>VXAC01008857.1:1396524-1536012 GCA_013399225.1 Rhipidura dahli | reverse complement strand
AAAGCAAAAGCTTAACAGCTTTTCAGACTAATTAGAAAAAAAAGAGTATGTCTCACAGGCTGACAGAACTTCCCTGAGTGTTTCTCTGTTTTATTCTTTTCTCCCCAGCACCAGATAAAAGTCTTCTAATGATTTTTTCCCCCAGGTAATATCCAGATTCATAAGCAAACCCTTTTTATATGTAGCCATATTACATGGCTGCAACCTCAAGTACTGAAAAAGGGTAGACTACACTTGCAACATTAACCAGGTGGTAGTCATGGAACATTGTAGCTGAGCAAGGTGTCTCCATCAACTGGCTCCCTAGAAAAGTCTTCCAAAAGTTGTGTTTTAAAGATAAAGGGCATTTTAATTGGATCAGCCATCTCTCGCTCTTCAAACTGCTGATGGAGGCCAATAGTGGCAACTATGAGATGTACAATCCTTAAATCGACGAACAAACAAGCTGTGCTCTGACTCTACAGCTTTCTCCTCTGTGTTTATATAAAACGTCTTTGCAGATGTGATAAAACAGGAAGAATCTACCTGCTGTCTGCTATCTTCATCCACACTTCACACTGGTCTATGTTTCACCAGTTATAATTGTGTAATTTTATATGATTGTAGCTTATCCTGGCATCACACAGAACATCTCATCAGCGTTCCATTAATGTACCCTGTGGTTTGCTTTGCTGTCCTCTACAGGTGAATGTCTGAGATAAGTCACATCCTTATATGTCCACAATAGAAGGAATCTGTGTTTCTCTTTGCTGCCAGTCCAACAGTGAGCATTGTCTTATTTTGTGCATCCACTCAACAGCTCCTGAAGGAAATGCTCTGTTAGCATGTACACCTACCGATATCTAATACATGTTTTAGAGGAAGGTTTAAGTTTCATTAAGTCTACTTGTAAGGAAAAAATGAACTGTACCTTATTAGGTGAAAATGAAATATTGGCAGCATTATTCTGACAGAACTCATAGCAGGGACTTCAAAAACCAGCCTCCTAGCATATCTGGAAAGGTGAGTGATTTGGCCCACAGCCTGATGACCTGTCCATAAGTGCCCCAGAAGCTGGGGGCCACACAGATGCCTGCAATGGCCCAAAAGGTCTTCTCAAAGCCAGACAGAGATATTATTCCACTTCTGGGGCTTCATTGCCTTTGTAGGAAATACTGCCAAGTTTAGGCCTATGTAGTAATTAAAGCAGTTACCCATAACTACTGATTTTAGATCTTGCCATTACAACTGCATCATGGCCATGACTGGGGTTTTTTTCTTTCACCAAAATAATTTACAGTGCAGAACTTCTGCAGGTTGTGAAGGTAGATAATAAGCATGAGAAATAGGATGGCACTGAATGGAGAATTCTTCACCTCAGTATGGAGAAAGGCAAATATGCAGAGATGTTCATTTTTTTAATTGCTGAGAAGTAAATCTTCAGAAGTATAGCTTGTATCTTAGAACATAATCACTCACTCTTCTCTCCCTGTTTTAATGGCAGCATAAAGAAAATTGTGCAATAACACAGCAGGTGTTAAACATAATAATGTTCTACACTAGAAAAACCTTTGACTAGTAACTAAATTAAGAGGAAATTGATGGAAAAGGTCTAACTGCTCTCCTGAATATCCAGATCTGAATGATGATAAAGAATGCTAGTTCATTCCTCCCATTTAGTTTAGGTAAATGAGTTTCTGGGATCTGACCCAATTATTCTATTTCATTTCTGGAGATAACTTGGAACATGTCTAGATATGAAGCGATGCTGAAACTCCCTAACTGAGACATTCATTTTTAATGCTTAGCTTCTCAGTTAAGTAATTTGGTTTATACAACACAGGTATCAGTAATTATTAGATCTCAGTGAGAAGCTCTCCACATTTCTTTGAAATTCCCTTTGTGCCCCTTGTTGCATATAGACCAGTACAGATCTTTCTAAGGCCAAAAACTTTTAGATTGTTTTGTGGAATTCATTAACACCCCCAACTGTACTTATTTCCTGGTGTGAATAGGAGCCTTTCCACTGAGTTAAACCCTGCAAAATGTCTGAAATTGTCTGAGTTGCATATTGGCATCTCATACTTTCTCCATCTGTGTGATGGAGAAATAAGACTGGTAGTATCTTAACATGAAAAAAGAAACACTGCCTGTTTATAATACACTGTCTTCCTTTGCCCCAGATTTCCTCAAAGACTGTCCAGGGCCCATCCATTTGAAAAATGCACAAGGAACCATCCAACTTCCTTGGTGATGTGTTCCTGGAAATCTACATTGCAAGATGATTGGAATGAATGCATATGTATTGCTTATAATTGTATTGTGAAAAGCTTCAAGTACCTACAGATTTTACTTTTTTTAAAGATGTATCACTTTAAAATTCTTTAAAGAAAACCTACTGGCTCCATATTCATGCATCTATCTGTCATTAGATTTACTCCACCATTTAATGTGTGGGTGGTAGCTCTGTACTTGGTGCTGCAGGAATTTACATGTGACCTCTCATGAATAACATATGTTTGCCATGTTACATGCTAACCTTTAGTGTACTGGATGAACATTGATTTGACTGCAACATAAGATTCTAGTACAACAAGTCCCTTTAGGAAAACAGCAAAACAGACAAATGAGTAGACATGAAGAATACAGGAATCCTGGTGATTGATTCCACCTTCCTGAACAGTGCAGTATGACTAAATGCTGAATTACTTTCTACCTCCTTTCAGAGGCCTTTGTTTACGTTTCTAGACTGTAAGGCCCTTTAGCTGGGGTCGTCCTGGCTGGTGTTTGAGGCCAGCCTGGTTGTCCCAGAGAGCTGTTGACATGAGAGCACAGACTGCCTAAGCAATCAAGGGACTTTCCAAGTGGACTGCAGACTTCATTAGCTTTTAATTTCACACAGTCTCACAAATGTCCTTTCAAAAGGAAACCCTAATTTTATTGTGGTAAATTGTGTTTTAAAAATACATAGATAGAGTTGCAATTATGTAGCAAAATTGATTAGATGGTCACAATTACCAAATAATTAAACATTGGTGTGTGAGCTTATCACCTTTTATTCCATATTTTGTGCTGTGACGTGAAGTCATGTTCTGTTTTTTCATTTTTGCAGGATTTTACAGATGTCTTTTTAAGCATCTAGTACACAGTATCTTGATTTACTCAAAAAGCAAACATCTTGCTATTCCAGGAATTGTTTTCTTGTTCTCTATGTCCATAATTTTTTAGCTTTTGCGCATGACAAAAATATCATGATGTGCTTTTTTCTTTTTTAATATCTAGTTAATAACTCCATTAGCCTTCATTTGTCATCTGTAGAACTGAGCAGAGAGTTGCAGTACTCTCTCAAAGAAATGCTGGAATTCCATTATGAATCAATCTCTGTATTACAGAATGAGGCTCGTGTGTATACTTTAGTGAAGAATTTGTGGAAGCAGAAAACTACCTGTTCTCCCCCAGGGTAATGAGTCTCTGGTGCCTCATTTGCTATTGCTTATCACTCAAAGCACAGAATGAGAAAAGAGTAAAAAATATTGAATAGGCTGCAGAGGAAATAAACACGTCAGAAACCATTTCATCGGCACTGTATTGAGATGTTCAGCAGAGCTCTTACTTGGTCTTTCTACTCAGAAAAAAGACCACTGCAAAAAATTATACCAGAGACACAAACTACTGTTTTTTTCTGTTAGCAAGTGTAAAGAACCCTACAAGCTGAGACAAGTATTTTTACAAGGGAAAAGGAAAGAACTAATGAATCTCAAAGTTGTATTGATACATATATGTTTATACATGTTTATGTATTCCAAATTTATTACATACATGTGTATACATATGCATATGTAAATAGGCTTGTAATTAGGAGGGGTACTGCTCCACCTCTGATAAATCCTATGTTCCTGGGGGAACATGCACTTTTTAACTGTGTTGCAGCAGACTCAGGAGAATGGCCTAACTTCTACTGAGATGGATATGTGAATTCTCAGAGGGTACACTTAGAGATCTGCAGAACACTTCCCAAAGACTGGCAGGTCTATCCAAGAGCAGCTCTTGACTCAACTGGTGTCATTATAACTGACTCTGATAATCATGACTTCAAGAGAGAGCTGTGAGCCATAGACAGTCAGTGTCCTTTAACATGACACTGGAGAGTCTATCCCCAGTGTGGGACAATAATTAACAGTGCAGATGAGGATTTCACAATGCTAGCTATGGATGGATCACCACCTTGATGACATTTAACATCTTATCTGAGAATCACTGAAGTTTTTCCCTAAGTCAAGCTTCAGAGAGAAAGTAGGAAGCAAGTAGGTGTATTAAATATACCAGAATAAGGTTGGTATGTAAGGGGAAAGAGACACTTTTTATCCATGCATTTTCAGGATACCTTCTTGTGTGCAGATAGGAATCAGCAAGTTTAATGTGGCAGTTTGCAGAGAGATGTTGACACAGATTAAGATGCAGAGAGGGAATTTGCACAGCCGTCAGAGCACTCCAGAAACAGTAATAGAGAGCTCAAGGCAGAAACAACCAGGCATGGATATCTTAGAGTTTTGCTTGTTATATACTGGTGATTTTCTTATTTCTGATGTGATTTTATCGACTATGTTTATGCCTGTGCCTGAAGTGTGTCAATGGCTCATTCTCATTAGTGTTTCCCATGTCAGCCCACCATAATATCATGCATGATGGCATTGTTGTTTAATAAGCCCCACAGTGTGAATACCTTGCCTGCTGTGGAAGGATGGTAAACAATCTTGCATCAAATTTATCTAGCTATGCAAAGCTCAGGCAGTAACCTATATGGTGTCCTTTTATAGGGCACTACCATTTTCTTTTCTGCAGTTCTGGAAAAACAAGCAGGGCTGATGAATCAACAGATGGAACAGAATATCAGAAATAGTTATGCAAAATTAGAACCCAGTCAGAAAACTTAAAATCCAGTAAATAAATTTATCCAACAGCAGAACCCCCCCAATATTTCCAGACTTATATAGATTCTTTATTTGTTACCTATGAAGAATAGATGGAACAACAAAAATAGGTTATCTGGAACTAATCAAGCCTATGAAAATGACCAAGGCAACTAGAAATGAAAAAAAGAAGTGGTATTTTCTAGTGTATAGCTCTGCTATTTATACTTGTTCTTATACAGTACATTTTCTTATCACTTTTTAAAAAATTCTATTTCCATGTAAATAGATTTAAAAATCCACCTTGGGAACAACTGCAGCATCCAGCTGGAAAAGACAGACAAAGGTTTTCTATCTGATAGCCTGTAAACTTGCAATGCATTAATATATACAAACTTCAGAAAAAAATACATGCAATGCATATACAAGCAATTTAAATTTCCTGTCAGAAAAACATGAAACCACAGGTAAAAATGCTGTGTAAATGTTTGATTCACATTTGTGGGAATGCAATTTTTTTATATTCAAATTCTTGTAAGAAAGACAAATTCTATGAACAGTGTAGAAATATGGCCCTTAAAGTAACCATTAGTGTTTAATCCTTAACAGTTAGATCACTTTATAATTATTGCAGACTGTCATATAAGGTACAAAGTGTGCAGTAGCTGTGTCTAATTATACAATGATGCTATTTCAGTATCAAAAATGTGTACATTTCTAAAAATTTATTTTTATGCTAGCAATGTTCTGGGAAAAGTAAACCAAACTGAATGTTTAATAAACATTTGGTTTTGGCCATATGTATTAGAACATAAATGCACTTTTACTTTATATATGTTTTCAGATATTTGTTGCAATGATGTGTGTCATTTTAATGAGTAGTTCTGTAACACCGGTAAATCTGACTGGTTTTCCTCAAAATATTTAACTGAAAGGATTCTGTTCTCTTTCAGCAGGGAATACAGGTGTTTTACTTAATTCTTTAAGTGTATCTACCCTATTACAGCCTACCAAAGGATGCTGTGGTTAATTTTTAATCTAAGGGCTGATGAAGTGCAAGATCACTCAGGTGTGATGTTGACTGTGCATATTTGATAGTCAGATGGTTTCACAGAAGAGCCCCTTAAGAAACACTGGATGAATGGATTATAGGACCCAGTACTTTACTGTCAGATCCAGCCATTATCATAACAAATTAGCCTACACTTTACAGTGGGGGGCTTGAGTTTCGGTTTGTTTCATATTTTTCTGATTGTTCATTCCGATTATTATATAGTTAGAAACATAGCTTTAAGACTATATTGACTCATAGACAGTTTATATTCATTTGTTGTTTTGCTTACATGATCCTTTTGTTTTAATAATTATTTACCCCTTCCAGTGTGTACCCTATTATGCCTTTAGTGTTTCCCCTCAGCTGCTTTTCCCTGCTAGAAATAAAAGGAGGCTGATCTGTAGGAGGCTCTGGGCTCCATTGACCAACCCAATAGCCCAGCTCTAGTTTTGTCTCTGAATTCATCTTTTTTGACATGTGACTGTAACTGCACACATGACCATGCCCAAATTAGTTAGGACAGTGGCACTTCCCATGTTCTACTTCTTTTATTTAAACCGACTATTGACTGTATTTCAACATACATGACAGCATTATCCGAATACCTTTTGATAACAGTATATCTACCAGATCTCTTTTTTCTCTCTGGTCACCCCCAGCTGGTAAGGTGCTAGATCCTGGCAGAGTTTTCTGTCTCTTTTCCATAAGTGTCTGTCTTAGCAAGTAGCATTATTGATTTTGATCTCTCCCAATGTAGGTTTGGACAGTGTCCCTGTGTTAACCTAGTTCTTTCCTTGGCACTAGTTCTCAATTTTCTATATTTCTATCACAACATGCAGTGCAGCATGTTCATAAAAACCCCCAAACTAAAACCAACAAAATCCAACAATAGTGAATTTGGCATATAAATCTTTCATCTGAAAATTACTTAGTTCATTTCTGTAAAGGTACCAAAGATACCCAAAGATGAATGAGTAATGGTGGTTTCAAAAATTCTGTGACAGTCACTGCCCATCATTTGAAGACACATTAGGACTTGCTTTGCAAACAGTACCAATATCTTGTAATGCATTGAATATGGCTTTCCAAATGCTAGAAGTCATAAGTAGGAACATTTGTTCAACTCCAGTTACAGTTCTGACATGGGAGAAACACAAATTTCCCATCCTGCCAAGCAATTCTGTGTCACACCAGGATGTTTCGGCTCATATTATTGTCTCCTGTGCATCTTATTCTGAGAATCCCTGGGGCAAGCTTGTCTGGGACAGGGTTCCACTAGATCTAAAACATGGAAGTCCCATCTGTTCATTTAGCCCCTGATTTAGTGCCTTCAAGATTTTTCTTTCTCTTTTGAAATCCTTAAATACATTCAAAATATGAATATGAATTTATAAAGGTGAAAATATCAGTGTGCAAGTCACAGCATTTTAATTTCTCATACTAAGTCCAGGTTTTGTTTTATGAGTCTGGCCTGGGAAGTGCCCTGAACCAGCTTTGCTCTTTCCTGGCTAGGACATGGTCCTGTAGTACCTAACAAATGCCCATTAGGTAAAGCCCTCAAGGAACATCTTAAATGATGATAGAAATTAACAGACTTGACTCCACTCTTTCTGAGAAATGTAAAATTCTGTTCCTTTTTGTCTACCAGTTGTTAGATATCATCATTTTTCATCCAGCCCATTTTCAGGCTGCTAATGAGGATAAGTACATGCTTAGCTTTGAAAAGCTGATCCCCTTCCAGCATTTTGCTATAGGGTGTCAAACTGTAGCTAACAGGGGTTTAAGATTAAAGTTTTAAATTAGACTCAAGCTTGGAAACAAGCATAGGCCTGGCCAACAAGGTCAACATACCTGCTCCATGCAGGAGACTGGTGGCAGCCAGAAAGTTAATTGGAGCCAACAGGGAATGGAGGGATGTCACTCCATCCTGTCTATGTTGTACAGCCAGCTGTGATTAAACTATTATACTTACCTTACTAAACATGCATGTGATTCAGAAGTGTTGTGGGAATTGAATGGCACAGCATCTGTAAGAGGAAAAAGCAATTTAAAGATGAAACATTAAAGCTTAAAGTATGCATCGAGGCTGTCAATAAGAAATGTCTGACAGAATAGGATTAGTTAATCTTTTATCATACAACATCACAGCATCAAATCAAAAGTGATGAGGGGCAAATAAGCAAGAAGAAAGCATTTCAATTTAGACAAAGGAAAAGTGTTGTAGTAAAAATGCATCCTGACCCAGACTATTCTGCTCATTATTCAGTACCTCAAATTGAGAAGGGAGAAATCTCCTTATTGTAGAGCATCATCTTAAGAAGGCATTTTATCTCTTGGATTTTTGAGTGATTTCTTTTGTCTTGTTACAAGTCTGTTTGCAAAGAAAACATATTATTTCATTCTTACGTAGCCATACAGTTTAGTATCTCCTTTCCTGCTACGCAGCAATCATTAAAACAGCATTAGTGGGGCACTTTCAGAGTTCCCTTTAGGTGAATGGATGTCTCTAGTGTGTCCATAAGTAGCAGGGTACAACTCCACTGGGTTGCTTTTAGGTATACAGGAATTTAAAACCAGAGCAGCAGCATCCAGGAAATTTCATTGTTACATGGAAGAAAACAGTTGATAAAAGTATCATCACTTCAGGCATCCCATTGTAAGTTCTAAGCCACTTATAGTTCAAACAAGAAATGTGACCCAAAGATTCACTAACACTGGGACCTACACATGTAGGTCATGTAGGCTCATTTTGAAATGTCTATCCTATAAGTACATTGTAAGGAATTCTATGTCATTTGGCAATCTAAATTTTCTACTTCTTTCCATAAATTTCTCATTCAGCAGGAGAGCTC
This sequence comes from Rhipidura dahli, assembly GCA_013399225.1. Classification (NCBI taxonomy): domain Eukaryota; kingdom Metazoa; phylum Chordata; class Aves; order Passeriformes; family Rhipiduridae; genus Rhipidura; species Rhipidura dahli. Next base: position 1,527,217 of record VXAC01008857.1, on the reverse strand, counting down.
TAATTGAGTCATAACTGAAGCATGCAGTAATTAACATTTCTTCAGTCATATCTTTAAGGTGGTTATTACAGTTAGAAACTTGCTTGTGTGAAATCTTATTCATCAGGTGCACTGCTTCTATGCATTCAGTCATATGAGCTTATTCACATTTGCTTCTTTGAGTGGCAACAATCACTGCCAGTGTAAAGTCAATGCAACTATGAGACAGTGATCTGCTTCTATTCTGGCTTGAAAATCATTTGCAAAATTGCTAGTAGTAAATTCTATTGCAGTTTATTTGCCAGCCAATAATAAACAAACTCTGAATTTATTTTCTGGGATAGTCAAAAATTTTTCCTTCTCTTCGTTTACAGAGCAAAATACTGGTTTTGCTCACAGCTCAAGGAAACACAGAATTGCACATGCAATGTAGGAAGGGTTGCTTTCAAGAATTGGAATGTGTAACTCACTTCATTTGCATATTTGCAAATGATATCTGTAGAATTAATCATTCAACAGTAGTGCTATTTTTTTTTTTTATAAAACCATGCTGATTGTGCTAGAGCATGAAATTCTTATTTAAAAAGCTTCAGTCATGATAAACATCTTTCCAATCTGTGTTGCAGAACTTGTGTGTTTCATTATATTCTGTTAAGTCCTCCCATCCCACAAATGCAAAGAAAATCCATCTCTATGTAAAGAACAAAATAACAGAAACTAATTTGTTTTATATTTTTCTTATTTTTTAAAAAGACTTTTGAATCTATTTTGTCTAACCCACATGGTGATATTAAGATACTTTAAGCAATATTAACTAGTTAATAAGGTCAGGAAACATACTAGAGTCTAGTGTATTTTTAAAACCAGTACAATTGCTGTGAATTACCATGCTGTCTCAACACCTTGTGGTAGTCAGAAGATTGAATTCCGGATGCCAGTGTAAACCTTATGAGATGGATATACATAACTCTTACACTACAGAAGTAACTGCACCTTTCCTGACCTCTTCTCTGTCCTCAGTGTCCAGAGCCAGGAGAAAATGTTAATCTGATCAGAGGTTTGGAGGAGAGATTAGGGAAATGGAGATACCCTGCACCACCAATGCATTTGTCCATAAACATAATGGCCCTTTCTCTCTGCCCTGCTTCAGAATTGCTGCGAGTTAATATATTTGACTATGGCAAGGAACACAAAGCTCTGTAGTCTGTTACCAGTCTCCTCAGTTCCTTCTCCCCAAAATTCTGCCTGTTGGGCAGGATGCAGTTCTGTTCTCCATGAGGTTAGCACGCCCTTCACATTATGTTCATTAAGTTATTCAAAAGGATTCTGCATTTTGTAAAGCTCTTGCATGGCAAAGTCTCTCAGCAGCTGGGTTTTGCACAGCACACAAAGAAGGTGGTAAGCCAGTTCTAGGGGAGTGATATTTCCCGACAGGGAAATAATACATTCATAATAGGGTTCAACTTTAAGTGTTCTCTTGGCTCAGGACCACAAGTCATTGAGTGCCATTGTTGTGTATTTCTTAAAACAATCACGTGCATCCTACTTGCTTACAGATGCATGCACTTTAATTTAAATGAAACATGCAGTCCAGAGTAAACAGTGTTATGTATAGGGAGGCTGGTTTCTTAAAGAGCCAAAGGACTGTTATTTTAACCACTAATTGATGTTTTCCTCACTTGATAGATTTTAATATTGTAAAAGACTCCTTTTCTGCCAGTCTGATGTCAGCTGAATCCATCAAGTACTGTTTTCTTTTTATATCAGGCTTCCACATGGTTCATTTGAACTTATTTCTAAAATATTATATTGTTAATATGTGATAACTTGAAGATAAGTCTTCCCTTTACGAAATTAATTGCTAAAAGTAAATCTATCATTTTGTACATAAAAAATCAATGGAAGTCACATTTTCCAATTTATGAATTATCACTTCATTTACATGAATTGTACAAAGAAATATTTCTGAAGTATGAAGGATGGTAATGACAATGAGGATATTGCCAAATACAGGGAACTGTTTGATCACTCTTAAATTCTGGAAGAGAGATTGATTTCCCTTGCAAGCAAAATGAAGTCTAGCTTTTAAAGATTCACAACCTAAGCCAGAGATAAGTCCTTAAGAGTAAGGGCTACACTGTGTTTCATTTCTGCCCAAGATGAGTAGAAGGACAGAAGTGTGATAACTTCATCTTTTCACTTTGTTGCTCTGTGTTAACTGCCATGTATTTTGCAAAAAACTGAAGAACACGGGAATGGGGCAAAAGAAGTGGATAAAGGGTCTGGTGGAAATGGAGGTCTGGGTTCACCACGTTTGACTTCACTGAGCTTCCTAAATTAGGAGGCAGGTAGCACTAGGTTGCCTTTACAATCAGTGGATGGAGGCAGATGCCTCTAGAAGGCAATCCAGCCCACTTCAATATGTGACCTGGGAATTGCTCTCTTCACTACCTGTTCATACTGAGCTGTCTTGAGCATGCCAAGACTCCAGAACAGAACACAAACTTCACCCAGTGCCTTTGTATAGTCACAGTGTTGAAAGCATATTGGGTACCTGCTTGGAAATGTGTTGCAGCCTGGCTTGCAGAAGTGATCCAGTAAATACTGACAGGAAGTAAATTCTCAATGGTTTGTTGCAGCTGGAACTAATATGCCTATAACACAGAAGCAGTAGCTCATGAAGAAGTTCATTTTTTTAAAAAGTGATGGGAAAAGGGAAAAGGGAAAAGAGAAAAGCTAGGTTTTCTTTTCATTTGCATGTTTCTTAGTGTCTTACTCCTCTGCATGCTCTGCTTAAATGCTTTCATTAACACCAGTCATGCTGTTGACAGAAATTATCCTTTTTATTCTTTTGCCAATAATTTATGGACTAAGTTTATCATCTATGTGCTCAGTCCAGAAATGAGATGATGGAACTTCAATTTTTTTTTAAGTCATAATATTAAATATATATGTGTACCACAGACTAGCTGTGAGTAGTGAGGAAAAGTCTGCACTTTGTATACATGAATAGGTGTAATTAAATGCAGAGTTTCTGCTTTTTGTCAGTGTGGCATTAAATAATTTTAATTTTAATGTTTCTCAGGTAACTTTCTGAAATATGGAACTTTCCTAATGTCTGTGTACTAGAAGCTAATGTACAGTACAGCCATGAATCAAATTAACATCATGGTGATTAGTTCCCAGACTTGCACTGTTTTGCTTAAAGTAGGGGAAGGAATGGTATTAATTGCTAACAGCCCACAAAATGGATATGCAAAAATAAATAGAATGTGTTTTGTAAGAGTCTAAAAGCATCCTTCTTTTCTCATCTCCAATGACCCTGTCAAAGATCTCAGCTGCAGCCATCCTGCATACTTTGTGATAATGTTGAACCCAGTTGTCCCTGCAGCCCACTCCATTTGTTATTAGTGTGTTCTTACCATGGCAACTGCAGGAGCTCTGTTCAGGCCCAAAGGCCAGTGCTCCCACTGCACAGCTGATCCATACTCGACTGGATTGCTGGGTCACAGAAAATGGATTACTGTTAAAAAGAGAGACCAGACCCATGTCAAATATATTTAAATGTAAAGAACATTTATTCTGTAATATCATTGTTACTTTGGGTCCAATTTAAGAAAATAAATCTCTAAGAGCACTACAAGGCCTTGGAGAGACTGGAAAATCACTTTTCTGTGAGCTTCAAAAGAATCCTCAAAAGAATTTAAGAAATTAGTCCCAACTACTCTGACATGATTTACAGAAAGTTGTCATTAGGCTAAATTATGTTTTGTTGAAATCCACCAATATCTGCCAAGGAAGTATGAAAGTCTTTGAGAAAACATTAATGAATGCTGCAAAACATTAAAGTCTTGGCACAAAGGAAAGCAGAGGATACTCATTTGACAAGCTTCAGCTTTGCTCTACATTGGGCATAATGAAGCATGCAACCTGCAGGAACAAGCCTAGAGATTGTGCTACAGAACTTTGAAGCTGTACTCTCTTTCAAAAGCTCATCTTCCACACACAGGTTTCCTATTACTACCCGGCTGATGCTCCTTGTGATGTCTATGGACCACTACCCTGAAATATTTAATGTCTTACAAAATTTAAGGCTGGGAGAGATCATAGATTACCCAATCTATCTGCCTGTATCATAAAAGCAAAATGAAAATTACCTACATTCAAATTTTTACTTGAAGGTCTTGCCTAGCTTGTTCTTTGATTTTCCACACATTCGTCTTCTGTAGTATCTTGCCCAAAGCAAGATTAATTTTTTAATTCAAATTTCCTTTAAAGTTAGACCTTGCTCACAAAATAGCCTGATATTAAAGTACCAAATTAGCAGTGGGGCAGATTTGGAAACGCTATATATATTTAAGAACTACAGTTATATATCCTAAATTGAAAGTTTCTGAAAGATAAAAGTGAAGTTGCTCTGTAGCTATACTTCTTTGCAGACTGACAGTTGGAAAACTTTCTTACAAGTAAATTAGGTTCAAATATCTTGGTCTGACTAAACTGTCCAGCCTGAGATAAGAAAGAAAATACAAGGTGACTTTACACTGTGCTCATACTGGGCTGATCTTGCAGCCAGATGAAGGCACTCTCTAATGTAAGAGGCACAGTAATGTACAACCATAAGAATAGGGATTATATCTGTCAACTTTCAAGGCTGATTCCTCTAATTCTTTGACACACCAAACAATAAATTCCTATTCATTAGATCTTATCTGTTGTGCTAGGAATGGAAACATATACCAGCATGATAGAGTAAATCTATGCCGTGAGATCATACCTCTTAGCAAGGTAAAATTCTCAAGAGACAAAGTTGCTGTTTTTAGCGAATCACCAGAGGAAAAAAACTGGAAAACAGCTTCAACAACCCTGCAGAATCTGCCACTTTTCATCCTACTCAGCTAAAAACACTGGGTGCAAGAGGAGAAAAGAAGTATGACTGCTGAGTATTGCCTGTGAAATGATTGATATGTATGACTGTCCTTGTCTGAATAACACATTCCCCCTTAGTAAAATTTGGCCAAAAAGTTACAGCATGAAAAGGAATACTGCATCTTTCCCAGCTCCCGTGGAGGGGAGTTGCCAACCCATAAGACTGGCCACTAGTGAGGAGTTCTCCTTTTCCCAGGGTTGAAACTCTGTTTCCTCACTTTTTTTTTTCTTGTTCTGCATGTTTTATCATATTTTCTTCATTACACATGGACAGAATTCCTGTTGCCATTTTATAAAAACAATATGAATCTGCCCTGAGGAATTCCATTTTTTTTCTGGCCTTATAATTTTGTGGATAAACCATGGCAATGTGTCCTGATCTGCCTGGTCTATAAATCAGTGGTGAGTATTAAGGAGTGGCAGAATCCATTGGGCTTCCCCTTCCCTTTGACCAGGGCATTTCTGGGTCCATGATATTGCCATGGCACCACAAACCAGGCAAACACATACACAAACACACAAACTTACAGGATGTTTTTCCTTGATCCTGCCTCACCTATACACACATATTCCTACCTACATTTGCACTATGCATCTTCACTTTCCCATTCCAAGGATCAGTAAGTTTACTTGTTACAAAGGACAATTTGGGGTGGACTACAGGAAGAGTGAGTTGACAGAAGCAGACAGAAAAATGAGTTACACGTCTGTGCATATCCCAGAGGAAAATAAATCAAATCCTATTTATAAATTTTTAATTTAGACAAATGCTGTGCAGCGATATGTAACAAAATTTGCAGATCTGATGATAGCATTCCTTTAGCAAAATGATCTGAGCAAGATGATTTGAGGTAATGAATGTGAAACAAAGTATTTCAGGTCCCTAGCAGGAGGGACCTGCACATTAGAAGGCAGGTAATATTGTTATCTACAACATCTCATACTTTAGATCCCTAAAACCTCTCACATTACTAACACTGAAGTGAACCTGTTAGTTCATGACAAGTGGACAGTATTTAATTAGGAATCCTTAAAACTTGCCTTGGTGAGTCATATGTGTTAAAATTATTAATTTTACTCTCCTTTAAGTGGAAATGTACTTATGAAAAGTGCTCTGAATATTAGTTTAGAGATAGTTTGTACTTTTACACAATATACTCAAGACAAATAATGTATAGAACAGCTGGTGATGATTAATTTTTTTATAGAGGAAAGGGGTACTGCAAACATATTGAGCTGAGAAAGTAATAGAAATGTTTGGCAAGGAGGCATATACTTACATTATTTTAAATTGAAACAAAGGGGGTAAAAAGATTAATGTTTTGGGGTTGATTATGTTATTTTCCCTCCCTTCAGTTATAAATTATAGAATGAAAACAGATGGAAGCTGCTCCTCTTTCTTTTCCTTATCTGTAGCTAATACAATGATCTTGTTAGCTATTAAGAAAACATGGCATATTCCTCGACTGTGCCTTGCCTTCATCTGGCCCACCAATGGGGTACCTTGCAAGATTCAGACACTCCTACATGGACACTACAACATAAGAAGTACAAAAATCTTGAGCATCTATCTCAGTACGTTTAATATCACTCCTTAAAATACTTGTGCTAAATCTACTTCCACTTTAAGACGGTTATAGAAAAGAATCTTGTTGGGGTTGTTTGTTTTACTAGCTAGCAGAATTCCTTAATTATCAATCCAGCAGCTGGGAAAGAAGTACCCCTGTCTGAGGCTTGGTCTGGGGACTGCCTGTCTGGGGAGCAGCCCTGCAGAGAAGGATGTGGGGGTGTCAGCAGAGGACAAGCTGAACAGGAGGCAGCAGGGTGCCACAGCAGCTGAGAAAGCCAGTGTTATCCTAGATTGTGTTATGAACAGCACAGACAGGAGATTGAGGGAAGTGCCCTTCCCTCTGTACTCAGCAACTACAGCACTGTACCAGTTTTGAGCACTGCATCCAGTTTGGGGAAAGACACTGAAAAACTCATACAAGTTCAGCAGACCAGCCACCATGCTGGCCAAAGGACAGGAGCTCTTGCTCTGTAAAGAGAAACTTCTGAGTGAAAAGTTTCTTCAGCCTCATGAATAAAGACCAAATAGCAGTTGTATGATAAAACCTCCCCAAAATGTGCAGGGACGTTACCAAAATAGGCAGAACCAAAAGCTTCCCAGTGATGTGTGGTGGGAGAATGAGGGACAGCGGACAAGTGGAGTCAAGAGGGGCTTAGGCTGAATATTAATAACAGCCAAGTCCCATGGGACAGTCGAGCAATGAAACAGCATTCTGCTCTTACCTCAGAGTGGAGTCTATTTCAGCAAGCAGAAGGCCTAGAGAGCTGCTGGGGTCTCTTCCAAGCTGAATGGCCTGGAATAGGCTGCACTTGCAGTGGTGGCAGTGCTGTGGTGTCAGTTTTACCTGATGTTCTGACTGGGATTTTTGGCACTAGACTAAAGACTTACCAATCACTCCTTTATGATATTTCATAGCAACAAAATTCTAAGATCCTAAATGGAACACAGTTTCTAATTACACTATGCAAAGTGTTTAAATCTGCTGAGAAATGAAGCTGCTCTAGGAAACATGGTAACAAAACTCAAAAAGCATAAGGAAATTAATTCAATAGGGACTCTTCATGCTCCATTTCAGTGGAAGAGCAGTGCTCAGCACCATCCGCTACTGGATTCTTGTCCACCGAACCAAAGAACCTAGAAATGAAACAGAATTTATCAGATCAATTTTTTTTAACTGAATCAGGTGGGCTGTTTCCTATTTACATTTTCAAACACCAAAAAGAGAGACATTTGATCAGTGTGTCTAAGAACTCAGTGCAGCCCCATGTCTTTTAAACCAAACATAATGCCTTTGAACTAACAAAACTTATGCTGACCACACTGAAAACATTGATTTTTATGTCTGAATAGGTAATCTTCTGACTTCACATAAAGGATGCCATTTACATCTTTTAAAATATTTATTTGGCAGCCATTGCTGAAAGTCCTGAATGTTAATTAAGGTGCTGTTTAAGTGCTGGAAAGTATTTTCATCACATCACCATTGTCTTCTATTGATTCCAAAAGAGAAAAGAATGGGAACTAGGCAGACATTGCAAAGTTAAATAGTGGGCACTCATTTAAAACCTATGTAAAACACAGGCAATACCTGAGTCATTTTCAGCCTTTGCTACCCTCATGCAAGCCATGGCAAAAGAAAAATTCAGTACTGATGGAATATGATGAAGATGTGTACCTGTAGAATTGAAAAATACAAAGACAGAATGAGCAAATTCTCAGAATAAAAATATTCCATTATCCATATTCCATATTCCATATCCCATTATAATAGGATTTCCTATTATAATGGTCACTGAAAAAATTCTCAAATGTCTTCTTAGTACTTGTGAAATAATAATGTATTAATGTTTATCACAAATGTTGTTATTCATTCATTTACGTTCTCGTGATGAAAAGTTCATCAGTATTTTTAAAATTAATTGAAGATTTAAATACAAATAATATTAAAGTTTTCTGCTTTTGTCTTTCAAAAGTTGGCATCCATCTGAACAAGCTTTTTATGTGTATTTCTCTTTCTCTGTGGCAAGACTTCTAACCCATGAAAAAGCAATTATGCATGTTGTGTTTCTTTTTCATTCAGTTATAGCAATAAAATAAATAAACAAACTCAATTTCTAACTGTTTTCCAAGAAAAAAAAAACCTATCATGTTATCAGTACTGTTAATCAGTACTTTTTTAGTACTGATTATTGTAGAATCTCTTGTGCGTTTGAACAGAATTGACCTCTGAATCACTCCAGTTTTTATTTTAGTTCTTTTTATGGGTGCAGAAGCATAAAGACCATACAATAAAATACCATTCAGAAAAATAATTAGGTATGATGTGTGAAACTCCCTTTATGAGCTTTGTAAATTGACCCTTTAAAATTAGCCCATTGACCAGGTCTTGGGCCTGTTCTGATGTAAGATTTTAATACCTTATTTTAAACAAAGCCAAGCAACATCATCATTTAAGAATATCATTCTTAAAGACATAGTTATCTGTTTTTATACTGTTTTTCAAACCTTCATGAAGGCAGCATTGAGTCATCATATAACAAACTTAAGTAGGGGCAGGAAGGGTCAGGCTGAGAATCACATTAAGTTCCTCTTCTTTATTCTTAATATAAGTTCAGTCAGTAGTAACGGACTGCAAAGGAGAGGGACAAGATGTTTTAAATAAACTTCAGTGATCAATTAAAAATAGGGAATTTAAATATCTCATTCAGAAGGGGAAGTAATTACTCAGAATGTTTAAAAATCTCCTTATTAGGTCGTAATTGTTGAAAAAAGTATAATATTTATACTGTTTATGTGATCTTATAGAGCAATAACATGTAACTGTAGGTGATAAATACCTTATTATTGTGCACAGCATCAAATGATTTAACACATCATTTGGACCTGGTGATATAAATTAAGCTACTAAAGAAACACAAGAAAAACAGCAAAGCAAAGCAGTAGGTATTGACAGTAGAATGTAATGCCCTTTTTAAACATTCTCAGCCAAAATTACTCAATCTGACACAGAGTTCCAATGTAGACCTTCTGGCTTCATCCACATTCTCTCTTCGTCTTAGTACAATATACTCATGTATCCCAAAAGAAAAATAGAGCAGTAGGAATCACAACCATAAAACTGAGCTGGCCATCCCTCCTTGGAAAAGGCTAAAGTGGTTGAATGTAGGCACCCTGAAAAACCCAGAATTACAGTTTTTGCTGTTGTATCTTAGCCTTCTTTCCTTCTGCTGTTTCTCTTAATTATCAGTTTCCCACAGACAGGTGTCTTCCTTGCCTGCCTTAAAATCTAGCTTTCATCTGACTGAACCAGCAGAAGCATGATGAGGGCTGTAGTCTTTTGATCTACCTACTCATTGGCATATTTAGGTTAAAGTATCCAAAAAAACCTTATTAATTTTACATGCCTGCACTCTTTCTTTTAGATAACTGGATCTTACATTTTGATAATCATATCTCTAATCAAAGCTATAAAGTGTTAAGAACCAATAATACTAAGCTTCCTGTGATTCAAGTTGTCTCAGGAAATGCTGAAAGAAGACTGTTATGTGATTCTCTCAGACTCTTAGATTCACCTATAAAATGTTTTTCACAGCCCTAGCATTGTCCTTTAGAAGAATAGGGGATGTCCTTGAAGCTCTAATTGCTGCACTACTCTAGATCTGTCTAGACTTAAACTTTTAAGTGTACACTCAGACAAATCTTTGTAAGGAGTATTGTGCTGTTAAGAAGACAGAACAGAGAGCTTAATTAGTCCACAGTGGTTACCTACCTACCTACATGCTCATACTGACATTCATTTTATCAGTTCTGAGGTTATCCATCATCACTTCAGTGGGCTTCCAAGCACTTTCTAATTTAGCAAAACTACAAAACATAGCAACAACTTTAAATTGATTTGCGGACTCTAAAGTGAAAAAAAAACCTCTGTCAGGCTCTCTAACTGGAAGCTGAATAAATCTGCTGAAGGTTTAAAGATAAAAAACACTACTGTAACATTCTGTTCCACACAACACTCCCACTCTCTCATATGTGCCTATCAGTAGTATCATTTTTATAGTGATATTTTCTCTGGAGAGAACTAGAAAAGTACCAGCTGTTTCCTCCCTTCTAAAGATGTAAGAGTAATTTCCTAACAACAAATCTGTCACTGACTGGCAGAAAGCAAATAAACTTGGCAGCTCTGGACCTAATATTTGGACTGAAAAGGCAAAAAATTCTATATATTTCAAGAAATATATAACATTTTCTCTGAAAAGAGCTCCTTCTCTGTCAAAATAGTTTTTTGTTCCTTTACATTTTCTAGAAAGGTGGAGGGGGATGGGTGGATGGTATTTGGTTGGCTGGGATTTTTTTTTATTTTGTATCTGATTCCATAGCTTTTTTTGGCACAGGTGACTTTAACACTAAGCCAGCATCTGAATGTCATTACTGGAATAATGTATACCTATATATTATGTCTTCCACAGAAAGTGTTCTGATAGGCCAATGCCACTGTCCACTTCCATGTTATTTTTGTGATAAGGAGATTTGATATTTCAGCAGTGTGACTTCCAGAAGTGTTAGTTAAAATGCAGGAACTGGACTGCTCACTCCATCAAACTATTTCTTTAAGTCTATGAAGTCTCCCGTTTAGTGCAAATTATTATAATACTTCATCTGTTTTGTTCTTCACTTCTCTGGAAATGAGTTATGACTACTCCACATCAACCTTCCAACTGACTATCTCCTTTCTTGCATAATCAAAAATAGCTCATGCAGTATAGTAGCTGTATTGGAAACAAGAACCTGAAAACTTCACAGGATCACAGAATTGCTGAATTTGGAAGGGACTTCTTGACATTATCTAGTTTAGTCTTCCCTGTTCAAAGCAGGGTCAACCAGCTAGAGCAGGTTGCTCAGGATGTTATGTAATCCAGTTTTCAATGTTCACAATGATGGAAACACCACATTTTGATTATGAAGAGGCTGAATTCTGTTTGCTTTAAGCTTTGCCTCCTTCTGTCTGGCAAAAAATGAACAAAACATTCATTCATTAAACTGATCTAAAAATATGTAGACTAAACACAAATAGTTATGGAGAAATAAATCCCACAGTCTATATCTTCAGGATAAATAACTTTTTATTCAGCTGCAAAACACCTAAAAGGATAATTTCTGCCTCGTGCCCATGTGTGCGTGTGTGCGTGCAAACATGCACATACTGAAATGTTGACTTACCTTTCTAGATTAATGCATTTAGATACATATGGGTCATTTATAAGAGTTTCCTAAGAACAAACACACTGAAATTGTATGAAAAAAAATTTTTAGACCTGAAGAAGATCATGAGTGAGAGAATTCATGGTCATAGGAAAACCTCATTGATTAAGCTGCAGTTCAAATGTTGCATGTTATGTGACTGGAAAGTAACCTTTAGCTGTGTTGTTAATTCACTTGCCCATGAAAATGACCCAAAAATAAATCCAGTCAACTATCTCTGCTCTGTCATTTCCTCCTCAGATATTTAGGTTAATTATTTTAATGTGTTGTATTAACAGAGAATGCCTAGATGTGTTATCTAGCAGAGGCACACTGGTCCTATCTGTTGCCTCAAAACATTTTCAAGAGGGTTTCATCTTGATAATTACATCTGGACTGTAAACACTGTCCATTACAGACTGGACAGTAAAGACATAGTGGGCAAATTAGGAGATGGACTTTGCAAGTGAAACTGAACCATCTGAATTGTGCTAATTGTGTAGGTTGTCTCTCCAAACAGATCCAGTAGCTCTGGACAATGTAAAAAATAAAAATCCATTTTCCTTTAAAAAAAAATAATAATTAATATGGTAATTATACTTGCCAGAAGCAGACTTTTAATATAATATCATGTGGCAGAATTTTAAATTAGGTGTGTATGACTCCTAATGATATAAAAGTACTGCTAATTTCATCTGACAACTAAATCTGTGAATTATAAAATATTTTGGCTTGGTGATCACATCAGCCCTAAGGAGCTACCATTTAAAAGAGATTATATGTATTGCCAACAACTGTTACTAAAGCTGTTGACAGAAGGATAATGCATGATCTAATACACAAAGGTTTATCTCAAAATGGGATTGAGGTAATGTTTTTGATCCATTTTCACCTGGGTAGTGTTACAACAAATGTGGTTGATCAGAAAATGTGGTTAATGAAGGCTCAAATAGTGATTTCACAAACTTTGTCCACTGAGCCATTCCATATTCAAGGCTACTTAGTGTGCTGATAATGCTTTCTCATCATAGTTAAGAATATTACCTTTGTTTCTAAACAGCAGGGCTCATCCAACTTTTAAATAGATAGCAAGAACAAACTGAGTAGGGAGCTCAAATATGTTTAAAGGAAAATAAACTGGATTCTATTTGATAAAATTATTACCTGGAAGGTAGGATATAAAATCTGATGTAATGGAGACATAAACAGGGAAGATTTTAATATCTGCACATAATCTTTAGGAATATTTATACACAATATTAGATAAACACCTTGAAGTATTTTTTCTCTCTAGAGTGTAACCAGATAAATTGAAGCCTGCTACAATTTTCCCGTAACTTGTTTTTCGTAACTAGTTCTCTTCTCATAGTGATAACAGGAAATTCTTCTTGACTTGATCTACTAGTGAGAGGCTACACATCTCCACAAAGTCATAATTCTTCAGGTAGAAATGCTATGGAGTATTGGACCTGAGTAGTGGTGCCTGACACTGAGGGAACTCTGTAGCCAACCTAACACAGCATTTAAGAAATCTCCTTGTCAGAAGTCCCCATGGGCTGTACACCAGAAGCAGAAATGGTGAGAAGGAACAATAGCTAATCCAATGCTTCTGCACACTGGCATTGCCCAGCTCAGGCATTGCACTCCAGGGCTCTTACAGTAAAAGCACTTAAGAGACCCTCCAGTGTGGCTTTTTTGGGCAAGCATTAAGCCTGAGACCTTTAATCCAAAGTAGATCTGCATATTTATTTTTAATATTTGGAAAGTGCTGGCTGAATTTCCCATCTCTGCTTTTCCCTGAATTGAATGCCATCAAGAACAAATGACACCTGATTTCCCAGTAAAGTATATGTATATAGTTTGGCAATGGAATTTTTTTTCTCTAGTGTTAACCTCCAATTCACATATTTGGTTATTTTTAGCAATAAATGGTAACTACGTAATGCCAAAAGTGACCAAAACAATTTCATTCTGTAAAAAATCTTCTGTTGCATCTTTCTTTGAGACAGACAGACCTAGTATCAGTCAGCCTTGCACAGCTGTGAATAGAGAAATGCAGTAGAGAGAAATTTAATCTACACAAGCACATGTTCCCTCTTTCTCAGTTCCTCATATTCTTGCTACAAATCTATGGATGGATTTAATTTCAACTAGGTAGCAGTGGGCAGAAACTGGCAAGCACTTCAGTCAAGGGAATTGTCTTTGTTTTTTTCAGCCTTTGACCATATTTTGCATTACTAAATCATACTGTATTTCATGTAAGTACTGTGTGCACAGTAGTCTTTTTTTCCTCTTTTGCCTCTGAAGGAACCAATCCATGTACAAGAAAACCAGAAAATGGAACCCATTCTTATGTCTAACCTGAAACTGTTGTGCACATGTCATTCTGCTTTCAGAAATCAAATTTAAATTACAGATACCTTGAATGTGTTTTCCTAATAACATTCTTTGCTTCTGAAGATTGATTGTTCAGCAGTATTTCAGATTTTCCCTTTTGGTACTTTCAGTCTACCCTGTGGACTTTAAAAATTCTAGTAGTACAGTGAGCTTTCAATAAAATTTATTATCCTTTTTTAGGCTAAGTATAAATATCTTAAATAAAACTTTGGCATCAACATCAAAGCACTAAAATATGTCTTCTGTTCTCTCCAGATTTTCCATATTTTATGTGTTTGATGTTAATATGAATGTGGTATTCAAACTTAATAAATGTATGGCAAAGGGAAAAGTAAATGTCAATAAGCTTCATTGAACCCTTTTATTAAATGCTTGTTATGTAAAAAGATCTCTTAAAGGTAAGAGGTGCTGTAAATCCTCTGTGCTACCATTATGTAGTTCTGCAAGTTACAAATATATTTATAATCCTCTATAGAATATGCTAAAGAAAGAGGTTATTCCTATATATTAATGAAAATCATTAATATAATATTGCCCTTATTGCTGAAAGCTTTCAGTTATCTTTTTCTAGCAGCCTTAAATAGTAACGTAGTGTGTGCACAATTAATAAACCTATCCTAAAAGAAAGGATGTTTTACTTTTTCTGTTTTGTTAAATTGAAGTATGCAATAATTGAAACATTTTCTACTTGTTTTTGACATTTCCAATTAAATTCTAAGAGCTGTCTTAATGAAAGGATAGGGTTTCTCTATATTAAACTTCTGCACAATACACATAAGCTGTGTATTAAGAAACTTTTTCTCTACATCATCTGTATGAAAAAAAAGCTAACCCTCATGCAATAACTCTTCCTAGGACTAGGATTCAGTTTCTCTTCTAGGAGAGGCTGCTGCAGCAGACATGGATTATGCCATCAGCCTCTGTAAGTGAGATTCAGATCACTAGGAAAATGATTCCTGGGGCTGTAAACTCCATCCTTATAGTTTCTTCCCTTCATGGTTCTGGTTCAAGTCATTTGATAGGGTAGCATCTGTGGGGAGTTGGTTACCCTGTTCACAGGACCCAACTCCTCCAAATGTCAGGTGGCTCTGGCTTAAAGAGTCCTGGGCTCACAGCAGCCAGAGGAATGTTTCATTTCACTCTTTGGAAAGCACCATAAATGGTACCAGCTGAGTAACTCTCACTGCCTGTTGTGAAGTTCTTGGTGACCATAGGGATGCCCTCAGCAATGAAGGTCAGAGATACTCTGAGAACCAATGCTCACACACATCCACCTGCTCCCCTCGGTGCTGCTCCCCTTGGTGCTGTGCCGGGCCCCATCAGCTTCAGTGAATCCAGCCCAAGGTTGGAAATCACAGCAGCTGGAGGGCTGCTTTGGCAAGCATGCTGGATAACAGTTCCCCTGGTGATGCACACCAGATGTACAGATGCTGCAACTTTGAAACAGACTGTGTACAGTTTCCCCTTCCACACTTCAAATTAGCTGGTGTAGGGCTTTGTTTTGTGATCAGTCAGTAACTTCTGGAAGCACTAGATTGCCCTCTTCCCCACTTCCCTCATCCCCATTTCCCTCATCCTGCTTTGCATTACTCATTTACTTCCAGTACCTGCAAAATTAATGCAGGTAATGTAGGGCTCACCTTCTCCAAACTGTCTTGTTTCTGTCTATTATATGACCACCTCCTCCTTACGGAAGGAGCTTAAATCTCAAATGGAATTATGAGGTCCGAATTAGAGGAAAGTATATATTTTTGAAATGTCATATATAAACCTGTGTTCTGTCCTTCTATAGAAAAGGTTGTCTGTGCAAAGTCATTCCCTGCAGCAAAGCCAAAACTATGAAACACTCAAATATGGCTCCCTGTTTCATGAACAGCTAAATTGCTTCAGCTATACCAGGGGCACCTCTGCAAACAGCAGTTACCATGGCCAGCTAGCACCCAGGCAGTTCACACTTTCTTAGGTTTCCCTCTCAGTCCTTTTTTGAAAGTAAAGATTCATGGTGTTTTCCCTGGTCTGTTAAAAATCTTATCCTCCAAATCAAAGTGGAGCACTAAGAGAGGCCTCTCACACTTCCTAATGCATCTGACTAGTCCTCAGAACAGCCCTTCTATCCTCCATGAGTTTATGCATCAGTAGATTGGCATGATTAGCTGTTCTTAACTGCCAGAGAGAGCATTTTAAATTTAGAATTAGCAACAGTATAATAATTAGACTTTGATCTCCATGAATTTTAGTAGGTATGAAATTTCAGGCCACATATAAAGAAAGAATTGAACACTTAAAGGAGAATTCAGGTGAACTTTAAGAGCACAAAATGGTGATTCTGAAAGCTACCACTGCCTGAGCCCTGAAAACCATCCACACTTTGAACCAGCTGCCTGACTCAAGTCCTGCAGAGCTCAGAGCAGAGCTACAGAGCTGCCTCTGCTGCTCCCCACCAGCACCTTGATCCTGACAAGACTGAACAGCTTGGTGTCTTTGTCTTAGCTCTGTTAGCTGAGAAGCAGGTATCCTGCTGCCTCTATGCAGGAGGGCTTTCCAGGAATAGGGAAGCCACATCTCATAAAATCATAGAATCATAAAATCATTAAGGTTGGAAAAGACCTCTGAGATCTGCAAGTTCAACCATTTAGCTTACACTGCCTAGTCCACCACTAAGCCATGTCCCTAAGCACTACATCCACATTTCTAGGGACAGTGATTCCACCACTTCCCTGGACAGCCTGCTGCAATGGTTGACCACTCCTTTAGTGAAGAAATTTTCCAACATCAAATTTAAACCTTCCCTGGCAGAAACTGAGACTGTTTCCACTTGTATCACTTGTCACTTGGAAGAGAAGAGCAAACACTGTTTCATAACCACTCTCTTTTAAAACATGACCAAGCTGTACTCTTTCATTCCTTAACTCCAGTCATGAATGGTTAACACACTCACAGGATTGCAAGCAATGAAGCATTTATAGGTTCTCACTTTTTGGCTGCAGCAATGCTCTCCCATCTCCTGGGAAAGTAGGTGAAAGCAGTGGTGGAACACAGCACTGTTATGCCATTCTTTTTGGCTGGTGCTAGAGATTCACTCATGCATTCACCTGTGGAGGGTATGTGACTAGCACAAAGCACATGAACAACTCTTGGGTCCCAAGCAGAAATCCCAGTTCCCAGGTGAATGCCCAGTTTAATTGCTTCTCTTAACCTCATCTGTAAATCTGCGTGTTCTAAACAGCTTCCTCAACGTGAACAGAAAGACTGAATCACATAATTTTATTTCCTTCATATATTACAGTGCTTTTCTACTTTTTGTTCACTGTGAATGATTGTGAAAAAAGTATAAAACTCCAAGCTACAAAATCTGCACCTATATTCAGGACAAGCTTCTGGACTATCAGTCCTGCCTGGACAGAGCTACTTACCTTCAAGAGTCTGAAAATCTTCAAGGTTTAGGATTCCCCCCACCCTGCATTTTTCTGAAATCTATCTCTGGCCTTGGTTGGCTGCCTGGTTTGTGCCAAGTTGGGATGCATAATTCTCCCTATGCACACTCTAAGTGTTGGACCTTGGGGAATATTGCCTTGGATGCAACACTATCATGCCAAAATTAGGTTGTGGAATCTTACATTTCCTTTCTGATTTTAGTCTGTAATGCTTACAAACTTCCCTGCACCAAATTCTCAATTTCCCCCCACATTATCCTAGCTAAAGTTTTGGTTCCTGTAGCATGTCATAATATCAGCAAGTAAGTACAGCTTTTTCAGTCATTGATTGATGATTCTAGTGGTTGACTTGAAGGACTGCACTGGGGCCTGCCTGTCAAAAGCTGAGTTCTGAGCATTTTCTGAAAATCAGATGTCTCAGTCTCTTACTATAGCTCTGCTTTTCCATTTTTTTGAGCTTAGCTTGACTGGCATGGGTGAAATCCCAGACTCCCCAAAGTCAGCAGTAGTTCTGCCATTGATTTTGAAATGTCATATAAATCTTTGTCATGAGCATACAAAGCCAATGGAAAAGTCAGAATATAGTGGCTGCCTATCCAACATTCTCAGACTTTCTGTTCCAGTAATGTGTATTGAAGTTTGATTCCATTCTGATACTGAACTTCAAAATGAAGGTAACTGAAAACAGTGAAAGCTGACAAGTGAGATGGAGTCAGGGAGATCAGTTTACATAGGCACAAAATATAAGCAGAAAAGTCATTTAACCTATTTTCTCTGAGAAGCTGTCACTGTTTGCAGTTTAGACTGTTTGCCTACTACTTTCTATTAACTTTAAACTAAATAGTTTTCTAATTTAGCAGATTGCCTTGGAGCCTCCTACTGGCTTTCTAGTAAGCTTGATCTTTTATTAGCTGCAGCACTTTGTGATATTCATTATACATTAATTTAAATTTACATTTTTAGATTTCAGAAGTAGATTCATATTAGCATTCTTTTTTACTAACAAATGGCAGAATAATTAACACAGAACATTTGATCTCATTAATAGAATTCATGTTTGGTCTTTTGAGGCAAAGCTCATTAAAAAAAGCAGTGAAAAAAACAGTAAAATATTACTCTCTTGATATGTTCAAGACACTTTGGTTGGTGTATTCTTTTATGTTGCTTTATGTTCATTTTACCAGAAATGCATCCTTATCTACCCTTTAATGTTAATAGAATTTTTTATTCTACCCGAATCGATAGTTGAATGTAAAAGTGGTAATGCTCCATATAGTGTTCTAAAGTTAAACCCAGGATTTTTTTCTTGTTAAGGTTGTACCATGTTTCCTCCTGTAAAATTCTACTAAAGGAGCCAATTTCTTCAACAAAGACCGAGAGGAATATACTGAGCCAAGTGACTTTTATTTATAAAACATACAGTGTCTCTCTGCCATGCAGGCACTGCCTTTCATTTGGGAGATGAGCGGAATTTGCTCCTCAGCAGTTAGTGTTTGAATCCAGGAGGGAAATGGACAGCATCCTCACAGTTTCTCAGCAGGCATTGGATAGATGCATAATCTCAGGTTAGGTAAGGCAGGCGAAGGAAATCCTCAGTATGATTGCTAAAGCTGGGTTAAATGCAGATGGTGCAGTGAAGTGCTTTTCGAGGCAATTCACCTGGTGAAGGTGCTGGTGGATGTATCCGGGGTGTGCCCAAGACAGTGGCCATCTTTCACAGGCCATGAGCTTGCCAAAAGGCTCTGCAGTGACGCAGGACATCCCTGTCCCAAGGTGTAAGTCAGGCACTGGCAGTGAAATGACTGCCAGAACGGCGTCTGCGCTCCGCGCGCTCTGTGTGGGCTCTGGCAGAGTAACTCCCCCTGTGCTGGCAGAAGCCTGGGTAAGCTGCCAGGGAGTGCACTGAGGAGCACCAACCTGCTGCATCCCAGCCTTCAGAGACACTAACCTCTGGCAGCAGGGAGCCACAGGGGAAATGACATCAACTACCAGAGTTGTTTTGGTACCCTAGGACTGCCTGTGGCCTGACACAGTAATTAGTCTTGCTCCTGTATTTTCTGAGTGGTAGGTTTTCAAAGAAAATTACATGTGAAAAAGAATCCTTTAGTTTTTAAAATAGGGAAATTATTTGGCTGACATGGTTCCCTACTGTTGTCTGCATGAGGAGCTAGCACAGCAGCTGGGCAGTTCTAAGAGAGACTGTAGAGCAAACCAATGGAGCTTGGAGCTGTTCAGTGGGCTCAGTGGCACGTCATGCTCAGCCAGGTATGCTGATGGTCAGCCCCTCTAAGAGAAACCACAGATAGAGGGGCACCAGGGGCGTTTTCAGAAATTACTGCAGAAAGAACAAGGATTAAAACTTCAAGGTAGACTTTGGTATGTGCAGCAGCTCCCTCTCTACAGTCTGGGGTTCTTAACTAAGTATGGGTGGATGGGGAATTAGTTTACCTTTTGTTCCTGACTGAAAAATAAAAGGATTTCAACCTTGGCTCTAGGAAGAAAGTTAAAATGTATTAAGCAAAATATCTTCATAAAGTCCTCCTCTGTGGAGGAAACAGATTATTCTCTAGTTAGATCAGCCCACACTGGTCTGAAAGAATCCAATTATTGAGGAATAATACAGAAGGAAATTCACTCTGGAAATCCAGATGCTTCAGCCAAGGTGCTGTGCAGTCTGAATAAGGCACCTCTGTGCTCTGTGAGAGCACTCTGCAACAGGTTACAGCCTCATATTTGGCTTTCTGTTTGGACAGGTCCTGCTACAGCTAAAACAGAGCTTCACGACTAAACTCTTCCTGATAAAATTCATTATTAATACAGACTTCCAAACATTTTATTATTTGCCATTTGATATGAAACATGATGGTCCAAAGCAGAGCAACTGCTGCTAGCTGTTACATTTAACAATTCGCTTTCCCACCTCTGCTAGTAAAAAGAAAAATAAAATATAAAGCCAAAAACCACTCACCCTGTTACCTTAGGAAAAGTACTTGACAAAAAATATCCATCTTCACCTGAAACTGGAAAGAGAGGAGTTTAATCAGGCAATTACACACTGGAAGTATGTATTTTTTTTGAAAGGCTGAATGTTTTGGGGGGCTGTTTGCTTTAACCTGTAAGAAACACTACCATTTTTTGGTCTTATAAATCTTCTGGGTTTTAATAATGGCTGAAAGACATCTCAGCTCTGCACTGAGACTAAAAATCACCAGCTGGGTAGCTGGTTAGCTAGTTACTTAGGTAGCTGCTCTGCTGTTAGGTTTGCTTCCACACTGCTGTAGAAAAAAGGTGCCTTTAGGGCTTCAGTTCTGAGCTGTGGAGTGGGTCAGCTTGGTGAAAACCTGTTTGTATTTTCTGGCTCCAGACTCTCCTCATACTGTGCCAAAAGCTGTGTTCCATTGTTAAATGTCAAATGGGTAGGCATGTCCCTGGATTCTTCATGGCTTTAAGTGCATCTTGAATTATATTGTTTGTAACCAGGATAAGCAGACAGTTGGAGTTTTACTCGTGTTTCACACTGCCATTTAGTGTAATTCTCTTTCGAGCCTCTTTAATTGGTCAAACCAGATGCATACTGTAAAATAGATTAAAATAAATAGTTTTTCAGCTAAAATTACTTTATCAGCTATGATTTCAGTTTTGTAAGCTACAGTTTTTGCAACTGCTTTAAATGAATACTCATTTTCTTCATGAGAAATTATGAACACTTATCAGCAATATTTTTTCTAAATGAAGCTAAATGATTGCTTTTTGATGAACAGCAGATTTGCTCCAAAATAAGAAGACCCTAGACTATTCTTTAAATTAAGTTAAATCTAGCCAAACATACAGGTCAAAAATGTTGGGTGGAATTTTCAAAAATATCAGGGGGTTTTTTCACCTGTTCTTAGAAATAAATGCATTCCAACATGAATATTTTTATTGATGTATTATTTGAAAGAATAAAGCTTTCAAGAAACTTTTTATAACACTAACACAAAATTAATTAAATACATATAGAATTTTTCTAATTTATTTCAAATTATGTATTACTTTCTTTTTCATCCTGTACAACTTTTCATTTCAATCAACCCAATCTAGTTTTTATCTAGTAGGAAAAGAAATCTACCCCTATTTCTAATTGTAACTTTAGCAACTGTCCCTGAATATATATTTTCTTTCATTTTAAGCATGAACGAGCATTAATATCTCTATCTGAGATATTTCTACATATTTATGGGGGAAACTATATATATATTATATAACTATAATCCATAAAACTATGTATTTTTTGTTGTACAGTAAGAATATTTTGTGAATTCACTAAACTGGGTTTTTTTCTGCAGCATGTCATTGAACCACAACTACTAGATTCCAAAATGCATTGTCAGCTGTTTAAAATAGAAAAATACAAGATTTTTACTTTTGGTGACGTGAATGAGGCATCACAATCAAAGTGAAAATTTTTGTATTAAGAATTTGTGTAAGCCACTGGATCTATGAGACACTAGTCATTTATACACCAACCCTTATTCAGGATTGCATTCCTAACTATGCCTTAGAAATAGGTAATTACTATGCCAATGCAATTACTTCTCCCTTGAGAATGTGGTAAAGGCAATAATGATACTAAGGTATTTTGTAAAGAAGCTCATGCTTTCTGGAGAAATACTTCATATTTTTATATATCCTGAAAGAAATTGATGCAAGTTACAGGGGAAATGTCATGGAGTCCCAGTTTTTAAAATAATTATTATTATTAAAATTTGACCAAGACATAATGAATTTTAATTTTGTGCAAGAAAGGAATCACACTGTTGTGTCAACTTTGTCATCGCTGTACATTGTTCAAAAAGCATACCAGCATCTGTCAGAGATTAGTTAAATGTTTATGTGTCCAATTCAAAAATTCCAATATAATTAAACTGTTCCAAGTTTTAGTAAATTTCATAACTGCAGTTACCAGAGAAGACAACAGGAAACCACATTTACTCCAGTTCTTTTATTTTGCTTAGCAGGATGAGTGGGATATGTTGGTTATGAACCCCCAAATGATCATCTGCAGCATTTTCTATGAGCTGAACAACATCACACACTGTTCATAAAAGGAAAGAGAGTTCAGAAAAAATCTTTTCTCCCCTTTAAAGTAATGGAGGTCAAAGTTTTCCTAAACAACTTCTCAAGAGTTTCTTATCTCTGCAATCTCCTGCTTGCCTTCAGTCATAACATTTGTTAGCTTCCACTGGCAGATACCCAGGGGGAGATGTGTGGTCTGAATATCTGCTGGAGAGGAGTTTCCAACAACATAAACTGCCTGTTGTTTCCTTTCCCTGTAAGAGCTTGAA
Organism: Rhipidura dahli; assembly: GCA_013399225.1. Taxonomy (NCBI): domain Eukaryota; kingdom Metazoa; phylum Chordata; class Aves; order Passeriformes; family Rhipiduridae; genus Rhipidura; species Rhipidura dahli. The sequence continues at coordinate 1,504,346 of VXAC01008857.1, read as the reverse complement.
AAAAGATAGCTTGGCTTGAAAATTTGGACTAGAAGTGCCTGAGTGTACCCTGAGTACAACCAGAGAATCAGAACATGCACAGAAGCACCTCCCCTGCAGAGCCCTGGCCATGCTGAGAGGTGACCTTTCTCTTAGCATAAGATTGATGAAAAATGTGTTGTACTCTAACCAGAGCTCCAAATTGAAGAGGTCATGGTAAGGGAAGAAGGGGAGATATTCATCTGTTTTACTTCAATATATATTAGCTGGATAGTATCTGTGCCAGGAGTACTCAGTGTAGCTCACATGTTTGTGCTGGGTTCTTGGAAGAAGACTGATGTTAAATGACCTTAGCTGTACTTTAATCCCATAAATGGTTGTGCCTATTACATGCAACTTTCTCAGAAACAGCTTGCATCCCTGAGCCTTGTTTGAGTATGCATTTCTTATCTTTTTTTTCCCTCTGTTTTTTGTAGGTCTTTTTAATTCTGTTGCCAATATACTCAAACCTCTTGTTATAAGCGTCTTTTTCTGATACATAGCACATACTAAATTTTATCTCATATTAGCTACAATATATTACAGCTCAAACAAATGTAATTCCTATTTAAATAACATGACATCTTCAACAGCAACACATTTTCCAACAGGTTTTTTTCAACCACATAAAATTGAAACTTTACTATTCCAGTTCTTATTACAGGAATACTTTCTGGCTACTTAAAAAATGTTAATTTCCTACCAGATTCATGACAGACCATAATTCAGATGAGTTCCTCACACTGACACTGGCATTTCTGGTTCCAAGGGTATGTCAATCACAAACACACATTGTGTGATTATAATAATAAGTGATTACTTTAATACATACTTATTATTGTTTATCTCAAGGTATTATAGGAGCACGTGAAGCCAGGCTAGCATTCAATGAGCTGTTGTATAAAATGGGAGCAAACAAAAACCTTGCCTCTTAAGATCTAAGGCTATAAATCAGAAATGCATTAAAGGGTCTAGGAATATTTTTCTCTTCAGAAAAGCACTTAAACAAATAATTTCACTGTGCATAAGTAGGTTTTTGTAAAGGAATTATTTCTGGATTACGTCTGTATTAAATCTGTGAAATTATAAACCTTAGATAAAATCTTAATTTTTCTTGCACAGTTGGAATAATTCCTTTATTATTTTACCATGTTCCATGTCTCTGTAAAAGGTACATGCATTTGAAAAAAATTAATGTAAGGGGTTAGTGATATGTCTGCCATGTTGTTTCTTGCTATGAAAATCCATGATAATTCACAATGCAGACTAAAGTACAGATCCCTTCACTTATATTAATCTATTCAGCTTCTTGATGAAAAAATTTTAAAGGTATAGTTCTGATCCTCTTATTTTATAAGCCACAGAAATTATTTATTGTCAATTTATTGTCAATTGACATAATAATTTTATTTTTTGTTTTTTCCTGTAAAGTTCATCCCTTGATAAACTGTATTCCTTTCATTGAAGATTTAATTATTTTGTATTAATTATTTCATGGCATTATTCTGCTGAAGAACTTCACTGCACATTTATATTTTTATGTGACTAAACATTTGCATTTAATAGCTTTTGAAAGGCAAGTTCACAGCTACTCTAATTAATAACAATGATATAGTGTGGATTTTATAGCAAATTAACTGTCCACCAACAAGGCTGAACAACAATAACATAAAAGTTATGGTGTGTGCTTCATTCCAAAACTAACTTAGAGAAAAGAAATAGATTACAAATATAGAACATTAAATTATTCCTACATAAATTAAGCTTGCTCCTCATTTACAAATTTATATCAGAAGTATCTGTCTTAGTTAAAAACCACTCTAAGTATTAGTTACAGAATACAGAAAGAGGAGAGCAGAACAGTAGTGTTTGCTTACTTTTTTCAAAATACTAATCATATAATTTATGTCATTTTTATACTTTCATGGAAAATGTGCCTATAAACACTCAATGTTCTCAATTTTCTCAGCAGAGCTTACAACAGTTTGTAATCACTTTGTAGCACTGCTGCAAACTAGAATTCCTATGTTGACCAAAAAAATTCAGTACCACAGAATGAGGTTTCTCCCTATTTTCTAGTCTGTTCAGCAATTTTTTCTTCTAAATACCAGTCACTGAAGAGTTACTTTTGTATTTTGTCTTCAAAGCTTTTAAAAGTAGAAACTACTGAGTTAAAATACCCAGACCACCCTAATTCTTACCCACACAGAGGCAGAGGCATGCTGAGCACACCTATTCCTTCCTCCTACTCCTTTCCATTTTGTTGTGGGAGCAAATGGAAGTGGTGACTAAGGTCCTGACTAATGGAAAAAGAAACAGGGAAATCCCAGGATAAATCCCAGCTCCTATGGGTAAGGCAAGGAGAAGAGCTCAGTGATCAAGTGATGTCAGGGCACTGCCTCTTGATGCCTTCATCAGAGAGAGGGACTGAGCTGGGACATCCCAAGGGTGCCAGGAAATCAAGCAGTTGGTAGATAGATGCAGGCTGTGAGGACTTCACACATCTTTGTGTTTTCAAACAGACTTGATCAAATATGTACTTTGAATTTTTTTGCTTTGGTTGCTCTAACAATACAAAACTCTATTTTGCATGATATACCAAGCCATTTTTGCTATTCTAAATTGATGAAACTCCTCATTAAGTAATTTTATTATTATAGACTATTTTTCTGGTGCAACACTAGGAGAAACACAACAGATTTAAGTGATAAAGCTTTCTTCATAATGTTTTTAACAGCTTTTGTTCCTTGAGGGCATGAGGATAAGGTGTTGCATATGCATGCAGTTTTGTTGCCAATAAAGAGGAAATAAAATTAGTTAAAAACCCAGGGAATTCAGAATTTTTATGGAACACTTTTACTATTCAAAAAAATACTAGAGTAATATAATTTCTGATCTATTTATATTAATTGACTTACAGATTGTTTCATACGGGTTCTTTAAAAGATTTATTTTTCCAAAACTCATCCAAAGCAAAGAGGGAGGCAGATGGAATATGCTATAATTGTATGCTGCTCTGTAGTTTAAAAACAGTCTGTTGAGAGAAACCTGATAGGATTAACGTCCCCAAAATTGCAGAGACCCCACAAAATTTCTTTAAATGTAGGAAGAGGTCGTGGTGGACTAAGCAGTATTTGTGATTTGGTGAGTTGCTCCTGATAAACCAAGAAGCCCATGAAAACATTCAGATGTTGAGCCTGGCACGGTAGATGTGTTTTTTACAAAGTCTGTTCTCCCTAAAGTCCCTCTGCAGAAGATGGAATAAGAATCTCCTTCCAAGGACTGACCTATTCTGAATCCTGTGGCTTCTCACTCTCACAAAGACAGGGATAATACTCTCTTCCACTGAGAGCTGCTCTATAAGGAGTTACTTGTCTATTTAATATTTAGATAGGAACTTAGAAGGGGTCATTTGAGCAGAAAAGAACATCCCTGCTCAGAATACGTTACCAGAAAGTGCTTTAGTCCCTCAAAAACTAACTCATATTAATTTTAACTACTGAGTGTCCTTAGTGACTTCAGTTGTACTACAAGTGTCCTATTAAGTCATGCAATTATCTGCACCTTTGATGCAGGGAATAAGAATCCAAGTTAGCTCTGCCCACAGAATGAAGTAATATAAAATGTTTTTTTTAAATCAAATAGAATATAAAGTTTCTTTGTTGTAATTTCAAATTACAGGTGGATGTTTCCTCCCATTCTTTTCTCTCTTTCTCTCCTAATCATCCTTTGAGGGTGGAGGAGCAGAAAGAGTGCTGAGACAGTTCAGTTAGAGCCTGGCAGGGAAGGTGCAGATGTGGCAGAGCATGGAAGAACATGAGAAGGGGTTTGAGAGGAACTTACCATCAACGGTGGTACCACCACTGAAATACAAGAAGCAGTAACTATAACCAGGATTGAGCAAAGGTTGTGAAATAAACAGATGAGAAAAGAAAAAGAGTGTTCTCTCCTGCTGGGGGTTATGACATGGAGAGCACATAGCTCAAAGGTCTTGAGCCACTGTAGATCAGATCTATGAAAATGTCATACTCTTCTGTTTTGGTGAAATTTTAAATTTTTAATTTTCAAAATGCTTTTTACTGGCAAAATGTTTTCATGGGAGTATCTGAAAAGCATCTTGATTTCCGTCAGTTTCTTCTTCAAACATTTATCTGAAAATTGATGTTTCTTTGAGTGAATTAGTGAGGTTTTGGTTTTATTTTTTGCTGGATAATAGTAGGTCTATTTTTGCTTAAAAGATTTGTGTATCTTAAATGAGTATTCTTCCATAAGTTATCTCTTTGTGAGTTGTGTAATGAACTGTGAGAAATAAGTGCAATTTCAAGTGAAATATCATAGCTGCATAAATTTTACACATACGTATTTGAAAATGTCTAAGTATTCATACATGAGTGTTTGTCAAGAAAATAAAATGTGTCCTCAACAAGGTAAAATGCATAGTTTAGGAAAGATTTCAGGACTTGTATAATAAAAAATGTCCTGAACCCCACCTATAGAAAAATGTATTAAGTAGGAATTAATTTTCAGCAATAATTTGACCTTTAAGAGTATTTCTTCTTAGGAGAGTATCATTGTGCTGAAAAAGCAAGACCCAAACAGAATAAAAAACAGTGCAGTACACAGGGACATTCTCAGATGAATACCTAGTGAAGAAGTAGACGTGTTCAGAATTTTTCTGTGCACCAAGGTTATCCATTTAACTGGTGTCTCTTTTACTACCTCAGAGCATGCATTTTTCCACCCTAGAAGATTTCATATATGAATGGCAGTAACACATTCTGTAATTATCCTTCATCCCTGTCTTTGTCACAATGTGTAATGCTTCAGTTTTTTATTATTTGAAACAGGGCAGGAATTTTAAATGCTTCTAATAAATTTTAACCATAACCTGCTTTTTTCCCCAGAATTCTTAGATTCCATAGGAGTGTGTTTGAAGTAAGGGACCTGTAAGAGGAGAATTCATTAATAAGACATTATTGATTTTTTGTTTTTTTTGAGAAGAAGCATAAGGAACAAAATTAGTTAGTTCAGAATTATTCTGAATTTTTTCAAACTAAAGACTTCGGATTAAGTGGGTTAGTAGACAAAATACAGAATTCACCACTTGGAAAATTTAGACAAGAAATTTCAAGCAATTACCAAGAAATAAAATATTTTGTGACATTTAAGCAAAATGCCTCTAATGATTTTGATGCTCTTATTGGCTCATCTAAGTGCACAGAGTGTATGCAAATCAATTTCAGTGATAACACATAGGCATTTAATAATCTTTAATAAAATATATTTTCAACATGCCACTTAGAACTGGAACCGATACAGCAAATCAGTGAAAATATAGTGCCAATTTTGTTGCCTATAAAATTATGGTCTTTTCAAAAATATATGATGATACGAATACCACATCATTTAATTTTATCTTCCACATAAAGTCACTTCTCTGTTATTTCTCTGTAAATCACGATCACCTTCTTGTAGAAATATTTTGTAGCAGCTCAAGGTTTCACAACAGCTGTTCAATGGAAGATCTTTTACTACCAATTTTTTGCAGACAACATACAGGTGTTCCTGCAAAACTGTTCTTGTGAGCAACATATGGCCATTCAAAAACATAATTGCCAGTGGTGAGCAAGAGCAGAACTGGTCTTCTGGACCAATTTCATGCGGGATAATTTCATGATCACTACTTTGCTTATTCCCCCTTTTCATAACTTTGCCAAACATGGAAGTTACATATATGTGTAGTTTATGTTTCCTACCAGGAACATGAGGGACACTCAAGGATGGCTGGGCAGGGTGCCCTAGCCAGGGCCCATCCCTCCACCAGGACTAAAGTATTTAAAGCCAGGAGCAAGTAAGTGAACAGAGAAGTGTGTTCTAAGATCTGGTGCATTCTCACACTAGGACAGACTCCAGCATCATCTGAAGTATCTGCTGAGCTCCTTTAATCCTTTAACATCTTTCTGTTCCTTAGATCTACTAGCAAAGGCTATACAAAAGTGAGCCTACCAAACATGGCAGAGTTTGGTTTCCAGAGCTTCAGCATAACCTTCATCTGAAATAAGAGTGGCCCCTGGGCAGTGCTCCTCCAGCTTGCCGGTGACAGTTCTTTCTCTGATGAAAAAGCCTCTATAATTCAGAGGCTGAGGATAAAAGACTTAGCAAAGTAGGGTTTTTTTTTTCCAGGTAGTTTCAGGCTGCTTTGTCTGGAAACACAGAAAGAAAGGATAATTTTCACAAGGGAAGCACTCTAAGCAGAGGCAGTAGATAAAACTGTCCCAGTAACAGAAGACCCTACCATTTAGCAAGAACCTCAGGATGACACTGTGCTGTGTGCCAACATCATTCTTGTCTCAGCAAATTGAAAAGGGCATAAAGGAATGTAACGATTTTCAGGGTACCTCCTCTCTATTGCTATAGCTCACTAAGGTAGCAGCTGCTAGAGCACTGGCAGCTCTTCACCCTGCCTGGCCCTCTTCCCACCCCTGAAAGAAAGGAAGAAAGAAAGTAATGATGTGCATGAAGTTTGAAACAGATCACAAAAATCAAAAGAAGGCAAATAGATCTTAAGTGGGTCCTAAGCCATTCCTTTCAGATATCTGATGAGAATGTAGGAAAAAAACCCCCAAAACATTAAAATTTATCTGCAAACTGAATAGGTTTAAAAAACATGTAGTAAGATACATGGACTTTGAGAGACTAAATCAAATAATACTTCAGTATAAGCACCATGTCTCATAGGCTTGGAGAGTTACAGAGAGCCTGAGCACAAAAAATTACTTAATTTGTATCAAACACATAAGTATAGTTAATATTGATCCTAAATATTATCATTTTAATAAATGATCACTACTGCTGTATAGTTATGAATGTTTTTACAGTATCCATGCAATGTGACTGCTATTTTCTGGAACACGTTCGATTACCCAGAACTGTAGGTTCAGTGCTGGTTAATGGCCTCCTTATAATGCTGGCATCAGATATTAGTAAATACTAATTCTTGCTCAGTTTTACAGTGTTAGGGAAGTTATGTAGAAGATGCACGTGTCTCTGGTTAGTACCCCACTTTATCCCACCCTTGGGATAAATAAATTTTAGCACAAGACTGCAGCAAAGAAGTGCACACTCGTACCTGTTCTGTAAATAGCAATAGAAAAGCAAGGCTGTCATTCAGAGATTCTTTAACAATTTATAAATTCACTTGAAAAGGAAATACAACAAGAAAGTAACTCAAGCACAATAAGCCCTGCCCTTCTTCATTACCAAATATTCCAAATACTAATGTGTTCTAAGGGAAGTGCCTTGATGCACCTCTTGGAGTTCAAAAACAAAAATGCTTTTCAGTTATAGGGTTTCTTAAGCTTCAAAGCTTAGCAGCATGAAAACCAAGAGAGCCTATGAGCTAATGAAATATAGAATAGGGTGGGCAATTAAGAAGAAGAGAGCCTTAGAAAGCACTTACAGAGAAGCCATATTCTGCTCCCATTTTTAACTCTGCGACCCATGTTAGGCTTCAGCAAATGAGAAGTGCATGAGTCTGACAAGGGCACAATTTGTCATGCCATCTAAGCAGCAGATTGACTGTTCCTGAGAGCTCTTTCTCCTTTGCATAAGTACTTATTAAGGAGGGAGCAAGGATTATTTCTGAAAAAACTGTATCGCAGTTATCAAGGAGTGTTTCAGCAGCCCTGTTTTGAACAGCACATAATACAACAAACAATAATGGAGTCCTGTCTTCTTTGGGATGTCCCTTTCCTCTGCATTTTTCTTACAATAAGTACTATTTTAATCCGTGAAGAAATTTATATCAATAAATTTGGCATCCAGTAGGTCTGTAACACCCTTCCAAAAGACTGTTTCACTGTGAGCTTTCATTTCCTTTTAGTCAAAAAAGAGATATTTCCTAAAACCTGCCAAATTGTTGCCATTCAGCATTTTTCAAAACATGGTGTGCAGTAAGGAGTGCTTCCTGATCTTTATTATGCAACCATCAACTCCATGGAAAGTGTGGAACTAGGCCATTATGAACTAGATGCATTGGCTTTTAATTTTATCAAGTAAATAGGAACCAGTTGACCTTTTCTGTGCCATAGTTCTATTAATATCTACTTTATTTATCTAAGCTTTCTCTGTAGCTTTTAATTGCAATTGCACTGTGTTTTTACAGACCACAGTACTTTCTTTCATAATTTATAGTGTTACAGAACAATTAAATGAACTCCACAGATTCACTATATTTCATTGGGAATGTATTCCTTTTTTTAGTGAAGAGATACTGGAATGCACTGTACATATCTCACAAAGAAGTTATTTTTAAGAAATATTTTGCCAGAAAATGTGGTTACTTTATAACATTTTAAGTGTTTGAGGGGAATTTATTTTGCTGGAAGTAAGAACTCTTCCAAAACATTATAGATAAGTTAAGAAATAAAAAATAACATGTGCCCTGACCAATGGATTACTTCTTTCCTTGGAAATGCTAATGCATACATATATTTGCCATGGTAACCAGATCATTTTAAATTTCACATACAGGCCTTTCTTCTCTTTGTTTCTGAATTTTTGGAAATATAATGAACCAGTAGGTTCACAGATGCTGAAGTTTTATAATGAAGGTCTTCTTAAAATTATTCCTGCAGTTTAGAACTGTCACAACCTGAAACTTCTCAAAAAATAAAAATGTCTGGAAGCAATTAGTCTGAAACCATTCATTGGTCCCAGATTCAAATGAGAAATCCTGGATGCAGTGGAAAGTCAAGATTCATATGTGTATTTTATCTCTACTTATAATGGCACCAGTCTTGTGCATGTATAGCAGGCGATGAGCAGGCAGGGAGCTGGTGCTGTAACACTGTCCATTTAAGTAATGTGGGGTAGCTTTCATTCCATGTGAAGCAGATTGTCTGAAATACCCTTTAGGTACTCATGACCAAAACACTGCGGAGTCCTTCCAATTATATAAGTTTTAAAAGATAGTAAAATACAAAATGCATCCAATTTCCTTCAATGTAACCTGTATCTCTTATGAAAAATTGGGATTTCACCCTGCCATACAGAAATATTGAGAAGCTTTATTTTTGGGCACATGAAACAAATCAGTCCATATACTTTAAACAAGATTTTTGTGTGTATCTTGTAAGGAGAGAGTAATCATAAACTTGCTTGCCTTTTTTTTTTTTGTTGAACCAGCAGTACAATAAATGGCTTTTGTGAACAGGGACCAAGAATCCCCTCAGCTCTGTTTTCTAAAAATAATCTTTTTCTGTTGAGTGTACTCATTTAAATTTCATTACAATTCCTACATTTTGCTTTGAAACTGTTATCATGATCTGACCATACCTGGAACACAGCTAACATTGCCAGTTCTGTTGAAATAAATTCACTCCACTTACATAGAGCATGTGGCTATGCTGACTTCACAGGTAGACATAATTGGATTTATTTCTCTAAGAGCTTCTGTAATTAATCCATAAATGAACTGTCTTTTGAAACCATCTAAACATATTAGAGGTTGAACAACTGGAGTACATAAAAAAAAAAATAAAAAAGAAAGAAAAGCCAGGAAAACAGTGATTTCAGCCATTTACTGTTGGAATTTAAAAGCCTACAAATACCTGAAGCTGGGGGTGATTTTTCTGTTGAAGATAATATGCCTGGGATTCAGGCAAATATACATGTGCAACCTCTTTATATTGTAAAGAGTGTATTCCTCTGTTCTACCTTAAAGGTGACAGACAATAATAGCAATGACACTATGTTTTTTCAAATATTTACTCATCACATAGGTTCAGAAAACACCTTGCAAAATGGTGAAACCTTCTAACTCCTACTATCTTTCTATTCCACTTGCACATATCTTCTTCTGTTTGATGAAGCTCACTCCATCTCTCACTAGTTTATCAGGATTTTTTTCTGCCTATCCTTCATTGTTTGTATGTTCTATTTTCTGTTACTTTGTTTTCCTTTTTTTTTTCCTTTTTTTTTTTTCCTCAGCACCTTTGCTAAATCTTTGCCACTCAGTTCTTTCAGTTTTTCGTTTCCAAATCACAGCTGTCTAGGTCAGCCTGCAATAAGCATTAGCATCCTTCAACCTCCTTTAATTATTGTGCTGAAAGCAGGCTAGAAATCTTTGGACCAAATTGAGCAGTGTTTAAAATTGTGAAGTGAGACCTGAATCTGTGGATTTAGATCAATGCAATACACCTGCATCATGTCTCTTCTTTAGTGGTGTGAGAAATTACTGCCTCAAATTTGTGATGAATAAATGTTGCTCACAGCTTTCTTCTTGCTTGGGATTATGTAATGCAGCCCAGAGAGAAAGGCAGTTCTATTCCTCCCTCCACTGCCAGCTCCTTCCCAGTTGCACATTATAGAAATGAGGATACTTCTTGATTTTTACCACTGTAAACAAGATCGAGGTTGAATTTATAATTCCCACATTTTTTCAAACTCCCCTTCAGTATTTCATTTTTTTTCCCTCTATATTTAGAAGGGAGTTTTCATTCTACCAGTATTTAAAGTGACCATATGGGAGTTAGAATGGATAACAAGTTTAGGGAGTACATCTATAAAATTCTCCATAAGTGATTCCACTGGACCAAAGAGAATAACTGCATCAAAAGGCACTTCTAACAGAATCTAAACTATTTCAGCTTCACAATTTCAGCTCTGCTTTAAATGTCAAGGATTGGCTCTCCTCTTGTAGAACAAGAGTATAAAATTGTGTGATCAAGATTTAGTTTTAATTTCAGTTATGATTTACAATTCCTGCAGCAAGGGAGGATAAATTATTCCTCAGTGTTTGTTGCCTTCAATTTCTGGAAGTTGGGAGTTATTATCTTATATCCTAGGGAAATAAAGCCATATTTTGAGCCTGTTTTTATGAAAAACAGTAGGCAATTCACTTTTTAACTCCTCTGCATATAGAAAAGCACAAAACAAAAAACTGGCAAAGGATTGGATCTTGAAATTAAAAAAAAGAGAGGAAAAAAAATTGCATTGGGTAAAAGGGACCTATATAAGGCAAGCAGGAAAAGTTTTGAGAGAGATTCAGGCTTTGACAGCAATTTTGTACAAATGGTATGGAAGGTTCCACTATACAAAAGCTATTTCCCTAACATTGCCAGATACAAAGTTCTTAAAAAATTATACTTTACAGTGTGCTGAGACAAAGACATTCTAGAACTTCTAAGGAAATTATTAAAAAACTTAGGCTGCACTTTTTTCCTTTTTTTTTTCTTTTTTTTTTTTTTTTTTGCTAACAGAGCATAGTTTCATCTTCAAAAACAACTAGAAGGATAAACTACTATGGTATTTGGCAAAAATGTTTTCTGCTACTGGTTGTTTTTAATAACATCTCTCAAAAGACACTCAATAAGTATTCAGGTGCCTAAAAGTAAGTTCTTAATTATGCAAATACCTTAAATTTGCACAAAACAGTGCTACATCCAAGAGGCAGTCCTCTTCTCACCCTAGCCCTTCTTTTCCACCTCCATGCCCCTGCCTCCACTGGGCTGGCAGTAGTATTTGATCAAGCATGGACCAAATTGCTAAAGTAATCTGGAAGTTAAATGTTTGAACCTGAGTCCATTCTCTGAGTCAGTTCACTGTATCTCCACCAAAGTGCCTGAGGAACTGCAGCCTAAGCAGGAGCATCACTCATTTAAGAAGCTGCAGAAGGGAAGGTGCTTGTAGGGTCTGGAGCACACTGAGTGTCAGAGAAACCTGGGCAATGGTTATAAAGAGCAACATCCCAGTAAGCTGGCAGTGAATAAATACCAGCCACAAGGGTGATGTGCCAGGTCCTCAGTTTGAACTAGTGTTACCTGTCCATCCTAAGATGATTATGGGGAAACTATTTGAGTTCCTCTGCATTAAGTTCCACAGCTCTGTAAGAGTTTATGAGCTCTTGCCAAAGAGTAGAGCCAAGCTGGCTGCCAAGTTCCTGCAGCACTGCTCAGTGTGGTAAGAGGCCCCTAAGCCTCTTACCAGCACCAGAGTCATCTCCCACATGCATCCAAGGGGATCTGCTTGAACCATAATTTACCCAGTTGGGCTTACAGATTGTCCTGCACATGATGGAGCAGGCTGGAGACGTCTTTGGTCCTTTGTTTCCTCCGTGGCTGGGTCAGTGTGCACTCAGTGAGACCAATGTATCAGCATCTGCACAGAAGCACGCTTGCATGAATAATCCTGCCAGGACTGCGCTGGCCTCCCCCCGCGTCTCTGCATCTGCGGCACAATTAATCTGTCAGCTAAATAAACTGTCTGTGGATAGCCCAGCACTGGCTGTGCACACTAGAAAATGAACACATTTAGTACACTGTACTCTGATAGTGTAAGGACAATTGGTGATTAACAGGTAGGTCTTTGTGTCACTGAAATGTACAAATACACTTCATTAACATTGAAAGCAATCATAGCTGAAGGGGGTGGAGAAACTGTTTCCCTAAGCTTAAGTTGTAGTGGAAGTTAGCTAATCAACTGTGTAACAGGGTAGGAAAATTCAGAGTAAAGTAGTGTTTATTACAGGTTTGGCTTAGTAACAGGTGTAGCTGCAATGTCATCTGCAAGTGACAAAATCATGTCTACATTTCTGAGGAGGAGACCTGTGCCATAAACCTTGCAAAACCTGGTAGTCAGGTAGCTTAGTACACTGGATACCAGAGCTTGTTTACTCCCCTGGATGTCAGTGAATGGACTGTGAAAAAAAACCCTGTATTTTAGGGGGGACAATAGAGAAAAGCTTGTCAGAAATATGAAATCACCAACCATTTTTGGCTCAGAGTGGACAACACTGGATTTCTAGAGCAGAATAGTTATTTGCAAAGGGCTGAGTGGGGAGGAGCTAACCAAGCAGGGCTGGTCCCAAGAGTGCCTGCAGGTGGCTTTGCAGCTAGAATTAAAAAAATATTCTGATGACAAACACACATGAGGGGCTATTTAGGTATGAACAGAAAATTACCTGCTGTGTTTCAAAGAATAATGAGCTGAGTAAGGCAGGGGGTAAATGGTGTTGTCTGTTATCTGGATGACATGCTAATAACTGGGAAGATTTCAGATGAATATTTACAAAACCTAGAGGAGGCCTGAAAGAAATTGCAAAGATGTGATTGCAAAGCTAACGAAGTTTAGTGTGCTAGTTTTTGTGGAATTTTTTGTCCTCCCATATACCCAAGCCAGGTAGCATATGGACAGAAAATTAAGGCTGCACATCTTCCAAAAATTAAAATCCAGCACACATAGAATATAAATAGGGCCTTTAAGATTTCTCCAGGGTTGAGCTTTAGGGCCACGAAGTGAGCTAGATTTTGCATGCTGTAGAGGGATAGTGGGAAAAGTCTGTTAGATTCTACACTCTAGAACAGATTGTGGGATTTTATTTTTTGAATTGTGGTTTGTTTATTTTTGTTTCTAAAGAGTGAGGGTAGTTTCAGATGTTAGATGTCCAAGGTACACCTTAGAATATTCTGCTGCTTAGACAGGATGTGAAATAGTAATTCCAAATGTAATGACTTTGCTTGGTGTGATTTCTGCTCTTAAGAAAAAAAGTGAAATGGCTTTGGACAGAATAAAATGATTTTTCATGGAAGCAAAAAAGAAATTTATTATTTCAATTTACATTATAATGACACATTATCAATGACAATAGTATGCAATTCCTCTCTTCCAGGAGCTGAGCCACAGCTTCAGACACATATAAATCTAGGGTTCAAAACATGCTAGATTCCCTTCCACAATATTAGCAAAAGGTGGGAGAAATTACTAAGGAAAGTATTCAGACTTGAGATTATTAAACTCCACTCAGAAAAAGATTTTTTGAGTTCACAAAAAAATCACAAAGAGTTGGTAAAAATACTTCAAAGATGCACATTCCCCATCTGGTGACAGTGAAGAGCCTGGATCTTACCAGATAATTTTAAAGACTGTCAGAGAGATATGCTAATCTGGAGTTTCTGTCCCAGCTTCCATTTGTTCAAGGAAAGTGTTCATTGACAAAGAAATGCTTCACTTACAAAATGACCTCTTTATTGCAGTTATAAATACTACCCTATAAATAGGAAAAGCCCCTGTACCAGTTAAGAAAATTACTTTTGCATGCTCTGACTAACTTCATCACATAACAAAAGGGAAACTTTATTATTTCTAATTCAGAAGATTGAATTAACCATGGAAAATGCTGTCTGAGGAGTAAATGTAATAATACCAATATATCTACAGAAAGTATGCAAAATAGGCTTAAGTAGGAAATAAAAATGAAGGAAGAAGTTAATTTAGAGAGCAGAGGTAGAAATCAATACATGGAATAGGCAAGGAGCAGGTCTGGCCAGCCATCAGAAGATGGCAGAGTATGAACAAAACAGCATCATGTCACCTGTGACAGAAACCAAATGGCTGAACACTGATGCAAAAATGGCCAGGCAATGGAGACATGGATCTCTCAGTGACCAGACCTTGAGGTCTGTGAAAAAAGCCTTTGTTATTTACACCTGAACAATGTTTGGAGAGGTGTTTTATTCTTATAAATGTCATGTCAGAGACTATGATTTTATTCTGGATGAATTTCAGACATTATCCTAGCAAAATGCAGTAAAGGTCCAGCTTTGAATGAGTTACCAAAGCAATTTGGGTAGACACATAAATAAGGTTAGAGGAAAAGTAGTTGGAGGAACCCACAAGCTGGCAGCCCAAATTTCTTGTTAGCACCAAGGTTTGCCCTACCACCTCCAGCTCAAAAGACTTATTCAAAGTTGTTGTTCTACATTGCATTTCCTAAAAACAAGAATCAGCCGAGACCCCTTGAAAATGGTGAGTGCACCATGTAAATGTAGGTTTCACAGCCTTGATTCCACAGCAACACAAAGCAGAGTGGGAGGAATAGAGAAAAGGTTTAAAAAATGTGTGGGTAGACTTTAGTGGTATGTTAGGGAAATGGAGAAGATAAAGATGAAAAAAGAGCAGCTGTACAAGATAGGATCTTAGTTATATGGCATAAACCTGGAAGTAACTTGAAATGATCGGTTTTCATTGACTGTAGAAAAAGAAGATAATAAGAGAAAGAACACAAAAAATCTGAATAAAAAGGAGCAAAAATAATTCCTCTAGGTGAAATCCTAATAAGCTGAGGATCTTCAATTGTATTTGCTTGCCTTGACCATACAGCTCTAATCATAGAAAACTTTCAGACTTTCATGAGACCAGCATTATATTTTGATTGGTTTTGTATTGAAGTTATTTACAAGGAAAAGTTTACAAGGAATATTGTTCAGTAGATTTCCTTTTTTAATAATGTGATACGGCGCCTAGTTCCATGGATTTGCCTATTTCCTTCTGTCAGAATAGGGCATTTTAAGTCCATATGTGATTGAGAAGGTTTCAGTTTCAGCTATGATTTAAGCTTCTGCAGTAACACAGATTATGTTGTTCTTCGCTGTTGTTTTCCACTTTCTTGGCAGTGTTTTGCAGATGAAAAATAATGTGCTGTTCATTATATGCCTTTAGCAAGGAGTGCTGGATTTTTTGATTTCATATCCCAGCACATAGCAAAAACATAACACAAAGCCAGAAGGAATATACAGTGCCTCATGCTGCAGCTCTGATGGTTGAATCACAAAACTATTTTATTCCAAATTAGAAAAAAAAAGTTTCTTTAAATTTTTCTGCCTTTAAGGATAAAAGTCAGCTGTGGGGAGATATAGTCATGAAAAGCAGCTGTAACCTCACCTTCCTTGTTGAACCTATTTTGTCCAGCATAAAAAGAAATAACTTGCAACAGAGATTATGGAAAAATCCAGAATCCTCCATTCACAACTTCATATCTTCTAAACTAAGGGTATTAGAACAATCCATTCTCTCCGTGTAAAAAATTGCATTCCCTCCTTACAAAAAGAAAAAAAAAAAAAAAGGGTTCAGCTGGAGCAGGTAAAAGTTACATTACACATCCTTGCATTCACCTCAGTGAACCTCTGCTGTTGTCTACAAGAACAACAATTTTCAGAAAGAAGTGTCTGCCCGTAATTCAACAGCAATTGTTCTTTTTCCCCACAGAAATAGTGCCTGGTTCAAGCATACAGGCTAACACATGCATTCCTTTCCCAGAGAAAACATGCTCTCAGTGGTGCTCAGGTAGGCAGGCAACCAGGCATGAAACTGAAAACACTCAGGCAGAGTGCAGGCAAAGGCAGCTTTGAGATACTGGCAAAAAAAGAAATTAAAGAGGTTGAGGGGCATAGGTCAGATCTCATATCAGCTCCTACTATTTTTATTCTTTTTAATATTCCCAAAATGTTTCCAGCAAAAGGAGGAAGGTAATTGAGTCATCCCAGTGGCAAGAGCATTCCCCATGTCCAGAGCAGGGAGTGACAGAATCACTGTATAACAGGGTGCAGCCTCTGCCCCTCAAACAGCTGTGCACACAGCTGGGCTGCCCAGGCACAGGCTGCCGTAGCACTGACGATCAACCTGGATCTTTGCTGAATTGAGCTGCCTCACACAGGCAGCTGAGTGACCCTTCTTCTTCTGGAGAGTCATTGAAAAGGAAAAGATTCATTTAATTCTTCTGAAGATTCATTGGAAAGGAAATAGGGCATTTTTCTTTTAATAGGGAGCAGGCAGGGGATGATGGGAGCACATGGATGGAGGGGAGTAAAATAGCCAAGATGAAAGTAAAGGGCAGATTCAGGGACCACCAGTGCAGTGCCAGCTTGGGGTCTGCTCAGCTTTGAGCAGCAAGCAGTTTTATACCTCCTGAGTCCTACAGATCCCTGATGGGAAATGGCTTTTAAAGAGAGAGGAAAGAGGGCGAACCATTAATTTTGGCACCCTCTATGTCCCAAGGTAGTAGAGAGGCTGAATTTTTTTATATTCCATTTTCCTCAAGAAACCAAG
The DNA here is from genome assembly GCA_013399225.1 of Rhipidura dahli. NCBI lineage: Eukaryota > Metazoa > Chordata > Aves > Passeriformes > Rhipiduridae > Rhipidura > Rhipidura dahli. The sequence continues at coordinate 1,487,444 of VXAC01008857.1, read as the reverse complement.
TCTGTTTAAAGAAATTATGGAAGCACCTGCACAGACAGTTTGGGCATCCTTTCACATATGTAAGGTTTAGAGAGGAAGAAAAAAAAAGAAATGCCTTCTCATGGGCAGAAAAGCCAAGTATGAGGAAAAAAGACAAGAGGTCTGCCAAATGAGCTTGTTCATCAGCAAGTTACACATTTGACTGAATGCCATGAGAGCCTAGTCCTCCTCAGAGTGACACTTTAGTGTCCATGTTTTTCTTTCAAATATCTGCTTTCATATCAAGTTCAGTATATCAGTCAAAAGAAAATATTTATTTCTGGCAGACCTACAAACATATTTGGAGATTTGAAAATCTAGTTGAAATCTCTTTGATTCGTATTACATATGTATTACATTACCCCTCTCTCTCTTTCTTTTGCTTCTCTCTTAATACTGAATAATTCTTATCACAGTCTTTGTGTGTCCCTCTGGTTTTCTAAAGCAGGAAGAAAATAAACATATCTCTTCTTTTCCTCCCAAGCCCCGAGATGAAACTACTTGTCCCTGTTTATTTGCTTGCTTTTGTACGTATTTGTGTGATAAGGGGCAAATGTGTGTCTCGTGCATGTGTAAACAAATTATTGAGAGAAAATAAGCTAAGTGTTATCTTTTGTTCTGAAAGCTTTTAGAGTAATGTAGATATTCTTATCTTCTGCAGAAGAGAGCATGATAATGTCCATTATCCTCTGCAAGTTTTGTTGCCTGCACACATCAGCCTGTTGTTCTGTTGTTTCAGAGAACCATGAATGTTATCAAAGACAGCAGTTAACACAGGGCATGCATTTTCTCAGAAAGCATGTTTTGAAATTTAAAAATTTAGTCAAACGTTCTGGTGATAATTCATGGGAAGCCAGAACAGAGAACTGAGAAACAAGGCAGCACTTTAATGGAATACAGGCCCAAAAAAGTAGCTATAACCCATGCAAACCTGAGGCCAAAGTAGAAAGTGTCAGCTCACAGTCAGGTTTGGAGACCATTTCTGCTGGCTGGTTCATTTGTGATTGTCTGATCAGTAGGTAAGAGTTTATAGCATCTGTTCTATTTAGTGAGAGCTAATTTAGAGCTGATCTTGTAATGGCCTTTTGTTGTGATGAGTGGTTATCATCAAATGAGGTGTTGAAAACCTTTACTGCCATCCAGTTAAGGCAGGTTTCTGAGCCACTGAAAATGACCCTGGCTGTTCTCCTGTCTTCCAAGACTAATTTTAATGTGCATTGAATTGGACAGAAAAAAAAAAGTCTGTTTCAGTTCTTACAGACTTTGTCTTCTTTCAAAACCCAGAGCTCGTAAGGCCACCCCATGTGAGAATGTTGATCTCTGAGCTTTGTTCTCAGGGGCAGGGAAGCAACAAAGGGACAAGCTGTTCAGAAGTATTTGTCAAGCTGTTATTTAGCCAGTAGTTTTGGTCATTCTGAACGAGTCTGAAAAGAATCTAGACCACTCTTCTGTAGCCTATTTCTAATCTAGTTTTTGTTCATCTTAACCCTTTACATAAATGCTCACAGTTATACCAGTTCAGGGCAAAACTGAACAGAGCACAGTGAGAAGTGTCAGCATGGAGTCTACGTGCCATCAGCTGCTGTAATGCAGAGCTGTGGTATTCCAGATGCAAATACATCACCTGCTTCAGGGCCCACAGCCATTTCAGTGCTGCAGCAAGGCAAGAGTTCAGGTGGGACAATTCACCTGATGCTGGTAAGCTCAGTCCCTGTTACACTGATTTCAGGGCTCATCGCTTTTTCCCCCTGTTGGGTTTACATGGCAAGATTTTGATGGGTTCAAGGATAATTTCATGGGTGGCTTCTGTGGGAAGACAGCAGAAACTGCCTCCGTGTCAGGCACAGCCAGTTTCACCTAGCTCCAAAACAGACACTCTATTGCCAAAAGCTAAGCACATCAGTGATGCTGGTGATGCCTCTGTGATCATTTTGGAAAGAGTAAAAAATTCTGTGCAGCATCTGTGAGGGACAGGAGTGAGAAAAATGTGAGAGAAACAGCCCTGCAGGCACCCAGACCAGTGAAGAAGGAGGGGGAGATGGTAATAATGTGGGAGGGGGAAACTGATAACAATGGTGAGCAAAATGGGAAAGTAAAATATTGATGTTAAGTGAGCCCATTACCTGCCTTGGATTGGTTAGGGTTAGATTTTCTGGGAAAAAAAACCCCACTTTTGTGCACTTTTACAGAGTTAATGTTATAAATTAATATTTGCACAATGTCTCCAGCAGGTACAATTACGTGTTTCATGTTCAATATGTATCAATACAAATGTATCAATACAAAACAGTCTTTCTCTGGGGATTTTAGGTACTTCATACCTAAAATCTCAAAGTGTAAGAGAGGTCAAAGAAAGGGAGGAGAAATGGAAGTGCAAAGGACTATGTTCAGTATGCATATCTCATGGTGCTTCAGCCCTAGGAGAGTGCTGAGTCCACCTGCTGTAAAGAGCTGCTGGCTCATTATATAATCACAGAATTGTAGAAAACATGTTTTTGGAGGTCATCTGGTCCAGTCTTCTCAAAACAGGGCTAACTTTGAAGTCAGGTCACAATGTTCATACCCTTTCCAGACAAATTCCAAACATATCCAAAGACAGAGACTCCACGGCCTAGACGTCTTGGTGGCCCTATGCCAGTTTCCCAACGTATCCCCTGCAAGAGGAAGTCCAAAATCAAACACAGTATGCCAGAGGAGATTTCACAATTGTCCAGTTGTGGTTCACATTAACTTTACTCATCCTGATGGCTAAATTCCTGGTGACAAACATATATGTTTAGGAAGAACATACTGCTGACTTATGTCCAGTTTACCCTGACAGATACTCAGGCTTTTCTCTGCAAAGGCCATTTTGCCTGTAAAGAACACAACAAAAAAAGACACAGTAGTCTTTTCCTTGTCCTTTGACACTCAGTCACATACTCACCTAATCAGCAGTGGGTTCTCATTTCCTTAATGCTCCTCCTTCTGCCAAAGTTCTGCTAGAGCAATATAGAGGGAGTTTGGTACCACATTCCCTGTTATGGTGTCCCATTCGAGTGCTGCTGGGTGGGTTGTTTCCAGTACCTTCCCTGCCACAGTGAACAGTGTGAATATGTCCTGGAGAAGTATGTCCCATTTCACATGGTGACTGCATGGTAGCCCCCTTGTAGAGGCTTGATTAGCACCCTGTCCTCTCATACTTCATATGGCTTTTTGGTGAAAGTGCTGCCTGCAATTCCTAGACTGCAGATGCATTAACAGTGTGTCTCTATCCAAGGGATGCATGCATCAATCCAGTCTGTAGTATCACCTTGACCCTGCTGGCCCCAGAACTCATCATGTCATTCCTTACACCAAAATGGGTGGCACATCTGTATTCCTACTGGATATGACAAGAAGCCATTAAGGTGCTCCTGAAGTCTCATTTGGTGTCTTTCAGCTCACATCACAATTTTTCATACCTCAGGGGCTGGTTCTGGGTCCTTTTCATCAAATGAGTAGCAGTTACAGAGATTAGCATCTCAGATCATGAAAGAAATTCCATTGCATTATATATTCAGCCTAGAATAATTGTTCTGAAAGTTTAAGAAATGGTATTGGTTTTTACTATGGCACTGTTTGCTGGAAGAAATCATTTGAGCTGAGCACTGATGAGCATACAGGCTGCTCTTGTAAATGAAGTGGTTCTTTATGCTTTATTTTATTTTAAATGTAATTTTGGCAAGTAGAGGAATAAAAAGAAAGTATTTCAATGTCTGGGCAACACATTACTGACATATATAATTTGCTGTTGACTTTGCTAACATCAACTTGCAGAAACATTATTATTTTTTCTGCTTCAGTAAACATTCAGCCCTGGATTTAGCTGTGTTGTGTGGATTGTAGTTGTTTGCTCAGGCTAATGTAGATTAGAGACCTGTGAAATGCTTGGTAAGATACCTCACAGTAGAGAGTTTCCAGTCTGGTGTGTTAAATAGGTTTGAGCAGTTTCTCTATATTATTTAGCACACACTAATATAAAACAGGAGCATGAACTGATTTACAGATTATCCTTTAGAGCAGTATCGTAAAAATGTGTAGGCATATAAAATGAAAAGGAAAGGGAGAAGAAACTGTGTATCTTAATAAACCAAGTGCATGAAATATTGAAGTATATATTCTATTGCTTAAGACAGGGTAATAATAAAGATTGCAATAAAAAAGAAGTAGAATATCTTTAGACTAGGAATGACCTGTCAACCTCATCTGCAAACCAAAAACAAAGTCAAAAGTATCATTTCAAACACCAAAAAACAAATATTTTTTTATTATACTCCCTAAAAGTCTGGCCAAAGGTGATTAATACAGATGCCCTTCCACATGAGCAAGTACACATGTACTGATAGGTTAGTACAGTCAAATACAGAGAAAAAAAGAGCAAGTAAACTGTTCTGTGCATCTAAAGAGAAAAGACAGCTTTTATTACTCTGAGTATTTACTGATCTATTGAGAAGAAATGCTTTTGATTTTGACATCTGGAAAGGGAATATGAGGAACTTGTTAAAAAACACCATCTCTGAGCCTCTTCATTGCTTCTAAGAACATAAATGTATGGGCTGAAATTCATCTCTTCTGCTTTTTAGCTCTCCATAGTTAAAGTACTTAAGTTTACCTAGGCTTTCAGATGATGATGAGAAAGAAGTTACCTTGAAGTCTTTGGAAATGGGTCAACTATACATTAAGAATTGAGAGCTCTCTGATTCAGATTCCTCAGATAGTTTTCCACAGGAAGGAGAGATGAATCTAGGAGAAGGACTGTGCAACCATAAGGACCTTCCTATCCCAAAAAAACATTCTCAAAACTTGCATTCTCAAAACTTGGACAAGCAAGAGTATATAATTGAACTTCTATTTCAGTTTCATCTTCTACCTCTATAAATTCTGCTAAGGTTTTTGGAGCATAGACACTGCCTTCGTGTCTGTCTGTAAATACACATTAATAGCATTGCACCAGTAATAAATCCTCATCATCAACAGGGAGCTTTTTTGCTATAGTACTGAAAGACTACCAGTGACAGAGGCTGGCTTTCAGGTTTAAGTCCACTACTCCTTTTTTTCTGTGGTACTGCCCATTGATTCCAGTGGGGATTCATTGGGGTACATGAGGTTAGAATTTAGTCTGTGGTGTTCACAAAGTGATGTTTCACAGCAAAACTTTTTCTTTCACTACCTCAAAATATGTCTTCATCAAAGACCTCTATTTTGGTTCCCTGTCAAAATGATTACAAAACTCTACTTAATAAATGCTTTTTATATTAGAAGTCAAAGGAAACTATGTCTCCAGAACTTAAAGAATACTCATTACACAAACTTGTAATTTTTGGTCATTATGGAATTCTTCTCCCAGTAAAGTTCAACTCAAGAGTAGTTTCTTGTAGTGCTTACAAAACATTTTTTACATTTAAATCCTGAAAACTCATGTGCAGATTGTTTTTGAAGAAAACAGGTTGTTATCAGTAGTTTTAGCCTTAATCCACCTCCTGTCAATTTGAAAGAGTATTATGGGGTCTAATCCTGCTCCTACTAATTCAATGAATAAGCTCAGGCAGTACATGCAAGGACAAACACACTGCCTTTATATTAACTTCAGCTGGGAAAATATCCCTCTCTTTCTTCTTAAGGTCCCCTCTCCCTCCTCAAGTGCTACAGATAAGATCTGGAATGGGGGTTTACGGCATTATTTATAGAAAATGGACAAAAAAAACCTGTGTCAGGCTTCCTTGACTGCTACCTTGAGACCTTGACAGACTTGGGTACCAAAAATAGTATCCATGACTCTGGAACAATAGGATTTGTACTCCTACAAAGCAAAATTGTTTGTCTGCAGGAGAAAGAGAGAAATATTTTAATGAAGTCTCCTCTGCTAAGTGTTCTTTTTTTATGGTGCCACTCGGCCTTTGGCAAGAGCTACTCTGTAGCCCTAATGCACTTCTTGCATAACAGCTCAGCTTAGTAGAAAGGGCTAGATATAATGCAGTACATGACCTCCACAAATTCATCCCTTTTATGGGAATAGAATAAAATAAGTATCAATGTAATTACATCTGACATGTCCAAAAGATTTTTGGAAGCACAACAGCATTTATTACACTTGTTGGTTTACGTCACATTCTGAATTATTTTTCAAGTAATATGTTATTTAGGTTTATAAACTACTTAAGGTGGAGGGTTTTTTTAAAGGATTAAGTAAATCTGCTCAATCCCTTATCTACAAGCTAAAATGCATCAATTACTTGGACTGTCACAAAGTTTTGATTGTCTTTAGTGTTTCTCCAGCACTATTTAAGGCTTACTCTTCATATTGCAGCAAACACTTGTAGTAACAGGAATTTGGCACCACTATGCCATAACTACACTTTGATGAACTCTGTATTTCAGGAAATCTATCCCCACTGTCTGCTTTTATTTGATTGCTCATTTTTAGGTGTAATTATTATGTCAGAAGGATAGAATGGATGCAGATGAGCTGAGTCACTGTCTCAGAGTCACCAGTAACCACACCCTAAAATTTAGTCCATATTGTCCACAGACTATCCTTTACTCAGAGCAGAAGCAGTGCCCCTCTCCCTGTGGGATACCAGCAGCACTGAGTAGAAATATGCTGGAGCTACAGCCACTGGGTTGCATATCTCTTCTGCCCACCCTGTGAGCTGGTGGATGAAATCCAGTCCTGGTCTGGGGTCTATGCCAGACAGCATTGAGCTAAAGCTGATAAATCTCTTGAAAAGGTGACACATCCACATAGTTCCCTCACCTAACCTTCATGGCGCTTAATCACTGAGCAGGAGAACCACATGCATGGCTATCCCCTAGACACATGTATCATCCCTGAGGGGCAGAAACCCTGTGCTGGACACCTCTTTCTTCTTTTCCCTCAGACCCTTTGCTCTTCTCTGTGAGGTTACTCTCATGGTACACATAAGGTGACACACATATTTCCACAAGCACAGGATCCCAAAGCCTTTAAGCCATGATCCTACAAACTACAATTTGAGTTCCACTGACTGGACAGTAGTTCTTATGACTGGGAGGATCAGAGACTAGTGGACAGATGGAACATTTTTAGGCTGGAGAAGGGAGGAGGAAAAACAAAAATGGCATAATATAAAATCAGAAGGAAAAAATACTGTTCAGCTGTGTTCTGAATTATTGGCACAGGTGGGAATTGCTGCATTGCTCCCTAAGAAGCTTCTATTAATTTGGTCTTTTATTTTCTTTCCTGTGAGAGTTGACCTCCTGTAGACTTTCTCCACTCCTTCCCGCTCTTTCTGAAGAGGAACAGGCCAGTGGTATACCTGCATGCCTATTTATTAAAGAGATAATGTTGATAATAGAACATAGAGATCTTCTAGCTCCTAAGGCAAATGCATTTGGTGGTTAATGCTGATGAGCGCATTAAGGAAGGAGAGGCCTGGAGAGAGAGAGCTTGAATTGCTCTCTGACTTATGAGCCTGTAATACCACAGTTTTGAGTAAAAAGAAAGGAAATGTCTCCTAATATTTATAATCAAAATTTGCCCTACTTTGAAAGCAATGAAAGGTAGTTTAGTGGCTTCTTGGCTTTGTAACAGCCAGAACTGATCTATCCTCTCCAGCACAAGTAACTCTGAGATCTCACATTCTAAAGTTTACCAGTAGGGTGAAAGATGATTTAAATGAGGCAGAGAAAAGCCAGAAAACATAACAGGAGTCACAGTAAAAGGACCATGTGATTAGTCAGTCTCAGATGCTTGAATAGTTATGCTCTTTCTATGAAAAGTATTATTAATTCAGTTTTTCTAGTGCTAGAAGGAATCCTAAGTATGGAAATTAAAAGAACAAGAATAATCTGTCCCATTGCTGTGCACCTTGGCAGTGGTTGTCGTAGTGGACCAGATTCACATTCTTCCCATAAGAAGAATGCTTGCAGCTGGGGGTGAAAGACAGCATCAAGGAGAACCTCTGGTCTGGTGCCAGGTGGAGTCTAAGCAGGATACAGGAGACCAGTACAGCTGTGAGAGCAGAGCATATTCTCTGACGGCATGGGAGGTCTCGCAGAAGATAAACATTGATATGAAGCATGGTAATTACCTCATTAAGTAATGTGCCTCATTATCACAAGAAACAGAGTTACTATCAGCGTTGGTGGGTCTCCTCTTCAATCAGATATAGATTGTAAGCCAGATCATAAGCATCAGACACTTTGAGCTGGGCACAGGTGAAACTGTAGTTGCAAGTAATGAGGTTAGAATACAGCCCTAATCAGTCACTGGAAACTACACTGCACTTGAAAAGAGTGCTTTTGAAGACATTAGTCTTGAAAAAAAATTGAACATTATGATTTTTGCTGTGTTGAATCTCTGGGCTGTGAGTCATTTTAAGAGTCCTTGCAATCATGAGACACCAACTACCATCTCCCACAGGAGAACAGAAGTCACTTCTAGAGATGAGTGTGTGCAACATGGCACTACATCCACAGCAGGGACATGAGGTCATACCTGTCACTCTTCTGCCTCTGTACCATGTAACAGCTCAAGGCCAACAGGTCATTTCTCCACTCATTCCCTAGACACACAAATTCCATACAGAGGTGAAAATCAGTGGGAACCCAGGGGACAGATGTCAGGCAGTTCATGGAGAAGTAATGCTTTGAGGTGTGTAATCTGCTTGCATCAGGAGTGCAGCATTATCTCTCTTCTCCCAGGATTCCTGCTCAAGCTCCAAAGCTGTGCAGTTATAATCTGGGCAAAAACAAGAAAGTACCTACAATAAGAAAGTCAAGGAGAAAAGGAAGGAAAACAGTGCTCAACACACTGAAAACAACAAACCTGACAGCAGAAAAGGACAGAAGACTTGCTATATAAAGGTCTCTAAAAAGTGATTTATACTGTGTGGGAAGCAAAACTAATTGAAAATGCATAAAAAGGAGAGGGTTTGGCATTCCTCATTAAACCATGTCTGTTGTTGTAGAGATAAAAGAAACACAGTTTGAACCAAAAGGTTGAGTAGAAATTTAAAATCCAAGGACAACATTTTCAGTGAATGGCACAGGCAAAATTAAGCATGAGAACTGCCAGATATTGGTTAGAGTTCCCAATGGATTTTAACAGTCAAAAAGATAAATTCATCAAAGATATTTAAAGTGGAGACAGGTAGAGTCTGGTAGATTATTCTTTGATGCTGTTGTGGATGTTGAGGTCAAGTTGGAGAGAGTGGCTCAGGAAATAATCTTTCAGTTGTGGTGAGAGCGCTGGTCAGGAGGAGCTTTACTTGCTTGTTATTGTTTACATCAAGGGGTCCAAAACCACAGCCTGCAGGGCCAAGATAAATGATCTGTGGTATATTGCTTTTACAGTGTTCTCAATTAACCATGAAATTCTAAAGGTTCACAGTAGTTCAAAGCAAGCTGGTGCATAGTTCAAAATGTTCAGGAATCACTGACCTGGGGAATTCACTGCAGAGGGTGGGTAAGAAGAAGGAGCCCTTATTTGCAGCACAGGAATCTCTACTGAAAAAGCAACTTTTGTAGTGCTTTCAGGCTGGTGTCTGACACACCACAGCCTTTCTCTGAGCATGACACACAGCCTTTGGAAGGGGAAAGAATTACAGTGGAGGCATAATATTAATGATTCTGAAAGTCTTGTGTCACAACCCTGAGCACTGCAGTATCTAATTACTAGGCATAACGGTTTGCACACAGGCTGTGCCAAACAATGATGAGAGAATTAGACACCTAAAAATGGAGTTTGCCCTCTGGGGAAGGTCAGTGTAAGCCAATTGGTGGGAAAAAAGCCAAAGTAGTGCTGTGAGACTGAATTCCCAGTCCCTTACAGAATCTGGATCCATGCTACACAGAGGGCTACATTCTGCAGAAAAATACACTGAGCCATCATCTTAAGTAAAACAGGTTTGTCTTTCAAAACCTTAGGAAGGGAGAGGATAGAATAAGGCTTTCCTGCCAGAAGTTGGGGAAGAAATTCATGTGCTCCTTCTGAGTTCCAGCCTTGGTGTTCAGTGAAGTCAAACCATCTGTTGGATAGCTGGGATCAAAAAGTTTTCATACATGACAGATTTGATGCTTCATGAAAATTGTAGCCTCTAAAGACCTTGCTTACCCTTGAGGGACAGTGTTTTCTTCGTGTTGAAGTTCAAAAATGAAAATTAATTAGGAAAAATATTACAAGACTTCTTGTAGCTATGGTTTGATTATTCACTTAAACCAGGCTTATAAGCATTTTATGAAATACAGGCTGCACAGGAAGAGATTGAGAAAATCCCTTTCCAGCATTCCCTATTGCATGATTTCTTGGCAACACATGTAGGGAATATATATTTGTATCACCCTGGGAGAAGAAGTCTCATGCGACCTTCCAAAATCCTTCTGTTTACCATTGGCATATGACAAGTTTTCTACCAAGCTTCAGGCTTTTTAATGAACACTGAAACTCTACAGAATTTGCATTTTAAAATGTAATGAAATTGTGTTTTGGGGTCAAGAAGCTCCATTTCTGAGAAATCCATGAGAAAATTCAAGGTTTATCAGCAGTTTCTATAAACGAAGTTTTTAAATATTGAATACAAGAGAGAGGTAAACATTTCTTTTAAATGGAAAGAAAAAACGTGGAAAATTTATTTCTTTGCTACATGTGAAAAGAATAGTAGTGGTCAGCATTATGAAGCTTTATGCCTGAATGACTGAGAGGTTTGGTAGTGAAATACAGAACCTCTCAGTCATGGGACATGAATTCAAATAGGAATGGGGTTAGTAGTGACAGAAAGTCATTACTGTGTCATTGCAGTGTGCTAATGTTCAGAGATTCATTGGTGGCTTGAGTCCAATTACTAGCACACAAGAGGTCACATTTCAAAATGCACTATCAAAACTGGCAGAGGCAGACCCATTTCTACTCTTTGTAACATGCTGCTACATTGCCATATCCAAAGATATCCATTCAAATTTGTGTCAAGACTCAAAACCAGTGTGGTTAAGCAGTCAAGCTCCACACTGCACAGATTGATGAAGAGAGGACATCTGAAGCCATTGATTCAATAATTCAATTTGTAATTGCAGTAGGTGCAAATTTCCCTATTTAAATTACATAAACCACATAGCATCAGGCTTTTACAGCCTGCAGAGACAGTGCCTGGTGGCTGGGAGGGTGAGGGTTAAGCTGTCCCTGGGCAGAGCAGTTCATACAGGCTCTTGGTTTCTTTGCAAGAAATCTATGCTCAGCTGAAGCTGATTACTCTGCCAGGCTACAGCATCACCTCCTTCTTTCAAGGTCTGGAGTGATTTATCACTGATGGAAAACTGAATTGTGCAGAGCTTTGAGTAAACACAGAAGAGGCTTTTGTTTTGCTAGACTAGAAGTACATGAGTTGTTTTGATTCTCCTGGACTTACCTGAGCAAGTTCAGAAACCTCTGAGAATTGGAAAAGAGCAAAAAAGATTATTGCACCAAGAGAAAAATTAGTAAATGGTCCATTGCAGCTGATATGTTTTCTCAAATATACTCTAAATAGAAAGGCATGAAAAATGTCATGAAAAGGAAGGACTCGAATTTCTGATGCAAAATAACAGTAGATGTTCTCAGAAAAATTACTCTCCTAACTACTACCTAGAAAGGGACACTAAGACACTGGACTGTGATAAATCTTTTGATGCACAAAAGATTTACAATGGAATTATTATTACCTTACAGGGAAAGTTCTTAGTCCTACTGAAGTGTGTATATGTAATGTATAAAGTCTAGTGTATAATTATAATAATATATCATATATCATATGTGTGTGTATAAAAATATATGAGTACTTTTTACACTTGGTTGAACAGATTTCAAGTAGGCATTAGAGAAAACAATAAGTGAAGTATTCAATATTTGGCAGAGATCCCTAGAGACTTAGACCAGTAGCTGTGTCACACTGACAAAAGCTATTTCATGTTTTTCAGCTCTGCCTGAAGGAATATAAAAATAATAGAGGTCCATTGGTGGTTGTGTTGGCAAGCAAGAAATTAGCTTGGCCTAATTGGCCAGTGCTGAGTGACACAAAAGCCCATTTTCAAGGGAGGTGAAAATACGTGAAGCAAAACAAGTAATAAATAGAAAGTTGGGAGGATGATTATTTTTAAAGAGAAGGCAATAATTCTATTAATTATTTCAAGAACATTTGAAAAATATTTCTACTATCAGTATTTTAACATACTAAACTTACGTTGTCTAATGGGACTAAATATATGGAAGAAGAACCAGAATGTTTTTAAGTGGGAAGGTGTGCCAATGGGCAAAAGCAAATGTGTGTTGTAGTCTGGGAACTTTACAGAATCACCAAGGTTGGAAGAGACCTTCAAGATCATCTAGTCCAACCATCCACCTGGCACCAGCATAACCACCCTTAAACTGTATCCCCAAATGCCACATCCAGACATTTCTTGAACACTTCCAGAGATGATGACTCTACCACCTCCATGGGCAACTTATTCCAATGTCCGACCACTCTTCCAGCAATTTTTTAAAATATCTAATCTGAACCTCCCCTGGTGCAGTGCGAGGCCATTTCCTCTCAACCTTTCACTTGAGACATGGCAGAAGAGGCCAACCCCCATCCGGCTACAACTTCCTTTCAGGTAGTTATAGAGAGAAATGAGGTCCCCTCTGAGCCTTCCCTCTCCAGGCTAAAATACCCCAGCTCCCTCAGCCCCTCCTCATAATACTTGCGCTCCAGCCCCTTCACCAGCTTCTTTGTTCCTTCTCTGACTTGCTCCAGCCCTTCAGTGTCATTCCTGAACTGAGGAGCTCAGAACCAGACACAGGACTCAAAGTGTGGCCCCACCAGTGCCAAGTACAGACGAGTACTTTCCCTTCTGGCCACACCATTTCTGATACAAGCCAAGATGCCACTGACCTTCTTGGCAACCTGCGCACCAGCTGGCTCATTTTCAGCCAGTTGTAAGCACCAGGTGCAAGTCCTTTCCTGTTGGGCGACTTTCCAGCCACTCTGCCCCCAGCCTGTGGCTCAGCATGGGATTGTTGTGATCCAAGGGCAGGACCTTGCACTTGGCCTTGTTGAGCCACACTCCTTGCACACCACACATACTCCTTTGATCAAATGCCCCAGCGCCCTGAAGTACATTTTGATTGCTCCAGGACTCATTTCTTCAATCTCAATCACTATGGACCTGATGACTAATAGAGGGCAATAGTCAGAGGGTTGTAACAGATCAGGGAGTTTCCAAGTAATATCCCTTACCTGGGCCCCAAGGAGGCAGCAGACTTCCCTGTGGGATGGGTCCTGCTGTAAAAAAAAAAAGCAAGAGTTGCAAATTTGCTAGGAATCATCCCTAGATCTTGATCTGCCCCATTGGAGTGCTGAACAGCATGAAGGTCAGCAGTGGCTAAAACCTCTTGTCAGTCAGAGTTTTACTTGAACATGGGAGAAGCTGGATTTGATTCCTGAGTGAAATCAGTTCACAGATCTCAGTGCTGTGCCCAGTAGCTGTCACAAAAAGAGGCATGGCTGTTCTTGCAAACTTTCACAGTGCTTTTTTGTGTTTATGTGATTTATACTTGGAGCAGTTTTACCTGATGGCCAATATATACTCAAGAGAAATTTAGCAATGGACTGGCAGATCAATGCTTTAATTTGAATTTGCTGCTATTTAGCACAAGTATTGCAACTGAAAGGAAAAATGTAGGAGAAATTAATTACATGAAAATTTCAGCAATATTTCTGGGATGAGCAATGGAATATACTTAATCACACAACTAATAGAAAAACTCTCTCTCCACTGGAACAAAGTGGCACATCAAAACAAACCCCTGGGCTTCAGAAAGTGTGTTTGAATCTGCACCAGAATTTGTGCTTCACAGCTCAATCAATTTTAGTCACGATGCTGAAAAGTTTTACCGAATAGCATGTTCCTAGCAGGACACAGAATTGTGTGGGATTGTCATCTTCCACGTGCTCATGGAGAGTGCCCAGGAACCAAGGCCAGGTGGGGGAGATTAGATGGGTGATATTTAGCAGGTGTCTTTGGAACCGTTTCCCAGGAAGAATGGTTCAAACTCTTGCCCATCCTGCTGGGACTCAGTGGAGCCTGGAACTGGGCTTGCTTTACAGCAACCCTTGGTGTAGTCAGTGCATCTCACAGTGCTCCTGTTTGCCACCAGCACTGCGGGTTTTATTCAGTCAGTACTGGGCACCATGGCCAGAGCTTCACTTGAAGGCATTGCCCATCTTTTACCTCTAACCTTTGATGTGAGGAATGGCTGGAGATGGTGCTACTTTTGAAGGTGGGGCTTTTTATAGCCAGATGTTTATGTTGCTTCCAGTTAATGTCTCATACAGGAACTGCTGGAAATTCTTTAATCTCTAGTTTATTTGTATCAATTTATTTAAAATGCTGAGTCTTTGAGATTGGTGTGCATTCATCCTGTTTCATATTTGTTCATTTCTCCATGAGCTATAAAACATTGTCCCTTAACATTATATTGCTTTTTAATCCAGTTCTCCCAATAAAGGATTTTCTGAAAGAACAAAGGGAGAAGAAAAAAAAAAAAAAAACACAAAAGGAAAAATTCATATCCATAGGACAAACAAAGATTCATTCCTTTTAACCTAAATGTTGGTACAAATCTAGGGGTGAATTTTCTTTTTCTGGTTAGCACAGGTGCTGGCTGAGCTATGCCATTTCACTGATTATTTTGTACAAATTATGTGATGACAGTCATCAAAACACCTGTGCTATGCCAAAAGCCCAACAGCTCCTTTTCCTCTGTCAGTGATAGATATCTGGGAAGCAAGACAAATTTTATCAGCTCCCACCAATAAAGATATGGACAGAGAAATAATGAGGGTAAGAAATCACGCATTAATATTGTGAGTAATAATGGCTCACTGTCCAAGTTGGGATCAGAAATATAAGCTATCCTGAACTGGTCTATACTTCTTAGAAAACTGTGTGCAGTTCTGGTCTTTTTTTCTTTCAAAGACTGTAAAAAAATTAAAAGAGATTCAAAAAAGGGCAAAAAGTATGATCAAGTACAGGGAGCAGGCTCTGTGTGAACACAGTAGGGCTTGTCAGCCTAGGAAAGAGATAAGGTAAGAAGTATGAGAACACAAGAGGCAGGAAGAGGGTGGCTAGAGAATATCACCAGATGCTTTTTTGAATACAAGAAACTGGCTGGGGGCATCACATGGAAGAAGGATCTGCAGCCAGAACAGTCAAAAGAACACTGACCGAGGAACTACAAAACAGTGTTGTGAATGCCAGAAATGTGCACAAATTTAAAGGGTCAAAATAAAGCCCATGGAAATGCAACCCACTAAGGATCACTAACTACAAAAAAAAATATTACAGTTCTGGTACTTCTTCAGTTATTTGTAAGTGGTCAAAGGATGGAATAATATTCATTCAATGATTTTGTCATGTATATTTAGCTGATTCTTTTTCCCTATATGTTTGCTTGCTCCAGGTTAAATTTTGGAGACTGAATAGTAGGGTAGGTGAAGTTTCAGTCTGAACTATTACTGGCATTTTTTTTGTTCATTTATAAGCTATGAAAGAGCTGGACAGTTCATCCTATATATGTGTTTGTGTGTGGGTGCATGCTCTGACAAAAGAACTGTTAGAAAATTAGGTCCTAACTAAGTAATACAAGTCATTGATTTTTAGGAGCAAAGACCTTGGAACATTTTCTCTCTGTGAAGTAAGCCAGAATTACAGGAGCAAAGATCAAATTGCCTTTTTTTTTTTTTCTCTTAGTTACTTTTGGCTTCATGTGTAATAAGATGAAAAAAATTGTATGTCTGCATTAGACCCCAGAAAATACAAAGTATTTGAGTAACAGTGGAAAAGTATATTCTTCCTGTAATCATTTGTACCATCTTATGAAATACCATCTAGCCAGGCATTTATTCTCCACCCATCACCATTGTATCTTAAAGACTTAAAATTGTAAAGTAATACAACAAAATAATAAATTAATTCAATGTTTATCTGATACAATATTCTTAGGAGTAAAGATGATTTTAAGAAATTAAGTCATTTTTACTTACGTCTGACTCATTCTTTCAAACCTGGCTCATTTCACATGCACATACAATAGTATTTTAAAAACAGAATTAGCTTCCAAACAGCAACTTAGATACTTTTCAAATTATAACTGTACAGGCTGAATCCTTAAGGCAACACAGCTGAAATGCTTATTTAGAAATTCCACTTAAAGTTATTATCAGTAGCAATTCATATTATCTGTTGTTGGATGTAATGTTGAAATAAATGGCTAATTAGTGTCAACTTGCCAGCATTTAGTTACCAAGCAGCTTGCAGGCTCTAAGGAGCAGCTTTATAACAATCTACAGCACTCTCTTTAGGCAAGGCCTCCATTTAGCAATTGTCAAATGTAATTTGACATGTCTGTTGTATTGCTTTATGCATAGAACTTCTTTTTGTACACAATAGTTAAACTCTATATTTTTACTGATGGTCTTTTTTTAAGTGATCTCAAAGATAAAGTGATTGACTGATATTTTCTCCCTTGCAATGTATCTGCTTCGTCCCAGAGCTAGTCTACTACTTCTGAAGGCAGTTAATTGAGATTGGTTTATTCATATGCCCATGAGAGCCCAAAGGCAGGGCTTAACCAGTCACTCATCCTTTGCAGAGTGTGTGGCAGGCTAGCTGATTAATTTTATTGCTGACATACAGTCCTCCATCCACTAAGCTAAGCAAAAAATCCCACTGAATAACGTGGTAGATCTCTCAGGAGAGCATCTCCATCACAAAATCCACTGCTGGAAGACTCAGATCTGAGTTACTCCATAATGGGACATGATGTCTACATCACTTTAAATAAAAATGGGGTTTGGAAGCACAAGCTTCCTCTGCAGAGACCTTCTGCAGTGATTGTCACAATGTCACCTTCAGTCAGGACATGGCTTGGGCACTGGCAGGACTGCATAGACTGAGACCACCTGCACTTGCCACAGAATCCTGGTTCTGTGTGAAGGGCTGTGCAAACCTTTGCCTGCAAGCTCTAAAGAAGGCACATTTTCCCCTGTGCATGTGGGTGATGGCCAGTGTATTGTGAGAACCACCATGATTTAGGGAACACTTGGAAAGGCAGCTTGCAAGTTTTACATCAAGAACAGTTTTACTGCTATGTTGCTTTTCTTGTCTTTATGGAGTGTTGCATCCATTCAGAAACAGTCTCTTTTTCCTAAAAACAAACATGCTTATTTCTGCTTCTGAAGTCTGGGGAAAAAACCAAACAGAAATGCCATCTCAGTAGTATGCCTGTGACTGCAACACTGCTGTTGGGAGTCAGCTGAGCTGTACCTCTGGTAGCTTAAAAATCCCCCATGCAGCATGGACCAGATATCATATTTCTGTGGTGATTTGCTCAGGAACAGGTAGGATATTAAGTTTTCCTATTCAGTGAGGGAGAGATGACAACAAAAGATATCTTTTACTTCTTTGAATTTAATATTTTATGGTAAATGAAAACAGAAGGAATTTGGTTATCTGAAACTTGATCTGGATTGCAAGAAGCTGGCAGTGTCTCCTTGGTCAAGCCTTTTAACTTTTCCATGCAAAAGTTACTGTGTTTTGACCTCCAAGTACTAAAGCCCACCTGTGCAAATCTGTTTAAGTGAAAACCCTGGTGCACATACAAACAAAACAAAACCACAACCCCCTCTCCCGCTCAAATCCCCTGACTTTTATTAGAAATTCTGTATTTCAGGGACTGCTAACCCCGCCAGGTGCAGGGGCACTATTTTAATTCTCTTGCACAGCAGGCTGGAAAACCCAGGGAGCACTACCACTTTTGAGAAGCAGATGTGGTTTTCATCATTCATTAATGATGACTCTGGCCAGCACTTGAAGGAACATTTGTGGACCCAGAGGGGACCATGTCCATCACTACTAGGCAGAAGAGAGGGCTATTGCAGCAGAGGGCCCTGCACAGCAGTAAAATCATCCAGGAATATTATTTGCAATTCCATGCAGAATCTTTCTGGGCTAGAATAAAATTTGAAGTAATCTGTGTAATGTTGTTCCACACCTTACACAACCAGCAATCTTTTGCATTATTAGAAATTGTTTTTCCAAAATCATTAGGCTACTTTCAGACCTGGCCAAAACCAGGACAGTAAGACTGCAGATTCATCATGGTTATTGTTTGTTAGTGTCAGAGAGGATGGGAATTGCTTTTCCTGCCTACTCTCCTGTACCAGGATTTAAGTGTGTGCCCAAGTGGGTGGCTGGCAGCCTAAACTCATGGGCCAATGAGCAGCTGTATAATCTTCTCTGAGACTCTCACCAGAGCAGCCTCTGGGGTTTCTCCTGGAGAAGAGCAAAGAGCCATTAGCTGAGGCAGGAGACAAGAGAGCAGATGCACCATCATCATCCCACCCAAGTGGGTAAAGCACCATCCCTGCGCAGAGCAAGCAAGCACCTGGAGGGCAGGAGGATAGCCCTTGCCCTGGGAAGGCAGGGCACTGTTCTTTTCCTCAACTCCAGTGCAAAAATCTTGATCTCTGCCTGGATGACCTGCTAAATCCACTGGGAAGTGTGATTTGTCTCCCACACATGAAAAAAAGTATGAGCTGTGCTGGCTTCTACAAAGATTGTTTAGTTTCCATGGATCTCGTAGTATTTCAATTTTTCTTAGGTCATAAATTCCCTTGCTTTTAAAATAAGTATTTCCAAGTTAATTTTATTGTGTTTTCATCTATTTTACAACTCCCATTATTTTCTGACATGGTTTTTACATGTTTGAAAACAAAAATGTTACTAGCTTTCCTTTTCAGCAAATAATATGGTAGCAGACAACAGACCTCAATCAATGTAATAATTCTTTAAAGAATGTAAATTAATTCGAAAGAGGTGGAAGAGGCCATTTGTACCTGTAACACGCATTTTAAAATGTTTCTGCATTTGCATTTGGTTTTAATGGCGTTTACGCCCTCTAGTGTCAGAAAATCCCATCGTAGCGAGGGTTTTTTATCCTCCACTGTGTCTGTCAGTCTCAGCCTTGAGTATTTAGGCTTTGCAAAAATGCAAATGCTGGATTTATTCTTCCTACACATGTCCTCCAATTATACAGATTTGGTACAGAGGTCGCTTGGGTCTGTTTTGACCCAAAGGGAACTATTTCAAATATTAATTTCTGATGTAACACACACACAAAAATATGCTAAATTATAATTTCTGTCATTATTAATTTTGATGTCCACAATACACTTATCTTTCACTTGGAAAAAAGTTACTCCTGTGTTCAAACAAACAAACAGGAGTTAAATAAGCAGCGTTGTCCTTCTCATTTTTTAAGATTATTAAAGAAAATACATTGTCCCTCACATCAAGGAAAAATGGCCAAAAAGTATGATTAATTTTGGTTATAAATTGGACCTTTGACTTATAGAATATTTCATCTTACAGATAGCAAAAACTGGCTCTCATTAGATTCAGGGATAAGATGAATAGCTGATGGTGCCACAAATAGAGCCTGTGTTGTCTGAGATTTCTTGAATTATGGGTGTGCAACACCAGATCTACTCCACTCATCAGTGTGTTGGCAAGTGGATGTCCATGGGTGAGATCTGACATGGCAATGCTGAGATTGCTGGCTGGGCATTAGTAACCCCAAAGGCACTTGTGTTTCCCAAGTTCCTGCAAGAACTCCATCCTCTGTGTTTGATTCAAGCTGCATTTCATTCCCCCTAGTCTGTCATGCCAAGTGCTACATCACACCCACGTTACCCACATCAACACTCTGAAAGATCCAGTATTTGCAGAATGAAGGAATCCACTTCACTTCATTTGCAGAATGAAGGAATCCACATTCCACTTGGCTTGCTGTCTTGTCTTGCAGTAAGGAGTTAAATATGCAAAAGTTGTCTGTTGCCTGATGAATACAAACAACTGAGACAAACATACATGCCTTTAAATCCATCCATCCACCCATCCCTCCGTCCCTGAACAGTGTCACTCAGAGAACAGATACCCATGGACTGCAAGCAACAGCACATCTGGCCTGTCTGGACTACACCTCATGAAACCTAAGCATTCGATTGATCATGTTGTTTCTGACTTGTGATTTGATAAAACTTGATTGACACACCTAGTTTGTCATAGCCTTTTCCCTTCCCTTTTTGGCTACTGAAGTAGAATGCACCTGACTGATTTTGGGGATCAGTATGAAGCCTCTTTTTGTTCATTCATCCAGAACATAAAATATTGGGATGACACTTCTGACATTAAAAAATTAGATTGTCAGTACAAATCATAAATGCCCAAAGACTGGCTTGAGCTTTGGCTACAAAAATAGACATATGCAGAACAGACAATATAGAAAGATATGGAAAGACCGCAATTAGGGAAAAAATAGCAAATGAAGGAGAATATGTTTGCCGTTCCAGCCTGAGGAAAAGGAAGACAAGCAGAGTAGCATTGGATAAAACCTTAAAATAGTTCCCTTTTGAAAAGGGAGACTGTGAAAATTGCTTAATAAGATTCTACATTTGTTGTGTCTCTATGGCTGAAGAAATCAGATTTTCTGCAGAATTTAGAATTTGTTTTAGAGATCAAGTATGAATTTTCCACTTTGAAATAGTAGCACCTCAAAGCTTCCCTCTCATCTGAAAATGGAGTTGCACTTTTTTTTTACTTTAGAGTTTCCAAGGGTTAAAACAGTTGCAGTTAGAGTTATAGAAGGAATTTTCCCTTCATTTTAAGTCATCCATTTCCATTGGTGGTGTTCAGTGGTATGAGGTATAACTAAAGTTAATGTTTAATCCAGGAGGAGGAACTTCAGTAACAATTCTGATCATGACTACACCAGACTCAAATCTGTGCCACTGTCCCAGAGGAGGGCAAGGCTAACCAGGGTAAATGTAGCAAAACCTCTGTTTTGTCACAAAAGTAACCAAATACGTTTCTCACCCTGTGAGAATTGGTAAGACTAATTTCTTTTAAGTAATCTTTTCGTATCATAGTTTTATTTAAACATTCCAACACAGTGGTTAGCAACAGGAGAGAAACTAATTATATAAGAATTATTAATGGTGTGAAAGGTATTACGAGCACTAAATAACAGACAAGCAACATTACCTTTGGAAAATGTCCCTGTATTGCAACTGATGCAAGCTAAGAAAGAAAAGCAACCAAAAGCAAGTTATTTTAAAGTAAGCAGTATATGCATCTGCATGACATTTTGTCCAGAAGGTAAGAAAAACATTGCAAAGCACTGTCTTGTGTCAAACAATCTTAAATTTTTTATTTCACTCTGTAACACTAAAATATTTTGAAAAGGCATCTGCTTATGTCACTGCTTAGGTGCACTCATAAATACAGAAATGCTAGAAATAGATGAGCTTGTGGTTCCTGTCACAACTCCTAAAGCTTCAGTCTGCTCTTGATTCATATAATTATGGTGTCACATTGTCAGCAGGATGAACTATATCCCTGAGCAATTTCAAGCTGAATTAATTAGAGCTAGCAATGCCTTCTGTCCACAGCTGCCATCGGTGACAATGTAAGCTTATGGAGGTCCAGCAGTTTAGCATTTCAAGTGATAAGCATCTAAATATAGGTTTAGGAATCCCATTAAAGAGATCTAATTTAAGAGATCTAGTACTGGGCATGTGTAAATTTTGCATTTCAAAATCTGGTTGTGTCAGGTTTCTGTTGACACAGTTTGATGCAATATATGAAAATACTTGGATTGTATCTGTAACAATAAAGTAAAACTAATGAATACTGTAAAGGAGAAATGCTTAGCAGTGATTTGATCCTAGAAGTTCTCCACAAAGCTCTCCACTCTGGCCCTATGCCCACTGCTTTTTCTATTGTTCTGCCTGGGGAAAAAAAAAAATGGGGTTAGTGAGGTGTTGGGGATCCCATTTGTCAAAGAGACCTTGAAAGGTCATTTATCCGCTTCCTTGCCCAGAGAAAAGAACAGCTGGGCATGCATACTGTTGATAGTCAGCTCTGGCTTTAGGAGGAATAAGCACCAAAAATGCCTGTGTTGTGGGGTGCAAATGTTGATGTGAATGAAAGCATGATGCTCTTTCTGGTATTTTTCCAGTTTTTAGATATCTTTAATTAAGACCACCTATATTATTCATTTAAAATATGGATTCTATTAAATTATGTATTTTTCATAAAATCCTGCATGTCACAAAATGAGAAACAAATAGCATTCGAATTTTGAGTAAGTGTGGGTGGGGGTGGTATTGGCAGAAATATTAATTATATTATTTGTGTGAATATTTTACACTTGGACATGCTTAGTAAAGCAACCAAATATTTATTTAACACAACATAACATAATGACATATGCCATAACATATAACATATGACACCACATAATCTATGTCAATAGTCTAAGACTTGGTCATCTGTACTATATCTGCCTGGATGACAACTTATTTGAATATTCATGTTCAAGAGTTTCCTCATATCTTACAAAACACAAACTATTCATCTTCACCTCTTTTTGACATGAGCTGAGCTCTCATTGCTAGGTGTCCTCTAGCTTCATATAGTTTCTCCATCACCCTATATCCTCACCCTTTTATCCACTCCTTGTGATTAGGTGCACAATTCAGACACTGACTTGAAGACTTCCCCCTTCTTCTCCATTATTTTTCCAGTTCCTGCTAAAAAGACAGGTTTTGTTTTCCAGATAGTATTTTCTAAACACTGCCCCCCCTGCAGTTTTACTTCTTTTGTTGTGTCAAGAGTTTATAAATTCTTTGTAATAGGGAATGTGCTATCTCTCTGTTCACAAGCATACTAAACTCACAAGCTAAAATCAATGTTTAATAATAATTTAAAATCCAATAAAGTTAAAAACCAAATGGTACTTGAAAGTAATTCATCTTTTTATTAAACTCTGCAGTGTGTAATTACATACTTGTCCCCTACAGAATATAGCAAAATGCAAAGAGCTAATATCTCTTAATAAATTGTCACTAGAGTGCCTTTACATACATCAGTAGCCCTTTGTTCTTACTTGCTGGGCAAAACAATATCCAATACCATAAAGAAAGGTGGTAGCTTTAGTAATTCTGAGCACTGCCAGGATTGCAGTTACAATTTATTTGGTTGCTTGCTTGCGGCTTGAGTTTTTCATGTTTGCTTTCACCTAGACCACAGAAGGGACATCTGGAGCTCAGTGACTCCAGCTTCTTGTGTCAACAACAAGAAGTTAGGTCAGCCATGCTTCTGTCTAGCCAAGATGAAAAAATACGATGAGAAAAAGTCCATGATCTCCTGGGAAACCTGTTGCAAAATTGTGTCACCCTGCTAAATGAAAGTACTATATCAGCTTAAGTGTGACAACAGATTATTCAGTTTAGCTTCTAATTTACCAAGTGGTCTCTCTCAGATCTTGCCAGGGAAACTGATGAGTTCTTTCAACAAGTGAACAGTGTATGACTGAACTTCAACACTGATATTTTTTTCTCAGCAAGGTCATTCTCTCTCCTTTGCAATACAGGCAGCCTGGGAAGAGTACAACAGGTAAAATGTGATTTACCTGCCCACAGTTTGACAGAGAGGAGACCCAAAATTCATTTCAAATAAGAATTATTTGTGCACAATAATGGGCATGCTGTATATGTAAGAATATGTGTATAAAGCATTTTCTATATGCAGCAAATATTACTTGTGAGAAAAGTAAAATCTATTGTGCAATTATTTCATTGTGAAATTAAATAATTAGAAGAGATTTTGTCTTTACTAAACCTTTTGTTTCCTTTAACCCAGGTATGGTGACATGGTGCCAAAGACAATAGCTGGCAAGATTTTTGGTTCAATATGCTCCTTGAGTGGGGTCTTGGTCATTGCCCTGCCAGTTCCTGTAATTGTCTCCAACTTCAGCCGTATATACCACCAGAATCAACGAGCAGACAAGCGCAGGGCACAAAAGGTGAGCTTCTAATTTTTCCTCCTTATGTTGTTGAACAATAGATAACTATGGTTTTCTATATGCTGTGTGTAATTATAGTGCATATTTCTTAGCAAGAGGACCACTAAATGTGTGTGCTACATGCCTAACCCATGTCCTAGATGCAAATACTGTCTTATTTTTAGTGAGGAAAAAAATCCCAACACAAACCAAAGCTGGTTCATTTTTCTTTTCTGTCAAAATATACAGGCCTATTATTTTGGTAATTCATCCTACTTTTTAGACTAGATCTAGTATTTTTAGGCAATAGCTGAAGTCTCACCCACTGAAGACTCTTCTGCATTTTTCAGGTAGAATTTCTTTCTACCACAATCTTCTGAGGAAAAAAAAAAAAAAACAAACCAAAACAACAACAAAAAAACCCAACCAACCAACCAAACAAAAAAGCAAACTCCCCAAACCTAATAAAGATTTCTAACATGTCGGCTAACAGATTGCTTCACTAATCCAGGTTTAGTTAAAGTTCCAGATTCAGTCTCTGAGGGAATCTGACTCTTCAGCTCTATTTTGTTTGAAAGGCTTCAGATAAACAGCTCAATCAGGTAAAAATGAAAGTAAAAGTCAGTTTTTCCAGCTCCCTTGACTTGCTGAGTCTCTCACTAAAATATCCACTGGATTTACAAGAAGACTGTTTCCTTCCCTGAGACATATGGACAAGGTCAGGGGTTGGGAAAAGAAGGTTTTATGAGGAGTGATGCAGCCAAGCCTGGACAGTCACTTTCATCTCCACATCACTGCCAATGCACTAGTTCCAATCCACTTCTCTGAATTCTGAAGTGCCAGGCAGCTCAGAGAACACCCATTGTCACCTGAAGCCCAGTTCTGGGAGCTGAGACCCCTTCCTTCCACTCCTCTGCGGATGGCCGTCAGAAGGCTTTGGATGCCACACAGGTTGCATGATTGCCAAAGATGAAAAGTCACCACCTGGGCTTTTTGTGCACCCATGGCCTCTCTTCAGAGGTCCTGAGTCTCCAGAGGTCTTGGGAGAGCAGGACCATTGCTGGGGGAAGTGTGCAGGCAGGCCATGGCTGGGGTCTGCATATACAGACCAGGGAGCACAGGTAGGTGCAGGCTGCATCTGCTTCATATCGACAACAGCACCAGGGTCAAAGATAAAAAATATTTGTGTGTTTCTTTCTGGCCACCTTTTTGACTGATTTCTTCATTAAAATAAAAAATAAAAGCAGTGAAATAAATGTATGCATTCTCAGAATATCTTAAAATCAGGAGGAGCAGAAGTACATGGCCAAGAAAGTCATAGGCCCAGGAGGAAGATACAGCACCCTTCAATGGCCATATCATGGAAAAATGCTGTCAGATGAGGAAAATGGCTATAAAAAGAAACCAGGCATATCACAAGAATTTCATTCCTCTCTAGAAACCTGATCTAAAATATAGGCTACTTCAGGGATCCAGGTCATGTACTTTATCTATCTACTAATTCCACCCACCCAACAAAGCATGTTGTTTTGTCCCACAGCCTAGTTCCAGCTGTGTGTTCCCCTCTTTCACAGCTGACTTCATGTCACTCCTACACTACCTTGTTTTGTCAAGAACTTTTCTGCTTCTCTTTGTGGAATGGCAGCAGAGAAACCACGGGACACAGTGCTCCTGACTGTGCCCCCAGGCACTGTGGCAGTCATGGCTAATAGACCTGCTTGATCCCAGCAATCACTGTGCCTGTTCTGAGCTTTCAGAATAGCTGCAGACACAACCTCTTCAGACAGAAACTGTCTCCTACTGCATGCCACAAAACAGAGTTTTCTTGGCCTGCTTTACATTTGTGTCATGGTTTAACCCCAGCCAGCATCCAAGTCCCATGAAGTTGCTCACTTGCTCTCCCACCAGCAGGACCAGGGAGAGAACTGGAAAGATAAAAACACAGCCCCACACCTGCCTCTGTGAAGAAAATTAGCACTACCCCAGCCAAAACCCCAGCACACTTTGTCAGTGAAAAAATGATGGACACTAGAAAATATCTCACAAAAGTTAGATTGGTAGACTGGCTGCTATTCCCCATAATCTCTTCCTAAATAGAAACTGCTTTAGTTAATAACTGACTTTTTCTCCTTGCGAAACAGTGAGCTCATTGTATGTTTCAAACAGGAACGTGAAGTGATGAATGGCAATCCTGCTATGTGTTTTTTCCTCTGCTCCCCAGAACAATGCCAACAGTAAGGATGAGAGATCTCCTCTGGCTGTGTTTATGCCCTTCTTGCTTTGGAGAAAATGGCTTTGCGGTCTGGCTAACTTAGCACTGGATGTGTGTTTCATTGATATCTTCTATTGCAAAGCTAAATTCTTTCAATCTAAAATGACTGAGATGTTGAACTGAATATTGCTCTGATGGACTAAAAAAGAAAAATTGACAAAAAGCACTTCATTGGTACTGTATAGTCCATATTTAGCTATGAAATATAGCCTTGCATTTCACAGGGGGTTTCTACTGCATTGCAAAAGAATATTCAAGCAAAAAGGTCACATTATTGAAGTTTGAAATTCCTTCTTCATTCAATACAATAGAGGCTTTACACCATTTTCTGAAATAAATGTTTCCCTAGGCACTGAACTTATTTCTGTTCTCTGAGGCTGAAGAACATAAGCTAAAAAGAAGGTGCTGTTTCATGGAGAGTAGCACAAATCCCTGCAGGCAATGGTGCCTCCTGCTTGCTACAACAGCTTCAAATGGACTGAGACAGTAGTACCTTTGAATTGTGCAACTTTATCAATATCTCACACAGAAGTTCAATCAAGATAGACTTCAGAAATGGCAAAACACTTGGGCTGGAAGGAAACTCGAGGAAGTTCTTTGTTGAAGCACTGAAGGCTAGTTCCAGGAGCATTGACAATTTACAGTAGAGAAATTTTGTCATTAGGATTGTTCAAGAGCCATCTGACCATCATTTTATGCATTTACTGGGTTCTGCACAGTTATTCAAGATTAGACAATTACATTAGTTCCTTTTTGGCAAAAAGACACTGCATGTTAATACTTGGGAGAAGATGGAAGAGAGGAATTTATTTATATACCATTGCATTTTAAATGCATTTTAAAGGAAGCTCTTGATTCCAATCGTAAAAATACACTGTTATAATTACCATGAAATCCCACTCTGTAATACAGACAATGTTGGTAAGATAGGCCAGCTTTCTGCTGCAGTATAGAAAACCCCTTGCAATCACTATAAACAAAAACAGGAGAAAAAAAAAAAAAAGAAGAAGAAAAAAAAAGAAAACAAAAGGAAAAATCAGCTATGCTTATCAAAACGTTGTCTTCTATCAGGTAGTGAGGTCCAAGGGTCTGGCCTATCCTGACAAAAAATGAATGAATAAATAATCCATACTAGACATTGAAATTCAGGGCATAACTAATTATTCCCTGGAGTCTTACTGTGCCTTCTTCTCAAGCAGTTTTATCACTACTGAGACAGTTTTGAAGAATGCTATCTGTGGAGCTTTTCTCAGCAAGAGACAACTTCAAGAGGCTGTTATTTTGGTTGGCCATTAACTTTGGGCAAAGTTAATGACAGTTGTGTTGTAACTGGTCATGTATAGAGGCAGGGNGTTGGATATCATTTTCTATTCTGTATGTAATATGTACTAAGGGCTAGGATTTGGCAGGATACTACACAGTAACTTATCCAGGTTTTTTGAGTTTAGCAAAAAAAAAGCATGTAGAACTCATGTTTACTGAACAATAATTTGAATAGATTGTGAAATTAAGGCACCACTCAAGAAATATAGGAACCTTATTTAATTCCATATCCATTAATGTGCAAAGCAAACAGCATTTTCTTCTCTATTGATGTCATGTAAATTATTGTCAGCTAATATGAAATCAGTCATTTGCAATTACTGAAAATTAGAAAATCAGAGAATGAACTGTGGGTATGATATTTTACTTAAACACACGGGGTGGATTTATAAAAGACCAAGCAAAAAAAATTATATAAACAAAAATGTAACTGATTTTTTTGACAATTTTCACCATTGCTCTAGGAGCCACAGTGTTGTGGCTCAGTGCAGGTAGGCAGCTAAACCCCACCCTGCTGCCCACTCTCTCCCTCCTCCACAGAAGAATAGGGTGAAAATCAGAAAGGTAAAACTGCAAAAATTTGTGGGTGGGGATAAAGGTAGTCTAATCTTTTTTATAAAGAAGGGAAATAAACCACCAGAAAGGGTGGAAGGAAAACAAATGCAAGGAAAAAAAGTGATAGAGAACAATTGCTCAGCACCAAACCTGTCTCAGAGGAAAAGCAGCCCCTGCCAGCCCCCACCAGCACCCAGTTTTGTGGCTGAGCACAGTGCCCTGTGGTGTGCAATAACCATCTGGTCAGCTGGGGTCAGCTGTCCCATCCATGGCCCTGCTAATTTTTTGTCCACCCCCAGCCTCCTCAGTGGGAGGGCCAAAGGAACAGAAAAGGCCTTGGCTCTGTGCAAGCACTGTGCAGCAGAAACTAAAACATCCCTGAGTTACAAACACTGTTTTCAGTACAAATCCAAAACACAGCCCCACAACAGCTACTGTGGAGAAAACCACCTCTGTCCCAACAAAAACCTGTGCACACAGAATGAATGGGAAGGAATTTTAATATTTTAAATGTACAAGATTATTAAACAATAATTACTATAAGGTAAGTAATTAATAACTTTTGAGTTTTCTTAGTAAGATAATTATGTAGCCTGGAGAGCAGCAGGAAACAACAGGAGCTAAGTACTAAATTACCTGGGCTACCCTGGCTTCTTGCATAGCAAGTTGAAGATAATCTTGCCAGAAATGATTCCCAGTACTGCAGTAAGCCCTGTCCTAAAGCCTTCCTGATAAAACCATTCTCTTAAAATAGCTGGACAGCTTAGGGCATCTGAGTGTTAAAAGTTGGACATTGTAAATATCCTACAGTGCTACATTTAGCACTACTTAAAACCTTGTGAAAATAAATGTTTATATTTCTAAAACTGACAGAGCTAACTGTTGTTGAATAACAGTGAATTCCCTTTGTGAGGTTTCATGAATGCAGCCATAGATAAGGATCCAACTCTATGTTGTAAAATTTGAAAAAAGGAAGACATGCATTTAAAAGAGAAGTTCAGTGCAAATATGAGGGATATGGCAAGAATTAGAACTGCTCATCCTCTTCTTTAGGAAATTAATAAAATTTAATTTTATTAAATTATGTAAAAGAACTATATTCCAGCTACATTTGTTTAGTCCTAGACCATGTAAAAATTACCAAAATCAAAGTTGCACACTCAGGAAAACTTCATAGCAAAGATACCATCTACTTCAGGGGAACTTAATATTTTCTTTTTTTTTTTTTTTTGTTTTTTTTGTTTTTCCTAGATATTCTATGAAAGAGGAGGATTAGGAAGGGCTGTGCAGTGGTTGAAAGGGGCAGTTGTCACTCCCATTCTGTTATACATGACAGAAAATGCAGGCTAAAGGAAAATGCAGTACTTCTGTAGCAACAGTTTTCCTGATGTCATCACATCATTTTGATGCCTTTCATGGGAATTCCATCCCCAGCCCACAGCCCTTAAAATCCCGTGGATGACATGAACTTTTAATGATGCCTTGATAGGAAATGTGAGAAGTTACTAGACTGCTCACACTACAGGCTCATATATAAATCAGGCAGAAGCACTGAAAATAAATCTTACCACTTTAACAGATTTGTAAACACCTCCAGTTTCAGCACTATTTTCTGTAAGCTGAAGTATAAACATGGAAGCCACAATGTCTGGTTCCTCTCTTGGTAATAGATTTACTGTCTTCTCTTTGGTAAATGATATAAATTCAGGCCATCTGAATGAGTCTCAGCTAGAAAGATGTATGCTATTACTTTCTAGCTCACAAAAGCTTTCTAAGATGCAATAAATTCATACTTGCAAAGCAATTGTAAATCTTCACATAGAAAGTACAACCTTCATATTACATGTCTCGTAGCACTTTGATGTATTAAGATAGTCTGATGGACTGTTGTATTTTTCATATTTCTTTATTAAACAGTGCTGCACCATAATTATTACTTCAATCACTAAAGAGAAAATGAATATGCATGCTAAAAGGAAAAGCAGAACTAATGTATGTTAAATGTCTGCTCATTAAATCCAATTAATCTCCCTGTATTAAGAGCAGACTGAAAAGTACCACAGCT
This sequence comes from Rhipidura dahli, assembly GCA_013399225.1. NCBI lineage: Eukaryota > Metazoa > Chordata > Aves > Passeriformes > Rhipiduridae > Rhipidura > Rhipidura dahli. Next base: position 1,457,294 of record VXAC01008857.1, on the reverse strand, counting down.
AAAACATTTGTGACTGAAATCACTTATTTATGGGACTCCAAGCTGCATCCTCTAAAGGCATTTCCAAGGTATCTCAAGCTTCTAAGATTAAGCTTTCAATGAACATAACCAAGTGCACTTGTCCCAGCCCATGATGATTTTGTGGTGCAGGTAAAACTCCCCTACCCTTCAACCCAGCATGCTGGAGTTGCATCACAGGAGCACCACTTTGAAAACAATGTATTTTCTGCCTTCCCAAGCAGCTTTTTAATTGCTAGCCCTTGAGGACTGAGCCTTAACCATGCTTGGATGTGCCACCTAAGAGTCCAAGTGAGCCAGGAGGGTGGGAGCTGTGACATTTCCCCACACTGGTTGCTCCTGGGGATCACTGGGGATCTTTTCTCCTTACCACTAGAATGAGATTCATTAACTTCATTGCTGGAAAAGCTGTTTGCACTGAGGAAGTTGATAAACCAATGAGTTATTCTAAAATGGGCAAGGTATCACTAAATCAGTCAGTAGCCTCTCATGTGAGCTTTTTGGCTCAAGGATGCACACATGCAGAGCATTACTTTATTTTCTTTCAGAGCAATTTAATGATAATAAATGCATGACATAGCATAAGCCAGATTTCAGCCATGTTAGCTGTTAGCTGTCATAAATTTCTTGGCTTGGTCTTGAGAAGATCTGTGAGTTTGAGGCTGTAAGTACAAAGAAACATGGTGTTGAGCCATTTCTCTAAGTCAGTTAATTATTAATCATGCCAGAGAGATCTGGTGGCTGCAGTGACCAGGCTGCTTCCCTCTGTAAGTGCATGCTGACATTTAATGTCACAGAAATTTGAGGAAGGGGGAAAATACTCTCTCTGTTTCTTGAAAATATCAACCGAGTAAATATCAGATATGAAAATCCCTACTAATACATCAAAGTTTGACTTTCAAGGTCTTCACTTTGCAGGTCTTCTTCAGCAGCCATTTAATTCCAGATGCTGCTAGGCATTTGGCTTTCAGAAGCAGAAATCTAACCACGAAGATAAACCCAGATTCCCTCTTATCCATGTAACCAGCCACAAAAAATATGGAATCAGGATGCCATCTTAGTAATCCCACAAAAGCTTTTGTTTTCCACATTTGTGGTTGAGAGATTCCATACTTCATGCTTTCCCCTGATTCTGGGTTCTAGGTGCTGTACAAAATTCAGTGGATGCAAAATGTCCCTCACTCATGAGCCTCCTACTCTGGAAGAAAGTCACCTTCACGAGCAATGAGGCTCACCTGAGAAAGCACAAATTTCTCTCAGCAATTTAATGCCTGCAGTCGCTGAAAAATCAGGTTGTGAGCAGTCTATGACCAAAGATGATAAGTACTAAGTCTGGTTATACCAACAGATGTTAAGAGGTAGGTGGAGGCTGGTGAGGAGTGATGTCTCTCAGGGCTTTGTCTTGGGATCGATGTCCTTCAAGATGTCCATCAGTGACACCAACAGCGAGATCAGGTGACCCTCAGCAAGTTTGCAGATGACACAAAGGTGAGCAATGCAGTTGATACAACAGAAGGAAGAGCTTCCAACCAGAGGGACCTGGACAAACTCAAGAAGCAGGCCCATGAAGATCAAAAAATTCAAGTGCAAGGTGCTTGCACCTGGGTCAGGACAATTCCATATATGAGTATAGGCTGGCAGAGGAAGTCATAGAGAGCAGCCCTGTGCAGAAGAATCTGGGAATTCTCATGGATGAAAGCTGAACATGAGCCAGCACTGTGCACTCACAGCCCAGAAAGCCAACCACAACCTCGGCTACATCAAAAGCAGCATGGCCAGGAGGGTGAGGGAGGGGGTTCTCCCACTCTACTCTGCCCTGGTGAGACCCCTGATGGAGTGCTGTAACCAGCTCTGGAGTCCTCAACACAAGAAAGACGTGAACCTGTTAGAGCAGGTCCAGAGGAGGGCCACAGAAATAATCCAAGGGCTGGAGCATCTCTCCTATGAAGACAGGCTGAGAGCTGGGGTTGTTCAGCCTGGAGAAGAGATGTCTCCAGGGAGAGTTTAGAGCAGCCTTCCAGCACCTAAAAGGGACTTATAAAAAGGAGGGAGAGAGACTTATTCTACAATCAGATAGGTACAGGACAAAGTGCAATGGTTTTAAACTGAAAGAGGGCAGGTTTATATTAGATGTTGGAAAGAAATTCTTGGTGGTGAGGCACAGCAACAGGTTGCCAGACAAGTTGTGTATGCCCCATCCCTGGAGTGTTTGAGGCCAGGGTGGATGGGGCCCTGAGCAACCTGATGTAGTGCATGGCATCTCTGCCCATGGTGGGGAGTTGGAACTAGATGACCTTTAAGGCCCCTTCCAACCCAAACCGTTCTATGATTCTAAAATGGCCTGGCAAATATTCAGGAACTTAGCTCGGAGACATCATAAAAGCACTACCACATTTTGGTACTCCAAAAACCCAGAAGGCTTTGAGAAACCCGCTTATAGATGTTGCAATATTATGTTTTTTTCTGAACCATTTGTTTCCCTTTAAAGGGATTTTCTCTACAATAGCAACTGAAATGGATGTCCATGTTTCTGTCCCACAAGACATAAGGAGTGGCAGTTGCAGCAATGCAAAAAAAAATGGCAGCACTTCCATACTGATCTGTCTAATCCCTTCTCCAAAGTCATTGTCCTTAGTAGCTGATACAGGCAAATAAATAAAAACTTCTGTCATATGCATTTTAAATGGGAAGACACGTGATTTGCTCCACCTGGAGGACAGATGCAATGCAGTGTGTCAGTCTCTGTGAGATTGGTATTCATAACCAACTGATTCCAATTAGCAGTTTTAGATAAACAGGATAATGGATATGAGTACAAATGACACTCTTCCTTTTGTCTGTTCACACAGAAAGCCAGGCTTGCTCGAATCCGTGCAGCGAAGAGTGGGAGTGCTAATGCCTACATGCAGAGCAAACGGAATGGCTTGCTGAGTAACCAGCTGCAGCAGGTAATGTTTGTGTTCCCTCCACCTCTGCAGTAACCACTTAATGACAGTCCAGCAGTAGTTTACGGTGCTTATCACCAGAACAAGTCACCCTGGGGCTTTGGGCAATGTTATCTTGAGAGGTAGATTGAGGAAGGATAAACTGGACAGTTACTATTGTTAAAGGAAGCTTATGGGAGTCAATGGTGGGGTATTAAGAGATGAGGGAAATGAGTCCAGATAGAAATGCTGGATTCAATATAACCCACATTTTTAAAGACAGATCCTGTAGAACTCATTAAGGAAAGTACAGAGCATTTTCCTCTTAGGAGGTGAGTTGGATTTATCTCACTTTGCTTTAAACAGGTAGAACATGGGTGACAAAACCAGGTTTCATCATCAGTAAAGGAAAAGGCAGCTCTTGAGTATGGTTTGCACAGAGGGGTGTTGCAGGGTAAAGTGTTCCCTCAAAGCACCAATTTTGGTTTAAGGAGAATCTTGGTGATTACCTCAAATACATTGTAATCTAATGTTACCTGAAGCAAACTCTCTGCTCACCCCTGCCAAGGAAGCCAGGACCAGCAGCTGGGACTGGGATCCACAGTGACCCACACTGCTGGAAGACAGCCGCGTGGCTGCTCAAAGCTGCACCCAGCTGAGAAAGACTGTAGACAGAGTGGTTTTTAATCCTTGCCATTTTCTGGCATTTAGGCTATTCCCTGAGGGATACAGGAAGGCTTTTATTCCTCTATGCCCTTTCTGTTCAATACATGTTAAACAGCCGGATACTTTAACCTATAGCCAGAAGAGGAGGAAGTGGCTGTCTGTCCATCCATCCTGTCTAGCACAAAAGATGAGCAGTCAGAGCCCTTATTTCCTCTTCTGCTTGAAAGAACTCAAATATTTGAACTAAAAAGACAGCAAATAGCTTAATTACCATGCAGATTTCAAATATCCCAAGGTTGAATTGTAATCTTTTCTATTATCCTACTTCCTTCCCTATTTAGTTTTCTGCTTTCTAGTGAATAATTAAGAAAGCAATTAATAAACAGTGGATGCTTTCTACTTAATTCTTCACTCTGTATTAGTAACATTTTTATGCACTTTCTAAACCCAGTAGATTGGGATCACTGACATGCATTTTCGTGTAAGCAGCAATACCACAAATTCTTTAGTGCTATGAAATGATCCTGGGAGGACAACTATTTTTAGTTTTCTTCAAATGAGGCACATTCCCAGAAAAAACAGATGTTTTACTGTCACTTAAATTGATTGTAATTTTAAGCATGTGTTGATCCAACATTCAAAGCTCATGTATTGACTGCACTTGTAAATTGTACTATTTTATCTATGAGTAAAAGACCAAAGATAAAAACATTTAAAAGGGGGTGCAAGGGAAGGAAGGAAAATAGTTTGATTTTAAAACAAGCAGAAGAAAATTAAGGTGCAAAATAATTTTTGTTACACTTTGTAGACGAAGCATTGCAGTTATGCAACCGTGTACAATCCAGATTAGTTCTGATCAAATATTTGGATAAGAACCCTCTTGTTCAAAACTGAGAATAATACAGAGTTCTATGTATCAACAGTCCTCCAATGAAGAAGAACAGGCCTTTGTTGGCAAATCTGGCTCTTCCTTTGAAACACAGCACCACCACCTGCTTCACTGCCTGGAAAAAACTACGGTAAGAAAAGAGAACTGTGTTTTCCTGTGAATTGCAGCACCAGCCTAGTTTTGAATGTTTTCATTTATCTGGTCTAATTAATAAGCCTTTATATTAGAGGAGTTAGCTGTGAAGAAAAGCCATTTTATCTTATTTTAAGGCGTTATACCCAATGCATATAAATAGCAGAGAAACATAGCTTCTGCTATATTGGATGAAGATCACTGTGAAAGTCTTTCTGCTTTTTCCTCAAAAAAAAAAAAAACCCAAAACAACCCTCCAACAAACAAACAAAAAAAAGAGTAAAAGGTTTTCCCACAACAAACATTGCTAAATTTTGATAAATTAAACCCTGATATATGTATGTGTGGAATTTAATGTTCTCCTTCTGACAGCATTTCTTTGAAATAAAAGGACCTAGTTACAACACTTAGCCAGCAAAACGTCGTCCATACGACGTTTGTTGTGCTTATGTCTCCTCCATTCTTACTTTAGAAGTATTAGTTTTATAAAATGTGCTGTAGGACAGAATGTCTTAGTTCCTATTCAGAGCATACTGTGGTTTCTTTTGCTAAGATCCTTTTTAGGTCCTTTTGAAACATTTTTAAGACATTTTGTACCAGAACCTGATAACAGCAATTTGCCTTTAAATTTTTTCCACAGTTGAATATTACAAATATATTTAAAAACTTGAATAATAACCACAATTCTTGTCAAATTGTCATAGAAATCATGGAAAAAAAACTTCTGTTCATTTGGTACAAGCTGAATTCAGCTCCCAAAGTTCCACCTTTCCTCTAATCCTAATGGTGGAATCTGTAAAACTTTTAATTTCTTTTTTATTTTTCTTTAAAACAAGAAGTCTATAAAGCAAGTATAATCTTGTTTCTTGAATCTACATAATTTTCTCCTTCTGTTGGGTCCTACTACTGCCCCTGAGTTCATATGACACATTAACACAAAAACATATGCAGCAGTTCCAAATTGTATTCTGGAGAGGATGCATTCCCAAAATTTTAGTGGGAACTTGACATTTTGGGACATCAGCATTTGGAATCTGGCAAGTTTCAGGTTCACTGTGTAACAGGAAGGACCGTGTGTCTTAGACTGTCACCTTATACCACTTTGTGGTATAAGCATTGTGATACTGAGAAAAGGCATATTTTCTCTTTTCTGTCACTGAAAAGTCAATAGGATAAGATCTCATCCACTCTCAGAAATGCAGAGTGGGCAATGTCATGGAATTCTGTAAAGATTACATTAATAATGAAACTAATTGCACTAAAAATTATATTTTACAAATTACTTTCAGCTAATTTAAGAACAGTTAATTAATAAGTATAATCAAATCAATTAACTTGTGCCATTATAGCATTTCAAAATGTTTCCACTCTATATTAAAATTTCAGCCAATAAAACTCTTTAATCATTGCTCCATAAAAGTTTTAGGAAGCACAAAATTACTTTTTATCAGAAAAATAGCAGAGTTTGTAGCAAACATACTGCAAGCCCCTGAACGTAATCTCACGAGAGCAATTAGGTTATTTTCCTCTCTGAATTTCATGTCCACTGTGTGATCCTGTTCAAAATCTTGATTGTGACTGACCTTATAATGCCTTATAAAAGTCATTTGTCAAGGAAGCTTTTTTTCCCTATCACTTGAAATTTGCATTCTTCAAGACCTCTTAATTCACACAAACTTATGTCTGAGTGAAGAAGAACAGAAGAAATGGAAATAAAAATGTTACACCTATAAAGGTGTTTCCATTTGTCGCAAACACTTGGCCAGAGTTGTTATACTCTTTACTTTGTTCACATATTTTATATTGGCCCCATATGGCAATTCTGAAAAACACTAGCACCCTTCCAATTAGAGCAAAAACTTTTAGGGGAAAAATAATTTACCTCATTCTCATACACAAAAATGTAACAGGCTGCCAAATTTGATGTGAGACCAAGTAGAGTGTAAAACAATCCAGAAAACACTCCTTAAACAATTCCCCTAAAATATTCTCACGGGATAAATGGACTAATTCTAGCAGTAAACAGAGTTTTCTTGAAAAAGGAGGCTTTCCCAAACTGCATACAAACATTCCTCAATCTCTGCACAATTTGGCCTTATACTTTTAAATGAGTATCAAAATTTCTCCCACTCCCCTTCATCTCCTCCCCTCCCTTGCCACCATGAGTAACACCAATATTTCACACTCTTTTGCACACATAGAATATATGGAAATTGTGGGTGGGTGTGAAATACTCCCTAATCACTTGACGAATTTATGTAAACTGGCTGTTTGAGTGAATTTGGACTCATCTTTGCGACCACCCTATAAAACTGCTGTCTTTGCTGGGATTAAGCAAAGACTACATGAATAAAGAGGACTTCATTTAGCTAAAATGGTCAGTCCTCTAAACTGCTTTTGACACTTGCATCTAGAGTAATTAGGAACTTTTAGGATGCTTTAAAATAACTACTTCATCTCCTCTAATCAAAATTTTTATTTGTTTAAATATTTTTTTTTTAGATAGATGTATATCTCAAAAAAAAAATGTTGGTTTGGATCCTGATTTCTAACATGTAATTCAAAGGGAAGCCTTATAAACTTATCTGGAAAATATTTATGAATTTTATTATATAATAGTTCAATATAATTAATCTTATTTATTTTCAACCGACATTTAGAGTATTTACATAAGCACCACTTGCATTTTATTAATAAACATAATCCTCTATTTTGTGGCACTCCAAAGATTAAACAGATATTTATAATGCAAACTACATTACAACCACACGCTACTTTGCAAAATAATTTGGATTAACATTTTCTGGTTAATTTTGTTCCAGTGTTTACATTTGTATTGGTATTCAGCCCAGACTAATACGGGCTAAACACTATAATCAAGACTAAGCTGTCTAACTTTCCCAGTTTATTCAGTTGTGTGAATTTAAGCCATTAAACAATCGCGATTAATACGTTCACTTCAATTATCTTTCTGTGTGTGCTTTGTCCCTTTGCTGGATTCCTCTGGGCTAGAACCACGAGTTTGTGGATGAGCAAGTCTACGAAGAGAGCTGCATGGAGGTTTCTACGGTGAACAGACCCCCGAGCCACAGCCCCTCTCTTTCTTCCCAACAAGGCGTGACCAGCACGTGCTGCTCCCGCAGACACAAAAAGACGTACCGCATCCCGAACGCCACCGGCACCGGCAGCCGCCCCGGCAGCGTGCAGGAGCTCAGCACCATCCAGATCAGATGTGTGGAGAGGACGCCTCTGTCCAACAGGTACTTCACGTGCATCAGCACACCGAGGCCCCCGGCTCTGGTAGGGAGGAGATGTAAAGCTGCTGTGGCCGCCACAGGCAGGCGGCGAGGCTAAAGATGGGAGTCCAGTACTCATCTAAAAATGGGTACTGGTACTGAAATATGCTGTGCTTCGTTTGCTTCAAGCTTAATACAAAATAATAGAATAGTCTCTATCCATTTCTGCCCTCTCAGAACTTCCCCACAAACTACTGTGCACTATTTGCAGCAAGCAGCATCCAGGGATCCCAAAGATTATATGCCATGGACAAGTGCATAAGAAGAAAAATTTCACATCAAAAAACGTCCAATTCAAATATATGAGATGAGCAAGTGCTCTGTCTGCCCCTTCTTAGTTCAGAGGCATAGGAAATGAGACTTCCTTGCATTTCTGCAGAGCAGAGAAATAAAACTGATTCCCAGAGTCCTAACTGTAATAGTCATAAGGAAGAGTCTTCTAACGGGTAAGAAAAATGTATTTCCTAGTTTGAGGAGTTATTACAAAAGTGAGGAAAGTGCAGTTTAAGAGTCTGTAATTTACTGGATGTCCCTGTACTCTCAAAAGTAAAGTATTTGGCTTTCACATATATCCAAATATCACCTCTGAAAATACAGCAGAGGTCTCAGGAGACCCAGAAGTGTTTTCTATTGATCTCATACATGCCACCTTTTAATAAAGAAGCATTTTCAGCACAGGTTGCTAGAGATTGTCTTGTTAAGATACATTTTGAGTAGCTTCCTTTGTATAATTACTAGCTTTGGATTTCACTTCCATTAGCAATCCAACAGCTTGGAACTACTGAAGTTTTTCAGCTGTTATAGAGTGAAACCTCCTGGCCAGCACAAAGCTCCAATCTATCCTAGTTTTTCAAGAAATATTCTGCCTCGATCCATTCTTTTTCTGCTAGAGGACTTGCCTGCACCATAATTCCAGACACTATGTATATAAAACCAAAAAGCACCAGCTTTTGTGCTAGAAAACAAAAACACAAGCACAAAATGCAATTTTCACCTTGAAATAGTCTGAGTTTTACAAGTTTTTTTACAATGGGGAAGTACCGCAGCAACTCCATGAACATATTAACGCAAACTTAATTAGTCCATATAATAAAGTGCCTTACTATTGAGGAAACAGAGAATACACAGAATCACAAAATCACAAGGGTTGGAAAGGACCTCCAAGATCACTGAGGCAAATTATTGACCTGGCACCACTATGTTCACCTCTAAACAACATTCCCAAGTGCCACATCCACATACCTTTTGAACATTTCCAAGGGTGGTGTTTCAACCACTTCCCTTGGCAGCCTGTTCCAATGTCTGACCATTTCAGTGAAGAAACTATTCCTAATACCTAAATAAGCGTGCTGTTGAGGAATGTGCAGGAGACTTGGGCTGGCCCTTAGTTTCCACTTTCCTGCATAGTAAGCAACTTGGTTATGCTAAGTTTGCAATGCTTCCCCTGTTCAGAAACACAGGTGGTTGGCTGAGAAGTGCTGAAATGGTGGGAAGGAAGGGAGAAAGGGACATGGACATGAGCATAGCTTGGACCACCTGCTGCTGGGGTGCAGGGCAGTGGGGTGGTGCTGCTCTGTACTTAGAACTCTCCAGTGGGACAGGATGGAGATGGCCAGCTGAGGGAATAGAATCAGGCACGAGGGGTTTATGGTAACGTGGACTTTCATTCTTCATGGCTGAGGGAATAGAATCAGGCACGAGAGGTTTGTGGTAATGTGGACTTTCATTCTTCATGGATTTTTGTTTCTTCCTCCAGCCGTTCCAGCTTAAATGCCAAAGTGGATGAGTGCGTTAAACTAAACTGTGAGCAGCCTTACGTCACTACAGCAATAATCAGCATCCCAACACCTCCAGTCACCACACCTGAAGGAGACGATAGGCCAGACTCTCCCGAGTACTCGGGAGGAAACATTGTCAGAGTATCTGCATTATAAAACAAGAAATTATTTATAAATTAGCATAAAGACCACTTGCAAGCTGAGCTCGAGCAGCGAAAAATGAATCGTGAGGAATGAGAGAGCTGACAGACAACGCCCCTTGACGAGTGTGCCAGTGGCCACAGAGCAAGAGGTTCAGGAGAAACAAAACACTTTGTGGGTTTTGGTGTCGTAGGGTGTGAACCAAAAGGAGTTTCTTACCCCCTGTCCGAACTGACGCGCAGTGGAATCTTCTGTGACCATCCTGACTTACTATATGAGCACAATGAAATGTCCCCATTGATGCTTCTTCTTATCATGAAAGCTCTTTTTAGAAAAAAACACAAATGAAAAAATAGAAACCTGTGTTCCTGCTGAATGCAAAACAACAAGAAACATTTTGATAACATGTCTTTTTTTTTCCCTGTTAATAAACCACAAACTTGTTGAAGAACTGTCAAAAAATGAACGAAAAAATGCTCATATGAAATATGTTTGTACTGACTGAAAGAAATACAACCATAATGCATGCTGAAATTATTTGGAGCTGTGATCTCAGTTTACTTTTGTTGTTTTTCAGATTAGGCATGATAAAATAATACTGTAGAAAGGGGCATTTCCGTGCACTTACAACAAGCTGATTGTTAATGTTCCATGGTAGTTGTACAAATAACTTCCCTTTGAAAAATGCAGTATTTCTTACTCAAACACTCATTAGTGAACTACAGGTGTTCAGTTAGTTCAATATTTACTATTGTTTTATCTTGCTTCCTAGGTACTGTTACAACTGCAATAAGTCATTGTACACCTGTTGTATCAGGAATCAGGATTTTTTTTTTACGGTATTTTACACAACTTCATCTACACTATAAACTTCTAATAGCAAACATTTAAATAATCCTACAGCCAAACTGTGCACCACAAACTTCTATTCAGTCATTGTTCATTTTGTTCACTGGTCTCTATTTCTCTGACAGTTCATTGCCCACTCCAGCATAACTGTACCATTTGGGATTTCAAGGATACTGATGAATCAACAGTCCTTTCTTCCACAGACAAGTTGTCAGCTTCTGTATTTTCAGAACAAACCTCTTGTCACAGTTTACTGCTACAGGAGCAATCCTATTTGAATTCAAATTATCACAAAGGTGTTTTGGGGATCAGCTAACACTTATCTCCAAATGTTCCTTGCTTACATTCGGCAGCATCCAGAGTATTAGCTACACTGGAAGACACTGAAAGACATTCAGTAAAAATGATGGCTAAATTCTTTTTGTAATTATCTGTAAACTCACATCTTAAAACTTGTTTGAAAATTTATATTGTGTGAAAAATATCTAATTACCTAAGAACAGTGATAGAATAATGGATTGAGTCACAAAGCTATAAAAATATAATTGATTACAATTGGAATTTGCCTACATGGGCAGGCCTAAAAGTTAGTATGAAGGTTTTACAAGTTAAGGCTTCTTGGCTTCATTTATAAAAGACATTGATATTATCAGAAACCTTTCCAATAAAAAAGTGTAATTTTTCTTCATGAGAGCACATTAGATGTATCATAATGCTTCTTATATTCATGACGTACCATACATCATATACATCAAATATACATGGAATATGTGCATATCAATACATACATATATACATCAAAAACACTGGATCAGAAATAATTGCATGTCTGCAAAATTAAATATGCATATAAATCAAAAGGCTCAGTGCATTAGATGCCATTACAATAAATGATTAACACAGTTATTTAATAGTTTGAGTAGTGTATGTTTCAGTATAGTATTTGCTAGCATTCTACTGACCTGAAAATTTACATTAAAATACCCACTAAAAACTGAAACTTGCTGATGATACACTTTTTCTTGCACACAAATACTGGTCTTTCTCTCTACCTGTCAACAGTGAAGAGTAGATTCTAGACTATCATGCTACAGTATATACACCAAAATACAGCATCACATATTAGGATTAAACTGCAAGTAAAAAGAGTAGATAATGCCATTCATTACTCTTTTATCTTATCAATTACTTATTCTGAAGTTAATGCATTCTTGGTTAATTTGCAATTAAATTCCCAGGTTGTTTTTCAAATCAGAATGATTTACTCATTGTAAACTGAGCTTCTTCATTTCTTTCAAACATCAGAGAGCAGAAGCACAGGCTGTCCTCTGAGCCAGAGGAGGGGCTCCTTCTGAGCAACCCTGCCCAAGTCCATTACCCAGTGCTGCTCTCTTTTCCACCCTGTTAGAAAACTGCAGCAGATCTGCTGAAGCTGGTAGGTTACATAAACTTTAATAGATTCAAAGGAGAGAGAGAACACATCAGAGTTTTTACTTGCATCCTACTTCTACACATGGTTACTCATACATGATCCCCACCTTCTGACAAACAGTTACTGATATAAAAACTGCCTTGATGTCAGAAACTGCAACTACTTCTTTAGGTCATGTAGTACTTCATGACTGGTTATATCAGCTAAATAATGCAAAGAGGCAGTTACTAAACCTAGTTTGGTACAGACTGCACACAACCCAGGAAACCTACTGACTCCATCAGGTCATGTGTCTTTTAAAAGCTCTTTATTCTCCTGTTCATAGGCACTAGAAAGAACGCACTACAGCAATACACTTGCATAACAGTTATACCCCTGAAGCAACTGGTACTTTCATTTTTAAAATGCAGCTTAAGAGATAATTTAGAAGATTTTTCAGAACTTCAGTCCTGTCTCCTATTCCCATATGTCACATGCAAAACCATTAATTTATTCTGAATTTGGGAAATACACATTTTTTTGGTGTTTTAGGTGATTTAAATGCTGTTTTGGTAGTGAATGACTGTTGATGACTGTGTAAAATGCATCTGTACTGTACATGAAATGTAATTATTTCTGTGTATCATACAAAGAAACCAAGGTTGTTGTTTTGACAATTTTGTTTGACAGTCATATATCGTATTTCAGAAGGCAGCATAACACATGTGTTATGCTGAATAAATAGACATTTGAGGAATATTTAAATAAAACATCTGCATGCTTGAATGGGTCAACCTGGTTTTGCAATAACTTATTCATGAATAACTCTATTTTTCCCCTCTAATAATTTGGAAGGAACACCAAATCTGAAGTCAGCAAATGTCCTAGACAGTAATTCCAGACAAGCTGTGAGTGTATCTAAGCGATACTAGAGCCATCAAGACCAGGACACCACAGCTCCACTACACAGAGTTGCCCTTCTCTTGAGACAGCAGCCATCACCTTTCCCTTCCCAGCCTGCAGCAGCAGAGAAAATAGGATCATTATTTCCAGCAGCATGAACTCCACTTCTCTAACTGTACTTTAAAAAATGTCCCCTATGTACATCCAAAAACCAAACTGCTCTGCTGAACTTCTCAGCATGCAGTCTCCTCATACCTGGTATCAAATTTCCTTGATAAAATATCAGTACACAGAGAAGATCAAACTCTTTTTGTAGCATAAGAGTGGGTAACAACATACCATGGATCACTAATAAAAGGTGACCAGCTGCAGACGATGCCGATCAGTGCTGGCACATGTGATGGTCACCTCTGGGAAGAGCTCACTGCTCTGTGCCGTGGGGAAAGGTAAAAGTAACACCTGCCTGAACCATCCCAGAGCATTCTTGAGAACAACTATCCTCTCATAAAATACCTACAGGAGACAAACAGAAAATGTACACTTTACATTCTGAAGTTGTGGATATACTCTTGGTGGAAGCAAACTGACTACCAGGAGAATGCTTTCACAGCAGAGAACACAATGCAGCCTCAGCTGCTGCAGAGAGAAGGGGTACCTTTAGAGAGGAAGCCGATCTGGAGGAGGACAAATTACTAAAACCACAGGATCACTAAATTTTGGGCAGGGAGGGTCATAAGCTTTGGTCATAAGCTCTCTGTGCTGCCTCTGCGGCCCACCAGGGCTTTATTTTCCCGTTGAACATGGGAATATTTTAGGATTATCACCTGTTCTAGAAGAGCCATCTGCTGATGGGATATGTAAATGTGGCTAAAAGAGGAGTGTCAGGAGTGAACAGTCTATCTAGGTTGGCAATGTCCAGAAGATATAGGAAATCCAGACAGTTTCGTTTCTTACCTGCCTGTATTATCTGTCTACTTTTTACAGTATCTCTGCACAAGGAACAACTGAAGTGGGGAGTGCTGAATAAAAAGAAGGTAGATGTAAAAAGATTCTCAAAAGTTTAGGGAATCACTTTTTTTTTAATAGGAAGTAGTCAGTCATATACAAGTTGGGAAGTTTTAGATACAATCTCACTTTGACAACAATTAAATGCAATGCTTGTGGTGGGTTGACAACTCTGGCAGGCAAAACCACTCTATCACCCTTCACAGCTGGGCAGGGAAGAGAAAACAGGGAGAGATCACTCACTGTTTTCATAGGAAAACCAGACTTCATTTGGGGCAATTAATTTATCATCAATCAAATCCAAATAGAGTAATAAAAAAAAAGCAACACCTTTGCCCCATCCCTCCCTTCTTCCCAAGCTCAACTTTATTCCTGAATTCTCTATCTCAGCCTCCTCAGAGGTGCAGGGAGGCAGGAAATGGGTTCTGTGGTCAGTCTATCACATGTTTTTTCTGATGATCTTTCCCTCTCCCAGGAAGGGCTCCTCACACTCTTTACCTGCTCCAGTATGGGGTCCCTTCCACAGGAGATGGTTCTCCACAAACTTCTCCAACACAATCCTTCCCATGGGCTGCAGTTCTTCATGGACTGCTCCCTGTGGGTCCCCCACAGGGTCACACAAACCTGCCAGCAAACCTGCTCCAGCACAGGCTCCTCTGCACAGGTCCTGCCAGGAGCCTGCTCCAGTGGGAGCTATGCACAGGGTCACAGCTTCCTTCAGGCATCCACCTGCTCTGGTGTGGGGCTCTCCATGGGCTGCAGGTGGATCTCTGCTCCAGCATGGACCTCCATGGGCTGCAGGGACCTGCACCATGGGCTGCACCAGAGGCTGCAGGAGAATCTCTGCTCTGGTGCCTGCAGCAGATCCTGCCCTTCGTTGTTCACTGACCTTGGTGTCAGCAGAGCAGTTACTCTCACTCCTCTCCCCATCTGCAGCTGCTGTTGCCACAACCACTTTTTCTGCTTCCTAAATGCTTATCCCAGTGGTGTTACCACTGTCACTGAAGGGATCAGCTTTGGCCAGCAGTGCTGGAGCTGGTTGGCTCTGGCTCTGTCAGACACGGGGGAAGCTTCTCAGCTTCTCAAAGAAATCACCCCTACAGCATCCACACTACAATGCCATGCAAACCCTAAGTATTTCAGTGTTTTAAGACTTTAATAATCTGTGGTTTTCTGCATAGTCTGCAGAATCACAGAATACTCTGAGTTGGAAAGGACACGTAAGGATCAAGTCCAACTCTTAAGTGAAAGGCCCATATGGGGATAGACCTTGCAACCTTAGCATTATTAGCACCATGCTCTAACTGAGACCAAATATGATACTTTTGCAATAAAAACTTTAAAAGCTATTTATAAATCCCTTCTTCCATCATATTTAACTGCATAATTGCTGTGACCAACAGCCTCTCCTTCTACTATTCTTTCTTTATATAGTCCCTTAAATTCATATATGCTTTTACAAAATGCAAAGTTATGAAGGAGAAAATATAGCTCCTTCCTTCTGAAAATCATGTCATACAACCTCTTGGCAGATGAATCAACACCTTACCTGAGGACCAGAAATAGTGATTTTTGCCTCTTAAAAGCATCCACTTAATCTAATGACTGCTCAGCCCCACAGCAACAGGCACAGTCCCATGGACTCTATATAGTCACTGGGCTGAACAGAAAACTTGGTGCTGGCAGGGAGTTTTCTCTGATACAGTTGCTCCTAGAGCACTCTGTGAAAACTGTTAAGGAGCATCTCCTTAGTTGTTTGTTGCAACAAGAAAGATTTAGTTCATTACACTTTATGCTGAAGAGAACAAAAAACACACCATCCTTCTCCAAGTACTCCTGTAAAACCTGTAAAGTTTTCACTGCCTCAAGTATCTCTAAACGTTCCTGTCTTGCCAAGCAGCCTCTCTCCTACATATATTCTAAAACTCTACAGGAAAAGAGCAGGCTCACTGCAGTTGAGTCAATCAATTTTAAGGCTCTTTGAAGAAGCCCTAGAAAAAAAGACACCTCATAGCCTGAGCAGTCAAAGAAAAAATGCTTTAACTGTTCCAATTTACAGCTGAGACCCACTTCTGCAAATGTGATTAAATACTCAGAAAGATTCTTTCCCAGAATGTAGACTGGATCAGGATTTGAGTAGCCAAGCCCAAGTGAGGTTTCCCTGACTGCAGATATTTGCTGCTGTGCAGGTTCATAAACACTTCTTTGGGAGGCTGGTTCTGTATCAAAGGAGGCGTCCCCAAAGCAATCCCTCAGCTGATAAAAAAACCTGACTACATCTGAAAGCAGGGCTTCCTCAGCACCCAGACAGCCTAAAACCAAATGACCTGGCCTGTAAGTATCTCTGAATTCCAACACATCCCCTTACTTTGGCTTGCCATATTTGTTCCTTCATGAGCTCTAACCTGGACACAAGAAGATACACAGGCAACCCCCGCTGACAGTCTGAGCAGTCCTTGCATGGAAAGACCAGGAATATTTGAAGCATGGCTAAGGGAGCTTCCACAGACACTCCCTGGGTAAAGCTTTAAGGGCTGAGGTTTCCTGGAAAAAGGGAAATTTGTATTTCTTTTTACGTTACTTTTTTTACAATACTCAAGTGAAATTCCCTACATTCAGCAGCAATTCACTGCCAAATGTAGCAGTGTACATGTAATCCATAATCAAGATTCCACAACTTGTGGCTTGAAGGGACTTTTTTTGTTGTTGTTTTTTATAAACAGGGGCAAACGATGACTCAATCCCCTGTGCAGCACCACTGGTCTCTGTAGCACTCTGCAGCCTGGAGTTGCTCTACACCCAGACTTGGTGAGATACCTGCTCCTCATCCACACAGGAACCTCACCCTTAGCTACAGCAACACCACCCAGGCTGAGCAGTGGGAGGGCTGGAACTCGGCTATACCCATGCAGGTACACCAGGCCAAGGCTTCCCAAGACAGAACATTAGAAAGTATTCCTGACAAAGACAGTCCAAGCAAAATTTTGGGATGGTCTCTCCATTACTCTTCTTTTTAACTGCCAAAACAAGTATCAGAATGTACAGAAGTAGTACAAAATCAGAAAGGTAATCCTGCTTGCAATAGTACCCCTGAAATAATTACACCCACATGCAGACTGCTAAAAAGCAAACACCAGCCCACACAATGGAAGTGCTTAATTTCACAAGCCCCTAAGAAGTTTTCTCAGAAGTAGAGAACAAAAAAAAGGAAAATTACACTTACACTGCAGTGTAATGTTACTCCACAACAGAGTAAGTGGAATGGGTACAGACAAGTCAAATTAACTCACACTAGCAGGAGGACCCTCCCAATGCGCCTCCAAAGCATTCCCACTCAAGGACATAAAAATAAAAAATCCGTTATGGAATTTAAGAGAAAAGCAATTTTATTGTTTACAAATCACATCTTGCTTTTTTTTTTCTTTTACAAATACCGAAACGAATGAAAGAATTTTTAAATGAAGTATTACGTAAAAAGCCCATTTGCCACAAACTACTATACTCAGTGGAACAAATATATATTTCAAGAGCGTGGCCAATTGTAAAAATAATCCTATGACATAGACATTGTTCATAAAAATACAGTAAAATGCACTTTCCCCACCTCAATAAATACATTTTAATCTTGTTTCCGGCTGGCATTTTAAGCCACCAGAGAGCTCTCAATGAAGCAGTCACCAAAGTAAAATTTTTCCTCATGTACTTTTACTATTATTGCAATAGCATCCAGAACTGTAAGCATTTTTCTTGCAGTCTTTTGTTTCTAGCTTCAGGGGAATCACAGACAGGAGAAAAGATTTATCTATAAAAATGTGCTACTCCCATATTGATTCCCATTTTGGAAAGAATGTTTAAAGTTTTCTTCCTTTTCACTAAGAAACAGTCCATAGAACAAACTGTTTGAAAGAATAATTCTCCAGAAAGTTGTCCAGAGCTTCAGTTTTGTTTTCAATCCCTGTTTAATACATTTAAAATTTAAAGATCGTTATGTTAGATAAAAATAGAAGTTTTAGAACATCTTTAACAACAAAAGCTACGATAAAGATTTTGTTAGAAAAAAGAAAGTCTCGCCCTTTTTAAAAATCTTGCAAATTTTTAAATCCAAGTATTAACTTGAATTGTTGCTCTGCTTTCTATGCACACATGAAAACACACAATTATACATACATAGATCCCTGATTAAGACATTTTCCAAATGGCTTATTAAAAGTCAATTTCAGCTGAAGTCACATTTTGTTTGCTCAAAGCACAGTTGCTTCTTCAGAAGATGAATATTTCTCTTCCCTTCCCATGATGCTTCCTTACAGGTTCAGTCTACCTGTGAATGAGTCAGTGTTTTACACTTTGCCCAGCTTGTGACAATAAGCTGAGTATTACTGTGCCCAGCTGAATGAGTGCCTTTCAAAAAACAAACACACAAAGCTGTTTCATGGCTGAGGCCGTGGCTCAGAAGCTGTTGACAGGCTCATCTCTCTTTGCTGGTCTCCTTCACTTCCACTCATTAGCTGGTTTCTGATGCACAAGAAGACTGATATATTTGGCATATTTGATGGAACAGAACAAAATTAACAACAAAACTATTAAAATCCTCTGTGACTTCACGGATTCATTGAATCACTTATAGCTCTTCCATTTCAAAGTGTGTATTAAAGCTGTTTGCCATGGATGTGTGTTCAAAGATCCTGGTCAGGCTTGGTTTCAGTAGCTCCATGGAATGACATGACAGCTCCTGCGAGGTATCACTCTTCAGTGCCATGATCTGATCTGCTCTGGGATCTCTTCTGTCATAGTACAGAGCCCACAGCAAAGTAATAGTGAGGATCATAGCCAGGATCTGCGTTACTCCAATAGAGATTCCTAGAAATCTCAGCACTTGCAACTGCTTCGTCCCCCTCAAAAAAGTGTACATTTTTTTACCACATCCCTATAAAATAAAAACAGATTTAAAAAAACAGTCAGTAATATTTGGTTTGCAGTTCCCAAGTCGTAGCTCATCCTACCCACTGCTGTCTTTTCTGGCTCCCAAGAATCTCTCTCAGCTCCTTCAAACAATACTTTGAAAATTATTCTGCCTAGTTTTTAAGTGCTTCCATAATGCAAACTTTAAGTTTTCTCATACACTGAGCACTGGAAGAGATCTGTGCTACTTTTCAATTCAGAAATCACTCGAAGTTGATCTGAGCTCCTATCAACTCTCACTAATGGTTAAAGAAACTCAACTGGTTCTGTGAAGCTTTAAAAGCCACTGAAGTCCTCTTTATCATCTTTTTTCTCTCCTCAAATTGAAAATCTTCAGGGTTGTCAATTATTTTAAACTCTTTTAGACTTTTTCTACAGATAATACCACACTCTGAAGCTAAAACAGTATTGTAGGAAAGATCTACAGACCTGTGTAACCTCATCAGAAAACATCTGATGAGAACAATGTTTTAAGGTGATGTTCACAAAAATGTAATTCAGCTCTTTCCAAACCTTCCATGCAGACTCTACAGTTTGCTTACAAAGCCAACTACCACACAAGGCTTCAGAAAAGCTCCCAAGCCCTTGTAAGGCAGCAAGGATCCAGGGAGAGGCAGCAGCTTTGGGAACTACTGGCTAACAGTGCAAAACACAAGTTACAATGCTCGTTGCTCAGTAAAGGCCATGTCCAGTCTTAGGAGAAGACAAAACCATGAAGAGAGGGGCCTCTGCTACTCTGCATGATGCTTATTCTCTATTCTAAGTTTTGCAGGGCTTCACAGCACGATTCAAAGCAACATACACATCAAGGGAAAATTCAGAGTAACAAACTGGATGGGCACTGGTCCCAGAAGCAGACATCACAAACCCATCCAAATGGGCACTGTCTTGAGAATGTTATGTTTTGCATTTATATCCTCACTTCATATTTCTTATGGCTTTTCTAAGAAAATAAAGCAATCTATCAAAGTGATGGAATTTGAAGACAGGACATGATAAATAATGCTTTTCAATCCCACTGAAATTCCCCAAAGCCAATCTCCCCAAAGCCAATTTCAAATGCTACAGTCCTAAATGCATTTGATGAAAGGCCCCATTTTTGCCACACACACAAAATTCACCCTGTAGTCAACAGATTTTCATTTAGGATCTAAATAAAATTAATGTACTCTATGATAATTGTACCAGAGCAAATTAAAGGATCTCAATGTCTTTGCTCGTTTCACTGTTTCATTTTCTAAACAGCAGCAAACACACAGAAAAACAAGCAAGTATGCACTCTATGAAATTTCAAAAGAAAACCCAAAACACAATGTAATGTAATTGGACTTGGGGGGGGGGTGACAACAAAAACTGTCACATTGGCATCTTCTTTTCTTCAATTGGAAGGCATTTTAGTTATACTATTTCCCAAATTTGTTGTTAATTACAGAAAAACTGGATGCATTTTAATACTTTTGATAACTTAAAGAGCTGAAGGTGGATGATGGTCACAATTTAAAATGCTCCACCACAGCAATATTCAAACTCAGTTCATTTGTTGCCTAGAGAAAACACCCACTAACAGAGAGCAATAACATTAATGCCTACATCTCCTGCAGTACACAGACACATAACTGAGACAAATTATGCCCAATCTAGATAGGCTGTTTTCTTCCATTTAATGATGTTCTTATAGTTCTGCTCTAATACACGTTCAAAATCAGTTTCAAAACTGAGAAACACCCAGCCAGCCCTGTTAACTCACTTTCATGCATTTTATTTCTGCTTATGTAACACTTTCATAGTTGATAGCCTGCAATTAAACAGTACATAAATATACTTTCCTCAGCAAAAGTTTGTCACTAAATGGGGAGCTCTTGTTGACAAGTCAAATATAGTACAAAACTTTGCAGCAATCATTCAGAAGAATCAGCTTCAGATTCCTACAAAGCTACGGATTAAAGGCCTGATTCATATGTATTGAACAGGTTATTTTATACTTTCAGTCTTGAAATAGAAAAAAATATGTATTTCTTATTTAGCATATATTATTGATTTACTATATTACAGAATAAGAACCTGAACTGCAATAAGGCACTGCTCTAAACAGAAAAGATAAGCCATCAGCAAACTCAACCAATCTTTTGTACACCTAAATTTTGAGTATACTCAAAAGTATATTAAAGCAAACTGTAAAATTAAAAATTAAAACAAACCAAAATTAAAACAAAATTAATTTAATTACAATGACTTTTGAGTATACTAAATATTATGCCAGAAAACAAAAGAAAATATTGAAATGCAAGTTTGATTTTTTTTAAGATATCAACTCCTACCAATCATTTTATCTAGGCTGCAGTTCCCAATCACAAGATCAGCAGAGCTCCTCTTGTCCTCAGACCACAACAAACCTCCAAGGCCACATCATCATCTTCCCTCACAATCATGCTCTAAGGTCAGCCTGTTCATGAAACTGCACCAAAAGTGAAGCTCATCAGAATAAAAGCACTGCAAGAAGACTAGCACAACTGAAAAACAGCTTTCAATATTCAGCAGGGAGAACATGATTCCTGCCAAAAATACTTTCAAGCAGAACTGCAAGCCATTTTTCTTTATGCAAAAATTAAATTGTGAAGGATTCCAACTTAAGACTGTAGAAAGTTCTAAGTTCCCATCAAAAAATCACAGCACAGCTACAATAAAACACATTTATCAGTCCCAGACAAACCAAACTCCAGTTTTTTGAAGTTCTACAAAGAATTTTTCTGAACTACCAGAACGGACTTGCCAAATATTTACATAAACCAATTTTTGGCTAGCAAGGCTAATCTTATCAGGCTCCCTCTCAAACCACCAGACCATACAAGTTTGGTTTGAATCACTTTCTAAAAAAGCTTTTTCCCTTCAGTTCTCCAAAGCAGAAGCTAGGCAGATTAGTCTTGGAAGTGTACATTGGTTTTGCATGATACTGATAAACTTATTAGCAAGCATTCTGTAAGAGTCTGTGAAACACCCCACAGGCAAGAGCCACTGAAAGAAACATTTTGCCAACAAAATGTTGTATGTATCTCAAAGAGAAATGAAGTATTTTTGAGGCTGACACAACTGAACACAGCCTGTTCCTTTTTGGAATGGGTTCTGCAGTAGAGAACCAAAAGTAAATTTTTGCTAACTGCTGAATCCATCCAAAATGCTCTGCGGTACAGTAGGGGAAGAACCATAAATGTGCCCTTCAGATTTCTTTTTAAAAAAAAGCCAAGCAGCCTTTCTTTTATCAAGTGGGTCTTGAAACAGCCCTTATGTCCTACATAATAATCATCTTTAGCTATTAATTTTCTCCAAGTAGAACCAAAAGAACTTGAACATTTAAAGCGCTCAGAGAACCACTTCCCTGGAATATGGCAAGGGCATGAAATGTTAGCCCAAGAGAAGACAGAAGAAAACCTTGCTCTTTAGACACTACATTCCAGTGACTAATACTTCTCAGAAATTTTTGAGCTTCCTGTGCTCAAAGAGCAGTTTTTCATTGAGTGACACTGCTTACATACTCCTGCCTTTTCACCTAAGAAGGAAGCAGGAGGCGAATTAATGTTTTACAGCTTCCATACACTCCCTGAAGACAGACTTCTATGGTATTAACAGTAGCAACAGTATTACAAAAATCAATCACTACTGCAGAGTGAGCCACAATTTTTAGTTTTTCAAAATGTGTAAGAAACTGCCAGGCCCCAGAAGAATCCTGAATGGCTTTTCTCATTCAGGGACTGACACTTCTAAAGCATAACCAGTGCCATCAGTGCTATGAGCCTTGCCAGAAGGCAAGAGAGGGTCTACAATTAGCTGGTGGAAAGAAACCAACCTCTGCCACTGTCTTTAAGGTTCATTAGCAGAGATTGGCCTTCTGAGGCACATGCATTTTGGCAGCTCTGTCTTCTCTCTTCCTAGTGGAAGCACACAGCCTTCTAGGATGGATGTCTGAAAGTCCTGATTAGATTAGACAACTGCTGTTCATAGAGCCAATACCATACAAATTCATTTCCCCAAAACTTGATTGTTTACTGGCAATAGCCAATATTCATTTTGGCTTGTTTATATAGTGAAGCTCCTCTCCTTCAGAGGTGTTGCTCCATAGCTCCTGAACAAGAGCCAGGCAACAGATTCTTGTAAGAACAGGTCTTAAACAGCCTTAAAGAGACAGGAGAAAATAAAATGGTTCTTTGGGTACTCTTCCATAATGCAGAGCTACATCATCCACTGGAGAAATGTTCATGCTTCAGCAGTTGAAAGCACGATTCTCAAGCCCATCCTCCTTCCTATGCACTCTGTATCACTCTAAGAGCAATCCAGTGAAGAATGCACTTCTCAGGTCCTCCTAACTATATGACTGAGATAAACTTTCTGTTGCTGTTGGACTACCTGGACTGTTGGTCATTCTGTTGTTACTGAATGTAAAATTACAGGTCTTCAGAGGTCTGTTATAAAAAAATGGTAGCTAACACAGTTTCCAGACAAAAGTGACTTTAGACAATATTTGTGAGAACAGAGTTTTTTAGCAAAGAATGTATTTACTTGTTTTTACATTTTCACCCTAAGAACAGTAATGTCTTGTTATCATGAGGACCTCCCTTACCCACTTTGAGTTCAAACAGGTTCTTGCCTTGTTTTAAGGCTATTTTTTGTAACTCTTTTAAAATAATCATACTGTAATGTAGAGAGAAACAGTGTTTTCACAACAAGTTTCTATGCATGCTCAGAGTACAACAACTGAATTACCTGCCTCCTGGCATGAGACCAGTTAACAAGAGAGCTCTCATCTTCCAAAGTGATTCTCAAAAGCATACTCCACTGTACATTTCACTATTCCACCACTTACGCTGCAGTAGTTTGATGGTATGGAGCTTACCTGATAACAAGTTATAAATTATTTCACACATAATTTATAACTTTTGTATTGGAACAAATTTGCACTCCAACCTAGCTGATACAAAACAAACACTTCAAAGTTTAAGAACATCTTAGATTTTAACTGCACTGCCACTAACTCATCTCACTTCCAAGTAAGGGTGGGTGGGTGGCTTCATTCTTCCTTCTTTCCTCCCCCCTGTTTCAGCATTAACAAATAATAATCATAAACACTTTCCATAAACACAGCTACTCTACAAACAAATTACTCTACTGCACTGCAAATGATGAATTTGGAAAATTACTGGATCAGGAAGAATGTTCAAAACCTTCCAATACATCCACAGTTTTCTCCTTACCTCCTGATAAAGGTCACTGAGATCCTCATGATGTGCCTGCTTAGAGCATCCTGGGAACTCTCTGACACAGCAGGAGTCAGGTGGCCAGTCCAATTCTGTCATTTCTAGCCAGTCTGTGAAGTACACCACGCCACAACATTTAAACTGCAAAGGAAGGATTAGCCAAGATCAGTAATAATGACACTACATCTTCAGCAGGTAAAGTAGGTCATTAAAAAACCTAAATAAATTCCTAATACCAACTTCCAAAATATTTACATAGAACTAAAAACATCTCTAAGTGCTTCCATGTATCTTGTTTTGCTGTACTTTGACACAAAAGTCACATGAAAAATGTCATGTAGTGACCAATGAATACTTCAGAAACAGCCAATGATACTGCTCTGTGCTTTAAATCCAAATTGCTTCCCCAAAGCATGCTTCACAGGAATTGTCCCATCTTGGGATTCTCCTGTCCTTACTGCAAGGAACTAACACAATTTTGTGTCAAAATGGGGACTAATGAATGAGTATACCCGTGGCTGAAAAGAGTAGCAGAAAAAGGTCTTACTAGTGACTATTCTTGCAAGGCTACAACTACAGACATATTTGTTGAAAACCGAAAAAGCACAGATTTACCTGAATATAGAAAAAAAAAAAAAAGAGTAAGCAAAATTGTATATAAATCACAAATGCTGAAAGGAAAAGTGAAACTGGAAGGAAGGGGTATCATATTAAAATAAATACTGCAACAGAATCAACCTTAAAAAAAAAAGAAGTTTGCCTGCACAGCAGATGAGCTGTAATTGGCTATAAAACCCACCAGGACTAACAACTTGTCTTCTCCTCTGCAAAGCACACCCTTAGATTTAAAGCCACACGACCAGTCTACTGCACTAGTGCTGCTAATAGAAAAGGGATGAAGTGGCTACATTAGATTTGGGTTGGCTCTGGATGTGGACTTAGCATGACTGAAAATATGCTTTGCTGCAAAAACAAGATGCTATTTTTTTCTGCCTGAATGTCCTCCAGGACCAGCCTGAGTGTAAGTCATACCCTTGTTCCTTTGATCCACAGGCTTGGGAACATATTTACCCTCTTAACCTGCTTCAGAGCCAGAGTCCTGGATTCCACACCACTTACTGTTCACAATCAAGCTGATCAGTGCCTGGACATGTTGGCACACACTGTGCCTTTAATTCATCAGTCCTCTTAAACATCTCACTTCTTTCTTCTTTACTACAGCTCTCATGTCCCAGTTTTTATTGCTTTGTTACTCAGTCAAAATCCTCCCAGTGCAAGACTTTACGGAAAGCTCAAGCTTTGGCTCCTCATTGCAATTGCAAAGACCACCTCATTAAATATCCTTTTCCTACTCTTTTATCTTTTCTTCCCCAGTCCACTTCTTGTTTCCTGACTTCAGCTGACCCTTTCCATCTTCCTTAGCTTGGTCACAACTCTGATATTAAACTAGCAAGAGAACTGGGGGAGAACACATTTCCCATCTATCTCAGATGTTAAAAGATACAGAAGAAAGAATACCAAGCTGATCATGGCTTAATCTCTGGTAACAGAATAGTAGTTACAATTTTGCTGATTGAAGAAGGGCCACAAGTAAAGTGATTATTCAGATATAAAGCACATACCAGGCTCATACATCCAGCATCTGAACTATAAGTAGATGGAGTACGAATGAGAGCCCACCAATTAAGTTGAAAACGTAAAAGAGCTTTCTCAGTTCCCCAAATCATTCATCTAGCCACAGATGCCATATGGAAAAGGCTAACTTGTAAAACTTCTTCTAACCTCTACAAGGAAGTTCTTCTTCCCTAGAAAAATTAAGGCTTAGTTGAAGTTTTATTATTAATATTCATATTATAAACAGCCATTATGATGAAACTACAACAACTAGGAGGATAAGAGGCAGTATTTAATTTAATCAACCTATATATTTAAACCAGGATACAGTACCAGCTCTATTCAATGAAAATTGTTTGAGACCACTTGATTATATTATCTCGGGTACAGAACAGACATACACACTCTACCTGCATATGAAGAATTGCTCAGTTTCACAAAGCACTTGCATGGCCAGAGCAGGGAACTGAGTGGGGGGTGGGGGGGGTGGTGTGCTGGTATGTAACCTCTTTCTTTCAGGTTTTGGTATAAATACAGACTAACCAAGTGCTGCCAGGAAATGTTTAAATAAACAGGAAATCTGTGCAACAATGATAGATTTCAACATTTCAACAAGGGCAGCACAATGACAAGCATTTAAAGAGTTCTCTTCCTGCACGTGAGTTATATTTGGAGTTAATGGGTTTTACCTTGGGCAATTTCATGTTTCTGTAACATAATACTTCATTTTATAAAAACAGTTCTGAATTTTAGTAGGCTAGAGGGCAAAGCTGTGAATACAAGGAAGCTTTTTGGTTTGTTTCCCACCCCCCAGTCAAAGGAAATAAAAACCCTCATCACTTTCACAAACCTCGGCCAAAGAGACAGTGTTGGCATCTTTTTGGAAACCTCCTTTCCCATTCCTTTCCAGCTAAACATATCTTAACCATGACAGCTCCATGAAAGGAAACTAACAGAGCCTATGGGAAGGGGAGCACAGTTTAATATTAAAACAACATATAGACACATTCATTTCACTTTACCTGCAGATTTTTAATTTTATATACATCATATCCTTCAACGCTATAGTAATCCTAAAAGGTAATGGTATCCTAACCTTACTGAAAAAGGATATGAGGATGTTAGCAATTTAAATGAATTTATTAACATTCTGGTTTTGGTGTTTAAGTACCTTTAGGACCTACAAACTAAAGAACTGGATATCAACTGATGTTAAAAGACAGCATCACTACACAGCGTTTCATACCAAATGAACTTGCACTTACTTGCCTATTCACTTAAAACCAAACGTTTTCCCTTAGCAGATAAATAACACTTACTGAGCAGCTATTACATTAGTTCATGAATTAACTGTCATCTTACCTCCCTCTGGAAGAAATTCCAAGCATGGGTCAGCCACTGGTACCTAGGTAGGCCATAATTGGTCATCCTGGCTTTCAGTGTGATCATATCGGACCACTGCACTGGAACCTGGAGCAAGGACAGATAAGTGACTCACACAATGGATCACAAGGCTTGTGGCTCCAAACCCACAGGTTCCATCTATACTGAGATCTTTCCAGTGCAATGACTAAAATAACTTTGTGTACAAATAAAACAGGAAACCAAGTGTTGCAATTTTATGATACTAACAATTTACATGCCTTTCTTAAAATATCAAGGAAAAGTTATTTGTTTCCTTTGCTTACAAATTAATGTAAACTGAAAAGCAGTTATATTTTGGAGAAATTCATGATGATTTGGTACAATTTATTTATATCATTACCAGATTGTTTACCTGGCATAAAACTTGAACTGAGTCCCATCCAAGTCATCAGGGATGGTATCTGTTTGACCCAGTATAGATATTCCTGTGGTGTTGTCTTAGATAATAAACAGGCAGCCAAATGGGGAAATTCATCTCAAGATAAATAACTTATACAGAGCAGATGAAGCATTCTCTTGAAGTCTGAAATCCACTTCACTGTCTGAGGTGAAAAACTTTTGATTTAAATGTCTAACTTCTACATATGTAAAATTCATTGAGATGAATTCTACCCCAGAAGTTTTTTCAGCCATTTTCTGGCTTTGTCTGGAGTCCTGCATGCAGGTATCCTGAATGTGCTTCCATTTCAGTAACTTGCTGAAAAACAGTAACAAGGAAGAGTAGGCAAGGCCCTAAGACCCTTTTCTCCCAAACACACTCACACCCTTGCGAACATCTTTTCTTCTGAAAGGATTCCTGAAGTATTTTTCTTACAAATGTGACAACTCAGAAGTGAGGTGTTGGTGCACTCCATTGTCTGAATATGACACCTCAGTTAGTGATTTGTTGCAGAGGCAAGTGCTGTGGATCTGGCATACAGTGAAGTTACAAGTCAAGATCAAAACCTCACTTCAATCCAGCAGCACAAATTTCAGTGTGCCAAAACAAAACAAGGATCTGAAGACTGCAGTCACCATTCTAGGAGCACATACCATCCATGCTGAATTTTGCCTTGCTTCCATCAGCCTTAACAGTCATAGTGAAAGAAACCCCAACTGCAGTTTCAGTTGTCACTTGAATGGGAGGGGAGCCCAGCTCCTCTAGCAGCCATGACTTTGCTCCCCTGTTTAATTTGAAGCTAACAGTAAGGGCATTCTGTAAGTAGCAATGTATGTTATCTAAGGAAAGCAAATTTGTACAGTACGTCCCAAGGAAGCTGGTCTTCATTGTGCTAGATGATATACAAAAATATAGGGACAATCACTGCCTGCCTGAACCCATAATACAAATAGGAACAAATGATAACATTTCATTACCACAAAGTTATGCTACATTTTAGATGCCCTAGTAAAGCTTCATATCATCAATATATTAATTTAACATTCCTTTCACATAGCAGATTTTTGCATTGAACTCACGATTGTTCACATGAAAAATATGTTAGCAGTAGAGTACTAAAGATATGTAAAAGCATTATCACAGAATATTTCTGTCACAAACATTTACACTGGTCACTAACATTAATTTAGTTTTGTACTCAATGCATTTATCTTTCCTCTGCATTGCAAGCTAGCACCCTGCTTTGTTTGGATATTTGATGGTGCTGCTAGACTATTTTTATTAGCTTATTTGAGCTAAACTAAGCCCAAGGTTATGCCTGCAACACAGTACATTAAACTTCTTTATGAAATCAATGGAAAGAAGGGGAAAAAAACCCTCAAGAAGTGAGAGAAGGAAATTAAAAGCAAAGCAAAACAATCTGAACCCCACTGCAGGAAAGCAATTTGAATGCTGGAGCTAAGGAGGGATTTCAGAATCAGCGTGTTTGACTGCTGCAAGAATGCCAACAGGTAAAACTGCACAGTTTTATAAACATATAATAGTTATATTGATGTACCTATTAAATATCTTTCTGGTAGCTCATATATATGGCAGTGCACAACAATACATTAAGATGCATTTGTTTGACTATACACCAATACTCATGTGCAGACAAACAAAAACTAGAGATGCTGGTTTGATTTTAACCTTAGTTCTATAAAGCTCAGTCTGCCACTGAGATCTAATTACTCATTATTATTTCTCTAATGACTACCAAAGCTTGATCAATGCCTAAATAAACCAAGAACTCACACTGGCTTTTCAGTCTTGTGGGTGGAATAAATTAGTCATGAGGCACACTACATGCTGAGAGCTATCATGAGCTGGAAGGAAAGCTGTTTATGCCAGGACTTAGAGCAAGTTGTCCATACCCCAAGGAAAGCCCATACTGGATCAGCAGAGGCGGTTATGCCTCAGTGACATTTCTGACAGTATCACCCACACTACACTACACACCCACCTACACTAATGCCAGCTGATCTCTGAAACCCACCAGGGGCTCATGTGATTTCAAGCTACACTGAAACCAGTATGACATCAAGATACCCCTATGGTTTTAAGAGGGAACCATCTTATCTTTATCAAGTAGGAGGAAGCACGTTTGAGGGAATGACCTCCACAGGTATGGAAGAACCACTGAAAAATAACTGTTCTCTTCCAGAGTGCCATATTCCCTATGGTTTGCAGCAGCAAAAAACCCACCCCATCACACAAAGAGCAGTAGTGTTAGGACAAAGGGAGTAATAGTAAGAAATCAAGAAAGAGAAAACAACAAAAAAACAACCAAAAAGACCCAACCCAACCCAGTATTTTGGGAGATAAGGAATAAAAAAAAATACATACAAATAGGGAGAGAAAAAAACAGATAAAGAAAAGCAAGAAAAGAGTATCTGGGTTTGCTGTGACCCACTGCAGAAGATGCAGGCATGGAATCCAGTGCTGCTAACTTTGGCAAAGGGCTGAAGGCAGTATTTTCTTCTGGAGGGAAAAAGCATGACCAGTGGCATAAAATATAGAAGGGCTTTGTCTGCCTTCATCAAACTGTCCCAGGTTTGGGCTTCAGTAGAATAGAAGATAACCAAAAGCTTGGGGGGGGGGGGTCACACTAAAACACACCATAACTTCAGGTTTTCTAACTGAATAATGAAGGTTAAAAAAACATGTTCCAGAGCTGTGAAGGCTATGTAATTCCACTGACAAGATTTCTGTGGAAAGATGATGTTAGTAGTAACAGTCACCCTTGGCAAAACCCCTGCAGAGGGCAGCTGGGCCCTTAACATGAAGAATGCCTCTTGTCTGTATTCCCAATTTTAAAATGAATCAACGGAGGCTGACATTTAAAGCAAAGGAATAGCCTTAATTGTTATTATATTAGAACACCTCTCTGGAATCTGTACTGCAAGGGAATGAATTCTGATGCAAAGTCCTGCCATGTAACTTCGGACTTCAACTCTGCCAGAAATTCCTTTGGGCCAAAGGAATTTTTGCTGTGTAAATATCAAGAAAGCTCCCTCACATCTTGCTGCAATATAATTGTCATTCACTGTTGGAAAGACCATTATATTTGGCATATCTTGGCAGCTGAGAGAAAAATATTTGTCCCTCTATTCATAAAAAAGTACCATACTGAGTACAAGATGTTA
The DNA here is from genome assembly GCA_013399225.1 of Rhipidura dahli. Taxonomy (NCBI): domain Eukaryota; kingdom Metazoa; phylum Chordata; class Aves; order Passeriformes; family Rhipiduridae; genus Rhipidura; species Rhipidura dahli. The sequence goes on along the minus strand of VXAC01008857.1, from coordinate 1,426,474 downwards.
GGCTATAGCAGCCAGCAGTTACATTTCAGTTTAATTTGCTCAACACTTACCTGTTTTCTTACATGATGGTTACAAGTCCTCAGTTTGAAAATTAAAGGTTGGTGCAGTTATAAAAACTAGACAGAGATAAAACCTCTTCACTAGTTTACAAAGACTGTTTTATAGTCAAGACATGTCTTGCTAAAAACTGGCATTTATAGTCTGTGGAGGCAGTGTGCAGATTTTAGCAGACAGCAAGTCCTCTATGGAAAGAACATTCTGTCTGTTTACAATGTAGTAACTTCTTTAAAACACAAAACTTTTGGGGCAAAATTCCTTCAAATCCTCTCATCTCCTCTCTCAAAATCCTTATTTAAACCTGAAGTTCATGATTTATCCTCAAAAATATCAAAGACTTCAATGAGAACCTGCCTAAACAAGAATTAACATAAAATTAAGTTTTTAAAAGGGAGGTGGGGGGATGACTGATTTGGCTCTCAAATATAGACAGGTTAAGAAGAAACCCAGACAGGGCCTTCCAGACAGACGAGCTATCCCAGGAGAATTCTCTGTTTAAAATGAAGGCAGTCACTTGAAATTAAACTGTCAGAATAATGAACAGAGATAAACACTGCAGCAATTAGAAAACAGCTAGCTAATGGAAAACTTAGTTTTCTTCTGCTGAAAAAATGCATCCTTGTTTTCTGACTCACCGTTATTTCCTGCTCGTAGGTCCAAACACCACAGGCCAGCTCAACGCAGAATATTACAAGCAAGCTTCCAAAATACTGCAGAAAACAGAATGGTCTTAGCTATGTTTTATACTCTTTGAAATAAAAAAGCTTCCAAAGTTTAATTTTGTTAAGTGTTTTTTTTCAAAGTTAAAGAACATCGAAAATATTATTAAAATTTCACATAACTGAAGACATGGAAATGGAAATGGATTTTTGTAACCAAAATACGAAAGATTCAGGCAGCAAACTTTATGAAACCTAAGATCATGGGACATTTCATTCTTGAAAAGTACATTCTTATCAAAGTGATTTAGATTTTTGAGGTTAGTTCTAACTGTACTAACTGTAATATTTACAGATTAATTGAAATCTCTTTTTCTATTACAAGGTATAACCCTTGAACTATTCAAAAATAGGAAATACAAGTATAAATTAAGAAGTACAGACCTTGGTAATGATGCATAAGAAAAACTGGTTGCTCCAACTAAAAGGAGCATCAACAAACCCTTTCTGAACTGCAGGATAAAGCAACATGGACTTTAAAACTATTCTAACTGGTGTTTTCTATTAAAAGTAACCTATTTATCTCTTATTTAAAGCAGAAGTATAGTGTCATTTATTCTTGACTCCAAATTTTCTTCCATGTCTAAAGTTTCCCTTTGCTCTCATTATGCAAGACTTTAAAGTCACAATCTTCATGGATTTTAAACAAATTTGAAAATCAAAGAAACATCATCACAATATAAAATAGAATAACTATACAATTCCATTGGTAGGACAAAAGCCAAATGGCTTCTAATTTAGTTATTTCATTCTGGAATCTATTTTAGAACGCAAAACATGTACTCATGGTAAGTATTTTTTTTTAAGGTTAATAGGATGTATTATTTAAAACAGAGTATAAATCCACAAATGCTAGGCTTTAACAGTCATCTAGATAACACCTTTTTCATTCATCTGGTCTTGCTCAACAAATCTAACCTCCTGAATTAGACACGTAGATGCACACAAAGACATACAAGAAGTGCATGTAAAAATACTCATGTTAATTTTCAGGAGAAACCTGTACCCACACCCTCCCCCTGCAGAGGTCTATCCAATAAAGATGGTATTGAAAGAAGGATTCCTGGTTTACTAGTCTTCATCATGTTACACTGCATCTTTACAGTCATTAAAGCTCAACACACTGCATTTCCTTACATATCAACACTGTAAGCACACACAGCTCCAATACAGATCTTCAATAACCAATATGTTCATCCTACAAAGGTCCAACAGAGGAAAAACATAAGTCACACCTTCCAAGAACAACGGTGCTTTCTCTAAGAAATAAATTCATAAGCTTCTATGCAATGTATCTACTATCACTGCAGTGCCTAGTAGCTATGCAAAGGGTTCTTTAAAAAAAAACCAACATGGAAATCTGCTTCTAAGTATTCACTTTGAAAGCAGGAAAGAATGCCACATGCTTTAGTGCCACATGCTCTTTTAATTGATAATTATAATAAAAAATGTTTAAGGGCATTATGACTAATACCCTTAAACATTATGATTAATACCCTTAAGCTGACATTTCTGAGAGGGAGAACAGCTAAACGTTTCAATGAAAAGCGCATTTCACTTCTCAGCTGTCAAAAGAAATTTCAGTGGGTTTATACTCCAACTGAGTAACAAGACTGGGACTGTCTGCTACCCCTGAATCTTACACAAAAATCACTGGTTGTGCTGAAAGCAATACATCTGGGCGTGTACATATGGCACTCTCTGTAAAAGTTTTAATTTGCAGTTCTTTGTAATTCATTCATCAAGCTTAACATTTGAAACTTCCTCATCTTTCTCAGCATGTAAGTTAAGAATGTCTGTGGTAGTAGTAGGAGACAGAAGAGCCAAACCCAAGATTTTCTCCCATTACTAAATACGGCCCAAGATAGAAAACTATTCACTCATAAACCACTGCTGGGTCTGCCAGGGACTGAGCACTCCTGACTAGTTATACCTAGACACATCAGGGCACTGCAGAATAAAGCTTTCTGTCCTCAGAAAGATCATCTCTGTCCATAACACAAAAGAGAAAACATGAGTTTACACACAGGAAAGACCATGCTCGGAGGCTGTTCCTCTCTGCTGCTGAAGGAGACTATTATACCTCTATATAATGGTTTGCAAAACAAATACTTACTATATAGGTTTTGTGGGGGGAAAAAAAATCCTCTAACCATTATTTAAATTTATTACCCCTAATTTCCATCTTCCAAATCTAGAAATGATTACTGGCTTCATTGCTTATTCCTTGTCCCCAGTTAAATTCCCACAAGAGCCTGATTGCTAAATGCATCTTCCTGCATTTTCATGCTTCTGGTTCTTGCCAGAAACAGGGACTTGGTTTTAGAGCAGGTTAAATATTTCTTCCTGAGGTCTGAGGGGCTTCATGTTGTAAAGATGAGTAACTCACTGAGGAGCATGGTTGTATATCACACTCAAAACTGAACCAGGACATCACTGATATTAACTTCTACAGAACATCTCCCTCAGAGTATTCTTGGCCATTGCTGAGATTTTTTTTACTGTTTCTTCATTTCTTTTTTTCTTTTTTTGGCAGAGAGAGGGTCAGAAGGGGAAGGCACACAAGGGAGTGAACAGTTTTGCAAAGACATCTACAAGCTGTCATGAAATAAAGCCACAGTTGTGATCACTTTAAGAACTGAAGACCCTTTACAGGGCAAATCCTACAGACTTTTAACACTACCCTTTTGTAGGCAACTGCTAATCACTATCTTTTTCTCCTTACTCTGACTATGCAAAGTAATCAGATAATTGCAGTGGTGTCTTGATCCCATTACAAACCCATCAGTTTCACTGAAGGATTTCCTCCAGCAAAACTGGGAAAAACCTAAAATGTTGCTTCCTTGAGAGAAGCTGAATGACTGAAATGCTGGCAGAAAACACTCTTTAGAGAGGAATAAATCAAAGTAAAAATATTTGCCAACTTAAAAATAAATAAAGCGTTAGATATTAACTGCTCCATACGTCATGTCTGTGGCCAAGATCCTAAACTTCAGCATCCCTTCACTGTAAAATGGATGTTGGCAGTTAGCAGGAGCTGGTTCTCCTGCATCCTCCTTGTTAAGCCTGCTCTACCACAGGTCACATGGTGGAAGGGAAGGAGGGAGAAGAGAAGCAGGCAGCAGCTCTGTAAAGCAGGAGTTTTCCAACAGGGACATTTTATCTAATACCTGGAACACTGCACAAGCACTTGGATTTGCAGCACCAACAGACTGCAGAGGCTTAAACAACTCTTTTTCCAGCATATCAGTCCTAAAAGAGAGGTGAAGAACCTGGGGGCTCAGGAGAATCCTGTTCTCCTTCCTTTCTTGGGCAAGAGACTAAACAATTAACAAGTGGGAATAGAAACAAAGTCATTACTGTGAAAACCAGTTTCAGAGATATAAAGAGGCATCAAGGGCCAAGGAAAGATAGTAAATGTAATAAGCAGGCCTTGTTCTGCTAGAATACCCTTCATGTGGTACAGGTGTAGAAGTGACCTCATCCAATATTCAAACCCTGAAACCTCGAGTGCCCACATGCAACAACAGTTTTGAATCCCACCACTGGAATACTACCTACTAGTGCAGAGATGCTACCAGCTTATACTCACCTACTGCAATTTGTAATAGCCTCCACAGAGCTCCTGCTTCTGTGCAAGTCAAACAACCCCAAGTTCACATCTATAGGGAATTCATATATGACAGAAAGGACAAGGGGATAGTGAATTCAAATCCCATTACTATAAATTTCAGCCACAGAAGGGAGGTAACCATCAAGTAAATAAAGACAAAAACCAAACCAAAACCAACACCTACCAAACCAATAACCAGGGACTAGTACTGAATACGTTTCGTCCTAATTCAAATAGTTAACTGCATAAAGGCTATCAGAACCTGATAAAGCACTAAAAACCATACATGGTATTTTCAGATATGCATTAAAAAATCAAAGTAATTAAAACCTATTTTTATAAAGATCTGTATAGCCTGTGTAAATATAATAAAAAATTTTTGTCTGAATAAAATTTCTGCACACTACAGTGGCAACCCACAAGAGGGTTCAAGCTCCATACATGCCAGTGTACACCAGCGCTCCATACATGGAGCATATATGCTCTGGCACATGCTCAAAATGTCTTCCTATCTCTCCAGCTAAGGCTAAAAACTAAGCTACAAAATTAGTTTATGCTAAATAAATTACAACAGGCCTTTTGCTATTACATTTTTTCTGCCAAACTAAGCTGACGTCCACCATCACCAAATACATTCCAGGAACGTGCTTCTTTCTTGATCATCGCAACCACTTAGATAAAAACACAAAAATAGCAAATACAAGCAAAAAATCACTGTTACAGACTCTAAGGCATTTTACATTTGTTTAAAAGGTGTTTGTTCCAACAACTCCCATTCTGTTCAGAGTAATAGCAAAGAGCACACACATGAAGTGTCTCCCAACATAAAATCTCTCCCTCATGGCTTTCCATCCTGCAGAGTACAGAACTTTTTTGTTGCAATTGTGGGCAACTTAGGGAAGGATATAAAGCATGAAGCACAGTGTCTTACATCTTTTGCAGAGATATAAAACTCCTGCTGTAGTTCTTCTAGACATTTTGTGTTGAATACACATGATTTCTGCAATTAATAACCTAATGTAATTTGTCTATGTTTTTCAGGTAACAGGTGGAAAGAACTTGGTGAAAAATAATCTATTTCTGTTACCAACATAGCAAGAGAATGATGGAGAAAACTGGGACTTCAGAAAACACTGTACATGGAGAGAGATTTTAAATTCTTCTCAGAGATTTTTTCACAGCAGAACTACTGAATTCTAACTACATTTAGCAAAGGAAAACTTGGGTTAAAATGCTAGTGCCCTACAGTAGTTTCCTTCAGCACGACATCCAAGGCAATAACAAGCCAGTGCCCTACTTCAGGCACCACAATGATCCCACAGATCACCATGACACACAACCAGCATCACTGTCCTCTGAGGATGCCCTTCTGAGCCCTGTGTAAACATCATGTCACAAACGAAGCTAAGACCAGGAACTCTTACAGAAATTTGGTGACTTTGGGTATTTAGTGATCAAGACACTATGGCATTCTGCTGCCGAGCAGCCCCAGCAGATGAGGGCTGCCATCCTACAAAGCTGAGTGCACCCAAGTATATTCTGGAAGTGATGGGTTTTTTCTACAGGCTTTTTCACTCTGCCACTGATGGCTTCAGTAATTTGTTGCCAATGACCTATGAAATGCTTCATCAGCAAGCAGCTACTACAACCAGTAAAACTGGGCTATTAGCCTATGCACAAGGAGAATCAAAGACCTGAACACACCTGCAGTCATGCTCCCTTGAGCCTGCTCATACCAGAGATTGTTTTGTTTGCAGTTTGCAAGTGTGGCTTGGAAGCAAGAGCCATGAACGTGAACAGAGACAGGGTTCTGTATCAGCCCAAATTTTACCAGAACTAGAAAGACACAAGAATGGTTTAATTTATCTTTTTCCTCACTGAGACTTTTTTGGTTTTATGTTGCATCATGCTCTTCTGTTCTGACAGCTTCCTAGTTAACTACTGTCAACCTGAGGAGACTTCAAAATCCATTTAATTAACCCCTAGAGAACAAATATATCCCATCACGCAACACAGCCAAAATACTGACTTGTTAAGCCTACTTCCAGACAATGAGAAAGCAAGAGTGCATTCTGTGTATGAAAGCAAATAACAATGGCAGGCAGGGGCTAACTACAGGAGTCAGAAGTTGCAATATAGTGAAGGAAAGTGAGAGCACGGGGAGCTTTTGGAGAACCTGTTCTACAAGACTGCAGAAATCCTTCATTTTCTGAGCAAATATGCCTTGCTTTGAAAGATCAGTGTTTTATTAATGAATCATCATTCACATCACCTGTATTTTATTTCATAAACATCTTTTTTCAAGCGTTACTTTTTCTCCCAGAAGACACAAAACCTTTTTTTCCCCCCATCAGACTCAAGAAAAAACCCAGTCCTTATGCCAGAGCAAACAAAGAGTAGCTGATGAACAACTCCAGCCTCCTCAGACTCTCTGTCTCACACTGCTTTCTTGAGCAACATGTTCCATATGGCATTAGAGGTGAAGAAAGCTCTGGAAAGGGCAGGGGCTGAAGGAACTTCCAAGAGGGCAACTGCAGAATGAAACCTTACCGTAACCTCTAAAAGACCAGAGCATATGGTATGTAAAGCAAATGCCAGCAGATTTAAGAGTTATGCATAGCATTTCCCAATGGCTAACAGCCTGAGAGCATCAGCCTTGATCTTCTGAGATGCAAGCCATCCAAACATCTCTCTGGCCCCAGGGAAACCTCAGATGACCATCACCACTGGATCAGCAACAGGAACCAGAATCTTTCTGTGTAAAATATATCAAGTCCTTCCTCCTCCAATAATTTGCAAGCTATGGTTCCCTTTGTCAGTTTATAAGCTAACAAGATTATTTTAATGATTAATCCAGCTATCTTTTTTAAAAATGGAACAAACACTCATTAACCCGAATCAGACAAGCTGCATGGAAAACTGACATCCTGTTTATCCACTTCAGCAGCACAAATTTTCCCCTGCACCCTCAGCCCTGCCCTGCAGGAATTAACAGTCCATTAGTCATTTTGATTTTAAATTTGGCATATTTGCTTGACAACACAAAAATTTGTGAGAGATGCAGCCAAAAGTCAACAGGAAAATGAGCTGAAACCATCAACTTGCAACATAAGCTACTGACTCTCATCCAGTTCTTCAAAATAAATACATTTCACACAAAAATAATCAGATATCTCTATTATCTTAGATTTGGGTTCCCAGATCACACAATTTTATCAAAATGTCTTAAAGTCTATGAACTTTGCAAAGTCCACCACTTTTTGTAAAACTTTATAAGTAATTTTTAAATTAATTTCTTTATGGCAATGAACATTCTAGCTTTTGAAGCTATGGATCCAAGTTCTTTTTATTTAGCCACTTGTTTTTTAAAAACAAAATAAAATTATTTATGAATAATTAGATTTTTGTTCACAGCCTTGATTATGCTGTGGGATATTCTTCACCTGTTGTAAATTTTTACTTTAAAGGTTATCTTTGCTTATATAAGTGAACTGGTATTACTTTGGAAATAAGCAAATGCACACTTCAAACAATTACTAGGATTTACTTGCTAAGGGTTCAATTACCTCAAGTCAGTGAACTTCCTGAAATAAGGGTTATTGCAAGGTCATGGTAAAGTACTAAACAGGATATAGGTAAAGATAGACATTCGACCATAATTTTCTTAAAGCTTGTCATATTATCTTTTCCCTTATGCTTCCCCTATTTCATAGGAGTTATATCAAAACCTGAAGTTTCCTTTTCTGCACAGATTTTTCAAGACACAGCTTTCATCATTTGTCTACCTGCTCTTTATCTTCTACCAAGGAAATTACCCACCATGAAAACATTTCCTTAGTCAAGAAACTCATTTTTGTTTGCAAAATAGACCCATTTGGTGCTGATACACAATGACTCTGCTTCAGCATGCCCCAAGATACTTCAAACAATCACCATTTTTAGGGAAGAAATTATCTTGTGGTATAAAACCCACACTGCAGCCCCTGTGCACAGAGTAAAGTGCCTTTGTGGTTAAACAGTCAAAAGGGTGTGCTTCAACAAGAAGAAGATTAATCTACCTGACAGGACATCCACTCCAAACACAGCTTGTGGCAACAAGAATGCAGCTGAAGCACAGCATCAAGGCATATCCCATCAGTGAGCTGGGTTGTCTCAGAGATTTGGCTGGGCTTTGTGGATTCATATATTTCTTCCTTGCTCTAAGGAAATTCTCCCATTCCCTATTCATTTCAGCAAAGAAAAAAAAAACCTGGGCAAACAAGCTATGAGGAAAGAAGAGCTGGAAAGGACAGAGGGGAGAAAAAACACACTACAGCAGAAGACCATACATCATCTCAACAGTTCCCCATCTTTTCTCAGTCAAGATGCAGCAGCCCTCATTCCCATCCTGGTATCACTCACAACTCTCCAACCTCAACAACCCCAGTGCCTTGAACCTGCTGTCATATCAGTCCTTGTCTTTTCAATAGTTTTGTAGTACCCACTTCACCAACCTTTTCTTTACTATCTTCCCTCCTCTTTTGACCTGGGAGCATTATTCCAGAGCCCTTTTCAGTTTTGGTGCTGTTTCATTCTCTTCTACAGCCCTGGGTATCAATGACTTTTAAGAACTTGGAGGGAAGAAGCAGTATTAACAGTGTAACAAGTGGGAATGAGGGAAAACAGGATCAAGGAAAGTAAGAGCAACAAGGCTTGCTCCAAAAGGATCATGAGGCCAAACACTGTGACACTCAGCCAAACGAACATTCAGGATATAGGTCTCCAAGAACAAAATAGTCAGCTCCCATCAGGTGAGCCTAAAAGTACAGCATGCAGTAAAAAGCATGACACAGGAGTCCAAGCAGAATGTACCACGCAGAAAACATACTGGAATCATGAAATGACTGCTGTCAATAGATAGCTACCTTTTATCTCAGCACTGTGCCTCTTTCCTCAAGCATAAGCAAGTGTCTCTTCACTATTGAAGATATATACACAAAAGAATTAAAATTTATGGCTTCCTAATGGCACCATCCAACCCTGGTGTCCTAAGTCAAAGGCATTGCCCTCAAGAGGCCAGGCTGTTCTTGTTACTTGGAGCTGCTGGATAACTGCACCAAATAGTGCTGTGTAGCCTCTGCAACACCGCCAAGCATTCAAGGCAGCTGCTCAGTGCATGGATGAAAGCAGCAGATCATCACCATGATCACAGCAAACATTTGGATTTAAGTCAAGTACTTGGAAGAAGACCTGGACACTCCCTGCAGTTCAATTCTTGCCATGCTCCCCCACGCTGCTCAAATACACAGCTGCTCTTGCTTGCTGTGTGTTCCGCAGGCAGCACCTTCATCGCTGCCCAGCTCCCGATATACCCCATGGCCAAGCAACTCGTGTCTCCTCTGTGAGCTCCCCTCTCCTACTTAAGGAAATTAGGCACTGTTTCAAAGCACTTGCCTTTGAAAAAGTCATTTAAGGACATACATTTAAGGATTTATTTACATTGGGGAAGGTAAGGTCAACAAAATGCACCGTGCTTACACAGGCAGAGAGAGAAGCTGGCACTGAAACCCCAGGACCAATGTACTCCACTCCACAGAGCTGGGAGCCTGCAGAGTCCATGTGCTCCTGCAAAGCCTGGCTTAGCTCTGTGGTGACACCATGGCATCACCAAAATCCATCTCAAAATTGAACAACTTGTTTGAACCTAAAAAATCCTAATCTAAACAGGAAAGAAGCTTGCTCTCCATTTCAAGGCAAAAAGATGTATAATAGTACAGGCATCATCTCCAGCAGTTTACTTTTGGATTCAAAATTAGAGATACAGAAAGAACAAAAATATTCTATTTTTTTGAGAAAGTTGCTCATATTTGAAACTACTGGGGTATAACAAAAATTGGTGAACTTTAAGTGTATTTTCTCTTACCAGTGGAACATCAAACCAGCAGCATCTCAGCATGCAAGCTGAATGTCCAGCCCTTAGTTAGCCACTGACTATATGAAACTGAGGTTTAGCAGAATACCAGCTTCTCATCAAAACTGAACTACAGTCTTATAAACACATTTAAACCAGTCTATCAAACAAGGCAGGTTAACCTGTCTTGTGAATCTGTCTTCCTCCCACTCATACCACATTTGTAAATGGGCTGTTGATAAAAGCCACAAAATACAAACTCAGTCTGTGCAGCTTAATACTAAACTGCAGGGTTTACACCAAGTATGTTTGTTAGTTATTTCTTCCCTTCAATGCTTGGTATCTAAGTAATGAAGAAATACTTCTGGTTGGTAAATAACAATTCCAGTGCCAAATGTACAAGGTATTGGAGCAGCTGTAACTGTGCTAAGAGTCCACATGGATAGGAACAAGCATCTGTTATTACTACAGAGCAAATAAACTATACAATGTATTACTGCAGAAACACATGCTGCCACAAAAAGGAAAAAAAAACAGACAACAAAATTTATTATCACTGAAGTCTCATATTAATTCCTGACAACTGTAGTCATAAGTACTACAGAATAGTTGATGGCTGTGGTACTGTAGAGCAGCTAACATTTCACACAGAGTAAGAATGCTTTCTAGAAAGAAGACATCAGCAGTTATTGGTATCTTGCAAAATAGCAGATGTCCAAATTTAATCACCCCTATCACCTCTGCATCCACATGGACTGAAATGGGTGTATGTGTGCAGAAGAATTTGCCACAATGTTGATACAGTCAATAGTATCTCATCATTCTTTAGACAGACTTCACAGAAACCACTAGCTTAACGATGGTTTGTCTGGTTGTGTTTCATCTCAATACACAGCTTAGTCTGCCAAGGTCCAATTTATAACCAGGTTCCACCATAACTGAATTAATAAGCTGCTTGATCACACACCAACAGGGTCTAACAATGTTTAGATCTGAGGAATATTTATTACTCTGTCAACTTTCTGATAAAAATCAGTAACAGGATTTGTCCTATTGACCCTCAAATACTTTTAACAGTTTTTCCCTTTGTGAAAACATATGCAGACAAATCTGAATCCTGTGCTGTTTGAATGCTTCAAGTACAGAAAAGTCATGGTTATAAATACAACAACTTGCAATGAAAATGCCAGCCAGGAAGTATTTTCCAGTGGGATTTTCATTAAGCTCTTCTTGCCAAGCAACAGCTTACTCTTGTTATTTTAATAAAACAAGAACTTTTAAAAAAACCCAAAAAAACCCAAAAACGTCCTTAATGTTACTATTCTTAAAGACTATATTGGGTTTTTTTGCAGTCAGGGAATGTGCATATCAGACTCTGAAAACAATCCCAAATGTACAGAGTCTCAGAAGAAGAGAGGCAAAGTATTTTTTTTTCAAACCCAGAACCAATCTTTTTGAAAGAACTGTACCAGCAACCATAAAACCTGGACTCTACTTTCCCATCCTTGGTCTGTACATGCACCCAAGTCAGTAACTTGAAAGAGCCCAGATCTTCCACTTTAGGCTGGCATCTTCATGAGGAGGTTGGTCAATCACACAAAAAAAATGTGTAACAGAAACTCAAGGTACACACAGACTCTTCAGATCAACTACCCTTCAGGACATATTTCTGAAGTAATTAAAATTAAATGATCACAACTTTAAAATGCTGTTTCTACAAAAAGTCCAGAGCATGTACCTCAGAAGACTGTGGTTTTATATTTTCCTTCTATTAAGCTGAGCAAACATGAGTTTGCTTCATACTTATGCCCCCATGTGAAGATGGAAAGGTTTCAAGCATTTAATTGCAAGACAAAATTTCAAAAACAAATGAAAATAATATGTATTCAAATGTATTAAACCTAACACTATATCTATTTTATTGTCCTTACACTTTATTACATTTTCCAAGGATCCATTTCAATTAGCATCAACACCAGCAGTGAGTATGCTGCCAGGATGTCAAGACTTGTATCCAAATATCTGTGCATGCCACCATTACGGCTTTCATGTACTTCAAAAAGAAGATTAAAAGCACGATTGAAGAGGTTGCTAATGTTTTACATGAAGAGTCTTTTCTTTTAGTTCATCTGGTTGAACAAAAGCTCATTTTGTTGATCCATCAGTTTTCTGATTAGTCTGATGAATGAAGCATTGATTTATATCTGCATACTTCAGAATGGTATCACAACTGCATTCATTTAACCATCAATCAAAGACAATGACATACTTAGGCAGATACCATTTAATTTTGCTTATCAGTTTTTTTAGCAAGAGCAAATCTCAAGCTCCTGAAAATGAAATATTGCAACATAAAATGATAGAAATGTCTTGTTTTGATTTAGTATAACTTGACTGCCTAAACACACTTCAACTGATTTATTTCCAGATGGCATTAAAGGATATAAATTATTTTTTCTTTCCACTTGCAGTGTAAATAAACTGAAAGCCAAAACTAGTTTTAACTTCATTTTCTCTTGAAATAATTAGGTGGGCTTTTTCAAAGTGTATACCGAAAATAACTTTTTCTTTCCCCAGATACTATGTGGCATTGATCTACAATGTATAGTTGTTTTTACCTGTTAATTCATTTAATTAGTACTAAAAACTATCACCATTATAAAATAAAGAACACATTATGAAAGTAATCTTACAACCTTACAAAATCCCCCTTAGATTTAGTAAGTTTATCATATTTTAATATTTTCACTATTTAGATGAAGCAAAAATATGTACAAAACCCTTTTAAGGTATATAAGAAACATTACTAGAGAAATAACTACATGGTATGAAATTACATTAATCTATTAATCTTAAGCATGTGCCCATAATTAAGTAATTGTTCTAGAGCTTGTTCCCATTGACTTTAACATTGCAAGGTTAAGATATAGAAATAAAAAATGCATGACTGTTCTGTTATTCTAACATGCTCAGATTTCAAGTAGAGTTTTCCCCAACAATATAGTTTTGAAAGAATAATCTTCACATTGCATACAGGCTTAACAAACTATCTGAAAGGAGAAACAGCACTGCCCTCTTCAACTGAGGAACATTTCTGCTGCAGATGTTCAGCTGGAGACATCAAATAAAACTTTATCCAACCCTCTCAAATTAAAAAAAAAAAAAAAAAAAAGACATTTTAATACAAAACCTCAGCACAGTGTTTCAACTGTTTATTCTGCAGTTAGTATATTTCTATTAGAGAAAAGCAAAGGTGGCATAAATCTGTCAATTTCTCATGGTATTTTATGGTCATTTTGTGCAAAATCCATGAGGTTTAGGTGTCACATACTTAAGCCTGCACAGATCCACAGGAAAAATTCAACTGAATGCAGTTTGTAAGAACCTAACACAGTGAAAACACAGCAGGAGCCCAACTCTACTTGTAAAGGACCCCGGATAGTCTCAAGAGCTGAAGGGTTATATCTGCCCACTTTGTCTTACTGCATTTGCAGCAGTAGTCTGATACACCTTCACATCCATTGCTCCCACTCTCTTGGACTTACTGACTGCTTGGAATCCTGTTTATCCTCACATTAAAAAACAGAGTCCTCACTTCTGCAAGGAGCTACAGCTACACTTTGAAGAAGCATACAGGTACGTGGCACTCTTGGATTTCAGTACTGCCAACTGTCTAAAAATTTTAACCCTAAATCTTTTTTATGGGCTTTTGTTGGAGTGGCTTTTTTTGTTTGTTTTTGGTTGACTGTTTCTTTTATTGTTCTCACATTCACTCACTTCCAGATGAAGAAAATGGTGTTTGGCTCCCTTGACAATCAAAGCCACATCATAGTTAAACTGTACACAGAGCCTTGTGCAGGAGAGACTACTGCATTTCAGCTGCTGCCAGCTCAGTTAGATACTCTCCAAATGAAGGAAAAAGACAGGTACTCGGAATTTATTTTTAAACTTGCTTCTAACCAAATGCAACTGAAAAATTCCATATCCACGTAAGAGAAGAAAAAGCTTCTTGAACACATTCAGAATTAGCTTTTGTCAGCTTCAAGTGCTGTTACTTGACACACAGTCAATTGTGGAATAAAGTAAAGCCTTGCTTAGGTAGCTATTGCACAGCTAAGAGTCAAAGCAGTAGCATATGGGTTCATTTCAGAATACGCAGACTCACGTCCCTACAATTATTAGTACTTAAGAGTTTGAGTTATTTTTCCCTTCAGCAACTCCTCTGCTAAATGAAGCAAATTTTTGCAGTTGAGACACTGCTTGTCTTTCAGTCACAGCATAATGCAGTCTAGGCAATAAATTATTTCCTACTGTGTGCTTTGCAATTACAATTCCTCACCGATACCACAAGTCAACATGGTAATAAAAAATAATCAGTATTTACCAAGTGCCTGTGGATTAAAACCTTTCTAACTCCTGAAACAAAAGAGAAGTTATGAAACATACCCAGACAAGGAGCAACAGATTTCTTTTCACCGTTCCACAGTACCCCAGCATTCCAACTATGATGAGGAAACAGCAGACTGCAATCATAACTGGGTGGACCACAGGAAAGTAAGTCAAAATGACAGCCTCCTCCACCCTAAAACCAATCAGAACAATAATCAAAAAAACCACAATCACACAAAAATGATACATAGGAAAAAAAAATACAGCCATTAAAAATAGAATGGTTGATTAGCAGATGTGTTCTTTCCAGCACCTAACACATTTCACAGAAATCTCTCAAGGTTTTAAAGTCAGATGGTACATTTGAGTACCAAAAAGTAATGCATTGTCCAAAACCTCTCTGGAGTGAAGGCAATCTTCCTGTCCTGTACTTGAATAGCATACAGCACAATGAGGCCCTGTTTTATCACTAGGGCTCATAAACACTGCTGTAATAAAATTAACAGAATTCCTAAATCTCTAGACTGAATAAAGTATTCAAAACTAAATAGTAATATAGTATGATTACAAGTTGTCAAAGGGCCAAAAACTGATCCCTGTCAGAAGAAAAAGGCACAGGATTGAAACCCTATCTTTTCCTCTTTTCTAATTTCAACTGATGCCTGAAATTGTGGCAAGAAATGCACATTTAAATAAAACAATGATTAGTTTAACTGAAGGATTTTTAATTCTACAAATCCTAATTAGGAAGCTTGCCATACAGAACGAACATCTACCCCAGTCACCCACACAGATTAAAAGTTTAAAGCTTTACCTTGTTTCTGCAGTTAAAGTGAGAACATTATTCAAGTAGTCTCTCAGCCAAGCAGAGACACCTAATATGCTGATGGACATCAACTAAAAAAAAATAAATTAAGTTATTTATCATGTGTTTAAAGCAAATTGCAAGATCATTCAAAATCTAAGTACAGGATCAATCATCACTAACACTTTTCATGCATTCATTTATTTGAAAAACATAGTGTCCCTGAAACTGTACTTCTATCTGCTTAGAACTGCTTTGTTGCCCAAATATTAGGCAGCCAGTGACAATAATCTTCTTTTCTACCTAGTGATGCTACTGCTCCTATTCTACCACCTCACAACATACCATAGAAACAACAGGGAGGGCTTACACTGCTAAAATCAGAGACTCTTTCAGGGTTCACAAGTGATACACATCAGTCTGCTTGAAACCATGAAGCTATGCTCAGGTACACAGCTAGTGAAGAAAAATCTGATACAACAGTACTGATACACTGACACATAGAAAAGGACATTTAACTTTGGGTTAAATTTTGAAGAATCTGATTCTCCTGCTCATGCAGATAGAGTCACACCATGAACACTATGTCTCAGTTTCCTAAACCATAAAATGAAAAAACTAACTGCATTTCAATTACAAACCATATAAAGCATTTGGGTACCTAACATGTCAGGCACTTCAGACGCATAAAACCACTACACTTTCACCAGGAATGCTCCCACAGCAAGTAAATCCCCAAGACTGAATTGCCACCACCTCAGTAGACACAGATTCTGGTCACCTGATGCTATCATACACTTCAGTACACCTGGAACTTACCAGGAGAAGCTCTGCCCTCTGATCTTCTTGAGAAGTCAAACCTGAACAACATGCTGAGAACCTGCCACGCTGTAACAGCACTAAGTCTGCTGCTGCTGTAGCAGAGGTACTGCTAGAGGACAAGGCACTCCTCACTCAGCGTCACAGGGGCACCTAAACCTGAACCACAGAAGACACAGGACCTCAGAAGTACCAATGTCTTGCTGAAGGGACAGACACCTAAGCATGCTCTCCTGAATACTACTGTTTTCATGTACTGTATAGGGGTATGACAGGACACAGCAGCACTATACTTACCATTTCTTAAATCAGTAGGAAGTGCTAAACTCCCCTGTTGTCCTCAACATCTACAGCTTCTCATATGCCCTTATATTCCCCCAAAGTTGTTTGGAAGAACAAGTTAAGTGGTTCAAGCCTAACAGGAAAAGTCACTGTGCCCTTACTGGCTCCTTTGCCTGCAGCATGCCCACAGCAGACTACTTCTGCTTTTAAAGTTTCACAGAAGTCCCAGTAGCTATCCCAGAGCTTCTTCCTGGTTTTCAGATGTGATGCACAAAGTATAGGCACTGCCCTGCTTCTGGGTGCTGCCAGCAAGAGCTGGGTGCTTGGCATGCTGCAAGCATACTCCTCAAAGTTAGAGCATGCTACAGCTCTACTATGTCCTTTACACTCTGTGGGATCTGTTTTGGCTGGTGAAACAGTAACAGTAAAGAACATTTTCTATTGTCTTATTTGCAAGAACAAGGAAAACAAGATGACTGGAATCTCCTAAATAAATTCCTATCTCCTTGGAAGAAAGCATCAGGCAAACACACCACACAAGCAGTCAAAACACTAGAGAGCTAAAGCAGAGTACAAACAGCCAGCCTATTTTCTTGTAGTCAAAAGGCAAAACAAAACATTTTTAACCCTCCACATCTCCCTGAAGGGCCTGTTGATACACACAGAAAAGCATTAGCTCACATGACCACTCTGTTTATGGTAAAATATCTAAGACACAGTGGGATACTTCATTTTACAACAGCAGTGTTCCAAAGTGAGAAGTCCACCAAAACACTCCTCAGTAACTTTTAGTAAGAGCCAGACAGTCCTGCTACAAAAACAGTACCAGAAAAATTATCGCTTTCTAAATAATATTCTTCCTCACATACCAGACTGGTGGACTGCCTACTCCTTGCTGTCCATTAGGAACTCTCAGGCTGCACAAACTTTCTTTCAGCCTTCAGCATGTGACAACACATTGTACACAGCAGTGAGAGGAGGTGGATTTTGAGGAAGGCAAGATTGCTCCTTCAGCAGAGGTAAGATCAGGCAGCATATTGAAACATGCAGGTTATTCACAGACAACAAGGAGATCACAGAGCAACCAGGTTAAAGGCAGAAGGGACAGAAAGGACCTGGAGACCAAAAGTACTGAGCAGATTTCTGTCACTAAGAGAATCATTCCATTTGCTAGAAGAAAGGACTTGCATGCAAAGGCACATGAGGAAGGACAAGAACTTTTATTTCTATACTGTCTGCCTAAATTGAGTCTTCTCTACTTAGATATGTATTTTTGCCCACATAAAATCCATGGAAAATCCAGGCAGACACATTACCAAGCTGAGGCCAACATATGGCTGTGTGACTTCTACAGAAATGCTCAATGAGAACATCAGAGAACGTGGCTCCCTCTTATGAACAACAAGGAGAAGAAAAGGACTGCTTCCTCTAACCTAAGAAACACAACCTTTGCAAATAATGTAACTACGTGAGCACCATTTCAGTTTGTAAGAATGACCTCTTATGAAAGGCCTCTTGCATCATTCAGAAAGATTTTAACCATTTCGATTCCCCCAGATGCTCTCATTAATTGTGAATAGGTAACAGACAATTACTACTGTTTCTTGCTGATGTAACTTACATGCAAAAGCATTCCACCTATGAAGCCTGTGAGAGCCAGGCTACAGCTCACCCACCTATCCTGTGCCTAGCATGACCTCACCACCATCACCTGCTTCAGGTGTTACTGACTTCTGCTACTCTTAAAATGCACAAGAGCTAGGTCAGCATTACTCTGAGGAAGTACAATGCCTTACCTCACTGCTACACAGATGTTACACACAGATCACCTGTGCAGCACCCTTCTGCCAATTAATCTCCCAGTGAGGCACCTCTGGGCACTGTATTTTCAAGAAAGCCCAAAAGTGAATCATTACTCTAAATGACCTGAAAGCCAGAGTGCTGTGACACACTTGATTCACAGGCATGAAAGTTAATAACAGTGTCCAGCTGGAGTGGCAGAAAGGCATGGGTCAGAAAGAGAAGGCAAAGGTTCCTCTTGAAAAAAAAGAGGCCTGTGAAAGAAACCGATAAAAAAGCAATTCAGCAATAAGTTGATTACAAAAAGGTGTATTTCACAGCACATAAGCCAGTAAGTGCCTGGCAGCTCTTCACTAACAGAAGGAAGTGATGGGGAAAAAAGTTGAATCCCCTCTGATCAGCAGATGTGAGCCTCAGGGCAGGAGCACCCTGACAGGTGAAAGATGCCTTTGCAACACTGGACTGTCTTGCATAATGACTGATGTTTATTTTAGTGACAAAAGATTATCAAGCACTAGCTCACATTCATCAATCCACCTTCTCACCTGCTCCATAGCCACACGGGAATCACAATAGCACAACATGCATCTGACCTCCACAGCCTCCTGCTGACTCAACATGCAGATGTGCTGCCCTACAAAAGCACTAAGCATCCTCAAGTGCCAGATGACATCAAAAAAGCTCCAGGCAGCCACCATTTCACACTACCTACAGCACATGCAGATCTTCAGCCAGCAGCACAGGAAGTCCATCAACACTGCAACTCAGCTCAGGCACTCACTAGGCAGGAACAATAACAGCCTCACCAAAAACCTTGGTGTGCATCCAAACCCACCAGCAAATATCAGCAGGCACATCACTGCAATTCACTGCCAAGTAATTTTCAAGAAGTCACAGGCAGGGGCAAGGTTCTGATTACAGCTATTGTTGGTTCATCTGAAGGATGGTAAAAAGGTGACCTCAAAAAAGTGGCAGTCCCTACTTCAGCTATTGTTTTGTGAGTAATTTATATGTAAAATACAGTTAAAATCTGTATCAAGCGTTCAGATGAAAGAACACAAGTTTATGACAAATAAAACTGCGATGATAATTCTCACATTAGCAGTAACATCATTTCACCAAAAAGTTTTCATTCAAGCTTCTCTGCTGACAGCCAGTCTGCTGTGCTGTAAATATAATATGATAGTATGCAGTAAAACATGTTTATTTGTTGCAGCTGGCAGCACAAGTCACTATGGGTTTAATTCTGAACTGCAACAGTATGTTGTATAGCCATCAACATGACACTGAGGAGTTCACAACAATGCCTGCTGTCATACTCTATTTTAAATATATTTTCACACTGATTAAACAAAGGGAATAAATTCAATTTTTATATATGAGCAATATGTACACAATAACATTAAATTTGCAAATTAATTTCTAATGTAAAGTTTCTAAAGCTACTAAGGTTTTCTCAGACAATGGAATTACAATATTCAACAACAGACTTCAGCTATTAGGAGCAATCATTTCTAAGCATAGTTTAAATTGTCTTTGGAACTCTTACATAAATCAGATATCAAAATGAAAATATAAAATCATCTCTAATTCATTAACTATATATTTTAAGCCATTATTTGGAAAGTTCTACTCCCATTGTCTCTGAGGCCATACCTAAATGGGAAAATAAATCTGCATTTTCAATTAATAAATGAATGTGGATTTCTGTCTTTAAGGGAACAAGTCCAATTGATATTGCTATTTGCGCACCTGTGTTCACCCTTTCACCATTTTTTTTTCATTCAAACATTCTAACACCTTCATTTTACTGTGCTCAAATTTGAGAAAGGGTTTTTCTTAACTATTAAACTGGAGAAAGATTAAAAATATCTTCCATACCAAAAATCACACATGATCGCTTTTATTCTAACAGATGGGGTAAACAACTTCAGGCCATGCTCTGATATCCATAATGAAATGCTGACTAGCAGCATTACAGAGCAACCTGCTTTGCATGAAAAGGTTTCTGGCTCCAAGAAAATTACTTCCAAGATGTGACAACATTCATCAGAATATGTCCTCTAATTTTAGTTAAAAAAAAACCAAAACAAAACAAAACAAAAGAAAGCACAAACAAACACACAAACCAAACCTTGTGAAAATCTTCCTGCTAAAATTGGTTTGGGTAATATGAGCTATGACTTACCCTTACCAATGGGACAGGGGGATACATAATTACAAGGTCGTGAACAGAGTACGCTGCAACGCTTTTACAGGATTTTCACTGTTAGGTTCAATATTCAGATCACTGAACAAACAGAGATAACTCAGATCCATGGATAAACAGACAGCTACATTTTTTGGGACAGAGGGACATAAGAGTGGAGGAGGGGGGACAAGAGGCCTTGTGTTTCTGTAGTACCTAGCAAAGCCATTTAAATGTTTCGAGAAAGAAGAATTGCCAACAAAAAAGGAAAATCCCTTATTTCCAAAAAAAGGACCTTTTATTCTGTAGATATTCCAATATTTTGTTTTAGCTAAGCTTCCTACAAGGTTATGCCTTGGTCCACTCCCACCTCAGTAAACAGCTGAAGCACGTTCATATTTGCCCTTTGAATCTGGGTTTGCTTGCACAGCTGCAACAGTGAGTTAGCAACCTGCTCCACATTTGGCACGGGCTGAAACTCGCACACTTTGCAATAAGGCAACTGCTGGAGCACTGACAGGCTGCTGAGAGGTCACCCTCCCAGGGAACACGAGCAAGTTTTCCAGGAGGTGGCTGTTCAAGGCACCAGAGAAGGCACAGCAGAAAGAACAAGCAAGAGCCCAAGCATGCAAACAAGGCTGAGGTACAGCTCTACTGTGTCAGACCCACATCAGCCTCTGGCCTGTGAAACACAGGGGTACACTAAAAGCAAAGAGGGATAAGGAAGTGCATGTGTTTCTTCAACCACCCTCTCTATGACTACTCAAGGGCTGCACTTGTTGTTAGGACATGACTTGTACCAGTTTTCCCTCAACAGAAACTATCTCACTGTCAAGATGTCTTTTGCTTTTCGGAGGCACAGGCATGTGCTGCTCACCACAGGTAATCCAGAGCAATGCTCCCAGCTCAAGCATCCCAATCCATGTCACAATCCACACACCACCATCAAGATGATATGCCTTCACATATACACAATATACTCTTAATTTTGTTTCTCTAAGAGTATGCTTTTATTCGTGGACAGTAGTCAACCTCAGAGATACAGGCAAATTATTTTTAAACTCACCATATATATACATATTTATTTAACTGGAAGAGCGACACAAAGAGCATGTATTTCTTATGATCGGCAGGACTACATGTTAGCTGTTTGTGAGTTTATCACCCAACTTTCCTGTTTTACACATGAATACCCATGAGCACACAAAGGTGATTAAAATGAACCTGCACTTTTATTTAAATCACATTTTCCTATAAAAATGCACAAAATTTAACTATCCCCTATACCTTAAGAAATAGCTACAAGATATTTTAGAAATTGTTATTATTCCTATAAGCCTTGTCTTGAGCCTACCACAGATTCAGGATGATGAGAATCTTCAGGGTAGAGAAGCATACTGAGTACAGGGTACTGGAGATTCATGAATAATTGGATAGCTACCTTCTACAAAAGGAGATGTGAATTTAAAGGAAGAAAAAAATGTACAAGTACCTACAAGCCAGAGAGACCTTTCCAGTTTGCTGCAGAGTGTGGTTTACCAGTATAAGCACATAGTTTGAAAGTTTTCCTTCCCTCTGAGCTTCAGGCTCAAATCTTGTCAGCACAGGTTTGTGATTCATCCTCGAGGTTGATGCAATGAGTTCCATGGAGTTAACTGTGAGTATTACCTAAAAAATGTCTGTGGTTCACTCATTCCTGAATGCCAATTAAAAAGCATATTAATGCAATTTCTAACATTGGGGTGGGGTCTTGGGTCTGGCTTTTTCCTTTCCATTATCACATCAAGCCACTGTTTTTCAGGACAGTTTCCCAGAAACTCATCCAGCAATTCATAGCTGATATGCCACTCAGGGTAAGCCATATCACCTACAAACATACTTGGAATAAAAGGTTATATAGAGGTAGACACAAAGTTAATTAAGGGCTGAACTCTACTTTGTTAGGACGTAGTCTGGTAATGTAACAATGTTGTATAAATAATACAGCCTAAAGATACCAAAAAGTAAAAGATTTCTCAAATAACAGAATTAAAAGTACTTCTGGTCCTTTAAAACTCCTCCTATAGCTTCCTGTACTGAATGCATTCCTTTAAAAAGACAGCATATTCCCACAGAAGCCACAGTTATTTTCTTTATACAAAGAATGCTAAGAAAATCAGGTTTTCATTACGCACGTCTAAAGTGCAGTCTCTAAAATCAGAGTATATTAACTTAGAATACAGTTTACAGAGATACAGGTACCTGGCCAGGCAGTGTTCATTTCAATGGATATTATTTGCCTTTCAGACTTAAAACATTGACCCAATCTTTTCATTCCAAGTCTCTACAAATCTCACCAACAAGAGTGGAAGTCAAAATGCAGCAGAAACAACCTCTGTGCAGAATCTGGTTTCACAGAAGTCAGGATAGATTGATTTCTTTCTCTCACAACAGACTTGAAAAATAAAGCAAAAAAAAAATTACAATATTCAACACATGCATGTGAAGTTGGACAAAACAGGAAATAAAATATCACTGCTTCCAACTACCCTTAGTTCTTTCCTAGCACAAAACTCATGTGCACTTGCTCTGAGTTCTCAAGCAGTACACATAGGCAAAACCAGAAGACTTAAGTGTGCAAAGCATTAAAATGGAAAACCAACTGGAAACTCGCTCACTTCTTCCACTTTCATTTTATGTGATTTTTTTTTAACTTTGTTCACAAACACAAGCTCGAGATAGATGCAAACAATTTCCACTACCTGCCAGAAGTGTTTATTGGCTGCAATCACACAAGTGAAATTAGATGGTACTGCTGAAGGAAATCTTAAACATTGCTCAACAGAAACAGCATATTCCTGGGCAAAAAAAGCTCCCAAGGCGAAAGAAAAGTGGCAACATCGCTGTCTTGGCTCTAACATCCACTGACACTATTAATCATCAGTTAAGAGATCCTTACCACCTGTGACACAAGTCAACTGCAACTTACAACCTTGATTTGTCCGCAGCACTACAGTACAGTCATCCTCAATTACAAGCAACACAACAGCAGCTGCTCCTGCCTCACATGCTCACCAGAAGAAAAAAAAAAAATGTTGGCAGTTTTCTCAAGACGGAAAGTCTACACAGACTTTTTCCTGACTCTTCCTTCCAAGTTATACACTTTGCTTTTCTTAAAAAAATTGAGAAAATGGATAAAACTATTGTGTTGCTTTTAGTTGCATTTACTATCACTATCTAGTTCATCTATTTTGATTACTAATAACTTTTTTTAAAGAACATACATGGCTAAGCTGCAAAGTAGAACAGCCCTGTATGTCTCAAAACTACTGCTTTGTTTAATCCCCTACAACTGTAAGCAGCCAGGAGGCTGAATTTTCCCTGTACTCAGCACCATTTGCTGGTTCCTGTTCTAGCACAACCCACAGGGGATACTTGCACTCCAGTATCTCCTGTGTTATGCCTGTGGCATTATTACAGGCTGACAATGTTCTGTGATCGAAGGTCTGCCTTGTGTAAATGCTTGCAAAGACGGTTTAACTGGGAAAATGAACACAGCAAAATACAGAACAATGGCAGCACTGCAAAGTGTGGCAAAGAGGGATTCTGTGAAGACAAGTTATAAAGTGCTCAAAATGAATGAAAATACTCATGTTACACCCAAGACTGCTACTGAGCTGGGACAGTGTCAGGAGCTTGCCAAACCAGTAAAGCCCCACCAGAAGGAAAAACCCTGCAGTCTCATAAACTGCATAAAATATATTTGCAAAGCTATCAAAACTACATTTCTCCAAGACCTGACACACAAACTATCTAGATATAACAAAGACCAGTACTGTCACTGAGAACAGAAAAATAGGAGTCAGTAGGAACACGTCTTCCCTCAAGAACCACTAAGATAGGCTGCTTAGCTAAGCACTAAGTCTTCACCACAAAACACCAAATCATGCATTTTTGGAGGTCTTCTCTTATTAGACTGTCCAGAATTTAATATACTGGAAATAGCAGTGTTACAGAACATAGAATCAAGTTGGATCCCTCAGTCTTGCAAATTACACTGAGAACTGATTCCCTTTCATGTGTGTATGAGGACTGCAGAAGAATGAAACCAAATATTAACTGCAGGGTTTAGTCTGAAGGATATCCTTGTACAGGACAGCGTAAAAAAATTCTGTCAAAAAACTAAGACTGAGGAAGTCCTGAATTTGCAACTTCCCCTGATGAAACAGACATCTTGCAGTCAGATGCATGATTCAATTGACCATGGAGAAAGCTTCCAGAAGGGTATCATCAGGTCTATCACCAGCAACTGTCACTTAATCAACAACAGTTAGAGCACTGACAACAAATGTATTTCCATCTTGTAAGAAGAAAGGCTTTCTGCAAGTTCCAGCTCCTGAAGTACCAATCCACTCACTTCCACAAAACCAGTGGTTTTTTGGAGTGTAAAGGCAGTACATTTACTGGTCCATTACAAAAAAAGATGAACCAGTACAACAGGGCCTTGGACTTTCAGCTGACTGCTTATGGATTATTTACAGCTAAGCAGACTTTAGGTCAAAAGTGACAGAAAGCATTATGAACAACACTTCCTGCTTGCCTCCCTCTCAGGCACACACAGGTACATCACAGCTCATCAGCTGAGCTCAGTAAAAAAGGTTTCTTTTCAAACAGAGTACACAGCTGTACACTTAAAAACAATTCTCTGGAGAAGCTGCAAGGATAGCAGCAGGGAGACTGATAAAAGTTCTCTCACTTCTCTGCTTCCAAAGGCACTGAAAACAACCAAATAATGCAGACAGCAGTGTTTTGCAGCCAGCATCTGCACCTTCAGTTTTTCAGCAGTATTCATGATCAGAGTGGCCAGTTCTGTTACCTTAAGGAGCTTCATATACACTACTCTATCCACACAAGCTGGCAATGACAAATGCTTAAGTCATACACGCTGGGACAGCTGCACACAGGACACACTTTGAAGCTTAATTCAGATGTTCTCTTCTAAGAGCTTGACAGTCAGACCTTACCAGACAATGACTACTGACTGCAATCTTGCAGAGTTTTATTCAGAACTTCAAAAGCTTCATGCTCCCAGCTTGAAGAAAGCCATCCTTTTTGCACAGTGTGTGGTTATACCTACTGCTGAACACCATCACAGTGAAACAAGGAAAGAATGTCACCTTATTCCAGCCAGGACTTGCAATCAAATCATGATTTTCAAAAGCCAACACATGCTGTTTGCACATCATGACAGTTTTCAGCTGAACGCTGATAACTGACACAGCCACTGGGCACATTCTCAACAGGCTGATCATGTAATTTGGAGACAATGGCCCTTGGGAAGGAAGAAAGCAGACAGAGCATAAACCTATTCAAGTTCAAGCTTGGAGAGAATTACATGGATGTGTCCCAAATCAGGAGGTCTGTACAGACCTTGGAATCACAGCATCACTCTTGTCTTCACCCGCTGGGACAGAATCCACCGTTCTCCGGAGGAACATGGCTGCATCTAATTTAAACTTCCTGACATTTAGCCCATAACCTAGGCTGGTATCTATCCAAGCAAGAACTAACATTAGCAACCAGCAAACTAAAGCTTTGCAAATAGAAGGAAGGGCAGCAGCAAGGAAAAACCACAGATGCCAAGCCCATACCATTGGATAAGCACCTGCTGCTAGGGGAACTTTCCACAGAAAAACTGTACACCATGGGTCATCCTATGACACTCAGAAAAGGCAGCAGCAAAACTTCCACTAAGACAAACAGAAGAAAAGTCAAGCTCTGACAGAGGAAAAGATATGGGAGATTTCACTATAACAAGCAGCTGATAGCAGATTTTTATTTAACTGTTAAATACACATCTGAACAGAACCAGAGAGGGAGTGGAAAGAGGCTATACATGCTCATTTGTCCAAAGAAGTCTGATGTAACCTACACATTTAACTACCCATCCACCACACATACTCCTCCTTAACACACAGTTCTGGCAGACTCAGGGGTTTTCTTGCTTCTTTGTTTATTTGGTTTCAACCAAACCAATGCATTCATCTGCTTTGCAAAATCCCAAGGACTCTAAATGGACTGGCCAATTTTTCATTTCAGTTCCAACACCTGTAATTTTATACACATTATGAAAGTCAGCTTTAATTCTTTGCAATATCCATGGTGCAAGTCAGCTGCTATGCCAGCATGTATTATTTAATGAAATCTTCACATGCTTCAGCACCATACAGATCTCACTTAACTGCTTGGGTGTATTTTCCAGTGTCCAGGCCTCAGCTAGAAAGACAAATTACAGACAACTTTTATACTTCGGAGACAAGATCAAGAACTTGCCATTTTCTTTCCCATTACTTGTTACACCATAACAGACTCAAAAGATCTTTTATCCTATCCTTATTATGACTAGGGAAAAAAAAATCACATGTGCTAAGTAAGAGTGACACTGTTATTAAAAGGGCAACAAAACCTAAAGTATAGGAAATTGTTTCTAGCAATGAATGCTTTATATCAAATCTAGACATAACTTAAGAACAGACAAAGCCAACAACAGGACCACATGACAGATGTAGTTAATGCTGTTCCACTGACAAGCTCAAAGACATTGTGCAGCTCCATGCCTGAGGTCCACAAAAGAAACATGTGGGACAAAACAATGAAAAGTAAGGAGAAATCTGACAAGGAAAGGAATTTAAAATCTGAGCAAAGTGAGCAGACACATTTAAGTCTCCCAGGTGAGACCTTGATCTCCCTAGAGAGGTACTGCAGCACCACCCACTAGACCCCTCCAAAGAGAAGGGCAGGCTTTCCAACACAAAGAAAGCCTTTCAGAACTGAAAAATGAAGCACTCAGCTCCAGCAACAAGACTCCCATTGCCACATGACAGGTAACTGACACAGCATGAAGGTATAGCCTCATGTGCAATGTGGGTACCACCTAAATGTCCACTTGAACTACAAAGAGCTGTTCCTGAATAATAAATCTGATTGTGACATAGCAGGCAACAAGAACTGAGAGCAAGGGAAAAGAGCAGAGGAAGCTTAAGGGAACAAAGCAGTGAGTTAAAACTCAAGTAGGAACTGTTGAGGACAGCTCAAAGCAGGAATCAAAAGGGAAAGCAGGCAACAGGCAAACAGCAGGACACAGTATTTTCAACCATGTCAATTTCCATCTGAATACACTCAAGTCTCATAGCACGTGTATGAAAATCCGAAGCTGAACTCAGGGCAGCTGAGCCCCAGCAACCTTCATCTTAAAAGGAAACATAGGAGTTTATATTTTGTACAGAATCCAGCAAAAATCATGATGATACTAGAAACAATCACTTTTTTTTTCCTTCAGAAAGTTTTCCTCATCTCCTATTACAAGACTTTATTCCTACACAGACTAAGGAAATAATTTTTTTTCATCTCTACTAAATACAATATACAAAGGTTCACACTTTCAAGAGATTTTCAGATCACTTTCATGATACAAAAAGTACCATTCTGTTTTAAATGCTGTTGAACAGTTTTCTCTCTCATTCATATTCTGATTTTCACATAGTTTTCAATAATCATGGTACTTCATCTCAATTTTAAATCTCCTGCCTTACAGGGACACCTTTTACTAGAACAGGTGGGTTGCTCAAAGCTTGAAAACTTCCAGAGATGAGCAAGATTTCTCTGGGCAACCTGTCCCAGTGACTCACTACTATCACAATAAAGAATTTCTTCCTTTATAATATTTAATGTAAACCTACTCTCTTTCAGTTTGAAGTCATTCCCCCTTGTCCTGTCACTATATGGTCTAATAAATAGCCCCTCTTCATCTTCCTTGTAGACTCCCTTCAGGTACTGGAAGGCCACAATTAGGTCACCCCAAAGCCTCCTCTCTTCCAGGCTGAAAAATCCCAATCCTCTCTGCCTTTCCTCACAGGAGAGGTGCTCCACCCTTCTAAACATCTTGGTGGCCCTCCTCAGGACCCATTCCAACAGGTCAATGTCCTTTCTGTCCACCCAGGCAGAGCTGGATGCAGGTGGAAAAAAACTCCATATATAAACTAGGTTTGGTCCTAGCCCATGTATTTTCCCTTCATCAGTCAAGTCTACAGCACCTCAGGAGCCAGTCCTTATGAACAGGTATGGGATATCATCCCTTGTGTTGTGTTATCCTTATCATATGCAAATCTCATCTATTGCCGTGAAAGAGATTTCATTTGTTGCAAGTGAGGACTCTGAAAATATCCATCCTGCTGTTTCTTCAGAGCTCCAAAAGTTTAAGCAACAAGAGTTCATCACACTCACTTGTGCTGAGAGTGAGAAACCCTGCTGCTATTAACACAGCTTTTACTGAAATCCTCAAAACAAAAGAAGGGGCCTTGCCTGCCAGTTAGGACCTGGCCACCGAACGCACAGAAAACACTGTGGGCAGACTACTCAAGTACCTGCGAGAGACTGGAGTTCATCTTGGGTCACAGGATGCTCTGAAACTCACCCAGTCAAGAAGCCACCCGTGAATGTTCCCCTCTTTACATATCACAGGTACACAAATTCCCACGTGTAACCCTAACTCAATTTTACTTCCCACTAGTTTCCAAAGGCATTTTTTCCCCCAGTGAACAGTACTCCCTTGCGGGAGCTGCCTGGCACGGAGCCAAGGGCACCAGGGCGGCACCTCCTGCCCCCGGCCCAGTGCGGGCAGCCCGCGGCCGTGCCCGCCCTGCGCCTCCGGGACGGCACCTGCCCGCGCCGCTGCACTCACCCAGAAGAGCAGGTTGAGGGCGTAGAGCAGGCAGCGCAGGCACTTCACCGAGTCCTCCCTGGCCATGGCGAGCCCCCGTGGGACACAGCCCCATCCTCTCACCACATCCTCCCTCCTGAGGCCGGGCCGCCGGCGCCCTGCAGGGGAAGAGGGGGAGAGGGTCGGGCGAGTCCTCCTTACAGAGGAACCAGCGCGCAGGTGGAGGCGGCGGAGCCGCGCCGAGCCCGGACCGGCCGCGCCCCGTGGAGATCCCCGACAGTCTCCCTTCCCCTCCCGCCTCGCCCGGAGACAGCGATGGGCCAGCTGTTCTCGTAAAAATAATAAATCCCCGGGAAGAGAGAAGCCGCGGGCTACCCCAGAGGCACAGCGGAGATGAGCCGAGGGCACCGGAGGCACGGCCCAGGGGCGCCGGGTCCCTCCCAGCTCAGGATGGACGCGCTGCCTTGGGGAGGGAGGGCGGCCGGGGGACAGCGGCCACTTACCACCCGGGCACCTCCCGCACTCACTTGCTCCGGCAAGGACTCATGGGGCCGGGGCGCGGCAGGGCAGCGCGGAGCTGCGGCGCCCATGCCCTGCGGCGGGCGCGGGGGAAGGTCCGGTCCGGGGAAAGGTCCGGCCCGGCCCCGCGACTGCCCCGGCCCCTCCGCCCCGCCCGCAGCGCTCCGCCAG
>VXAC01008857.1:1373537-1396422 GCA_013399225.1 Rhipidura dahli | reverse complement strand
GGCACGGCCGTGCTCTCGGCAGCGCTGTGTGCCGCCGGTTCCCGGGCACGGCCGTACTCTCGGCAGGGCTGTGTGCCACCGGTTCCCGGGCACGGCTGTATCCCCAGCAGGGCTGTGTACCGCCGGTTCCCGGGCACGGCCGTACTCTCGGCAGGGCTGTGTGCCACCGGTTCCCGGGCACGGCTGTATCCCCAGCAGCTCTGTATGCCGCTGGCACACACCCTAGTGCCCGGTACCCTCGTTGTGGCGTGGCTTCAGGGCTGGTGGTCTTTTTTCCTTCAGGACAGATGTTAAGGAATGGGCTGACTGGAGTTGAATGCCACGAAACCCCCTCTCTTGTGGCATGTTGGCCCAGGGCAGCGAATGCCACACGACACACGTTCGAGACCTTTCACAGGCTTCTCACAAGGTCTCAGCGTCTTTGCAGCAGAAATTAAACTCGGCCAACATCAAACCTGAATCTGGTCATCAGCAACCCAGCACCCAGTCCCTCTGCTAAACAGCAAATTTAGAAAAGCAACCATATGGAGGTAGATTAGTCCAGAAATTGTCAAAATCTGCAAAATCTGCAGTTGTTATTTAGGAAAAATGGCTGTCGATTTGCCCTGTAATGTGCGTGGTACTTACAGATGCCTCAACTGAGCCGGAAAAAGTCATCCTTTCTCTGAAATGCACTTTGTGTGTGCATTTGGTGATCAGGGTAGGAATTCTATAGAATCATAGGGTGGGTTGGGTTGGAAGGGACTTTGCAGCTCATCTAGTTCCAACCCCCCTGCTATGGGCAGCAAACACCTTTTACCAGGTCGCTCAGAGCTCCATCCAGCCTGGCCTTGAACACCTCCAGGGATGGGACATCCACAGTTTCTCTGGGCAACCTGTTCCAGTGCCTCACCACCTTCACAGTAATGAATTTTTTCACTAGTATCCAATCTAAACCTACTGTCTTTATTTATTTGTTACTGATGTCTATATTGTTACAATATGTGTGTAGATATATTTCAAAACTAAGAATTATAGTTTAAAACACTGAGTTACATGCAGATTAACAGCAAATTTTTCACTAATACATATAAAGGTGTTGCAGTGCCACCATCACAAAAATGAGAAGAAAATATACTGAAAAATATTTTGTAACTAGAACAGGAAAATACTCTCGAGTTCATGTTAAATAAAGATTGTTTTAACACCTGCTAGTAAAAGCTGAGAAAGAGGAAAAAGGGTGTAATGGATAAAATCTAGCTCTTTTAAAGCCAAAGAAAATCTGTTTCTTGAAGAAACAATGACTTGGAAAGAAACACACAAAGTCCAGATATTCAAATGCTTATCACTGAAGCTGCTGGTGGGATTCTAATTCAGTTTTAATTTCACTGTTTCATTCCATTAGTAGTGAAGAGGGGCAGAAAGACTCTTCAGGTGTATTTGCTCCTCCTTAAAAAGAAAATTAAATGGACATGGAAGGACATAAAATCCCATGCAACAAGGATTTTATGACAAATTTATAGAAGTGAAAATGGTAGTAAAGATAAAAATAGTTTAGAATATTGCAGAATTGTGTGTGAAGATTTTTCTTCCTTGAAATTTGCTAAATTTTAACTGCTATTTTGATCCTCTGTGAAATCAAGAGCCTCTCTGGGAAGTGTAGTATCCACATTGAAAATCATCAATGAATGTTGATAATTCCATACCTAAATAAGGCAAATTGAGCTGCAACAGATACAGTTAAAAGGTGACATTGTTCATTCATTCTGCTGTTTACATACCATTCATTCTTTTTTGTTACTAAACACTTCACATGGACACAGCCATTTAGATCTTGAACAGGTACGGTATTTTCAGTGAACCTATGCCAGTTTACAAAAACAGTGTCAGTTTACAACTGAGCTCCAGCCTTGGCTGAGAACAATCCAATCTGATCTAAACCAACATAAAAATAACTGAGGTTGTGTTTGTGTTATTGATTGTTCCTGGGAAGACAGCAAATTGCTTGAGCAAAATTTTATAAAAATTGCACTACAAAAATATTTATTTATCTTACACCAAGTGATTTTTCTTTAAACATGCCTAAGATAGCCCACAAGAAGTTCTCTTCTTGTATGTGTTTCATACATTTTTTTGGCATAATGTGAAACTATTCCTAAAGTGTGATAAGCAAATTCAAGAAAAAGAAAAACAATCTCTTAGACATCTTACATGATAAAAGTTCTGCTAAAAATGACACTTCAAGATTTTATGTCTTTGAGTTTTCATTCTTTGAAGTCTGTGGTCATAAGACACTCTCAGACTAATTTTTAAAAATTCTATTGCAAAAACTTCATCACAAATATAAAGAGGGTCCCCTAGCTGGTTCAACAATTTTTCTGCCATTTTGCTGTTAGCTAAATCGTTAGCTGTCCGAAGAGATTTTGCTCAAAACCTAAAGAAAACAGATCCTATTTATGAATGTCTGCTAAGCACTACAGGGGCAAGAACAAGGTCTCTTTGGAATACTGCTTTC
Organism: Rhipidura dahli; assembly: GCA_013399225.1. NCBI lineage: Eukaryota > Metazoa > Chordata > Aves > Passeriformes > Rhipiduridae > Rhipidura > Rhipidura dahli. The sequence goes on along the minus strand of VXAC01008857.1, from coordinate 1,393,928 downwards.
TACCAGGCCATCAAACTTTGTGGAATTTCCATGATGTCAACAACTGGGAAAGAAATACATAGGCAGTTCCCATACATTCTAAAAAGTAACCTGATTATTTAGGGCAAGACAAGAGAGTATTTTTTATGAACAGAAGTGTAATGGTGAAGCTCTTTATAAGTTCTTGAAATATGTGTTTGCTGTTAGCAAGTAATGTTTATTTAGTGCACAGAGACTTAGGAACATGGAAAGCCTTGTGGATTGGTATTTTTTGCTTGGATTCTCCGATGCCTAATAAACTATAATCTGAGCAGCTTTCTTTTCTGTCACAAGGCATCCACAATAGCTTTCTAATATGAATTCTCTAGATTTAAGTAAAATGTTCATGATACAGTCTTTCCATCAATGACAGAGGAGGGGGATGGAAATTGAATTAGGTCCAAAAATCTCTTTTTCCTCTGCTTATCTGCCTATTTTAATTTGATGTATGGAAACTTACTATCTGTAAGTTAGCTCCTCTTTGTCAAATGCGCTTGAAATTGGCCAACAAGTTCAAAAACTACTAGAAGAGTGTGGATTGACAGACATTAAGTGTGCATGAATACAACAGTATGGTCTTGTAAGCCCTTCCTCATGAGGAAACCTGAATAAAAGAGAAATGGATATTAAAGACACCCATCCAGCACATAGCTGAAAGTCTCTTTAAATTAAACTATGTGATCAAGTGGAATAGCATTAGGCATGCATGTAAATTTATAGCTGATAATTACCTGTTAATATTTGGCAGGAAATTTCATCACTGAAAAAGCGATGAGTTAAAGTAATGACCTTTTTTATTCCACCATAGCATTTAAAATTACTCAGATGAGCACTGAATGGAGGACTATGCACATGGGTACGCTTTGGCACATTCTCATTTTAATTCTGTGATATATCTACGCAACTTGGCCTACTCCAATGAGAAAATTGTTCATGGACAGATTTATTTTCAGGATTTTAATATTAGCTAGAAATGTCTTTGGTAGGTAGCACCCTGGCAGTTCTTACTGAGTTAACATTTTTTTCCAGACACATTTGTCTGTTAGATGTCTGAAAATTCTGTGAACCCTTTAATTTGCATGATATTTGCAAAGTTTCAAGGATGCTTAAGTCATTCCTTTTTACACATAGCTTTTAAATTCCAAGCCCCTGCCATGTATAGCCTGGGCAGGCAAGATTAACTGTGCCAACACTGAGCTCAGGATGGATCTCTGAAGCTAGATGGTGGCTTCTCAGTGTCTCAGGTAGGCACCTCATCACTTGGTCTTGCTTTCTCAGTCTTTTACTTGATTATAATGATATTGTGTACTTTGGTCCTATGTGCTTAGCTTAGGTCATTCTCAGCTTTGCTCCTTAGCCTAGACTCAAACTTACTTAATTTCCTTTCCTTTGTTCCTTGAGCTGTTTTCTCTAGAACCCTTCTCTCTATACCTCTCTTCTTCTGCTCTTTGCTTGGTACCTTTCTTAACTTTTCCAGGGTCTGGTTTACCTTGTTTTTAAGCTTGATTCTTGTCTAGTCATTAGCGCTGGATATGACTGTATGCCCAATGAATATCCCTCTCTAATGACAGGTTTAATATCAAGGGCAGGATGGAGGCTTGTTCAGGAGCAAAATTATCAGATACACAAAGATCTTTTAAATGGAAGGTGTTCTAGTTGGCTCAGGAATAACCTGTCATGTAAATGCATGTTTGTAACAGGACCCAGCATTGCTACCATGAGGTAAAAGTTCCCTTATTTCTTTTGAAATAAAGACATCAAACGGCACCAACTTCCTCCTGTCTTTAGAGCTTGGTTTTACTTGAATATGTAAACAACAGTCTGGAATAAGGCAGCACTTGAAATAAATGAAATACAGAAGATTAACAAGATTAAGCAATTAAATTCATAGTCTTGAGATCACTTTGACTTAATGGGCTCTTACAAATGGTCTTCCCTGCTTTCTAGTTCAGCAACTTTCCTGGGCTCTCTGAATTGAAATAACATCTTAGCAGGTTTTTTACTGGGATCTAGATGAATAAATCCCTGAGCGACATGAGCTCACAGCTGGTGCCTTCAAACCTAGGTTACTCTCTAAACCTATGTTTCTTTCTTTCTCCTGTCCTGGCCATTGGTATCCCTCCAGAATCACCTCTGGGTCACACTTTGGCTGGAGAGCAATATCCTCCTTCTTACTTAACTAGAGAATGTGGCAGTGACAAGGCAAGTAAGTGTCCTTATGGTGGGGACCCCAGATCTGTTTGTGATCCTATGGATGGGGTCTCACCAGAGCAGAGCAGAGCAGAGGGGCAGAATCCCCTCCCTCAGCCTGCTGCCCACACTGCTTCTGATGCAGCCCAGGATACATCTGGCTTGCTGGGCTGTGAGTGTACACTGCCAGATCATGTTGAGCTTCTTGTCCACCAGCACCCCAAAGTCCTTCTTTTCAGGGCTGCTCTCGAGTCATTTCTCTTCCCAGCCTCTATTTATGCTTGTGATTCCCCCAACCCACGTGCAGGACCTCGCACTTGGCCTTGTTGAACTTCATGAGGTTTGCACAGACCCACCTCAGAAGTCTCCTAAGTTTCAGTTCCTTGCCAGAGATCTTCAGAGTCCTGTGGATTATAGACCACACTTCCTTTTCAGGCACAACAGAGGATTTTATGTGAGCAAAGAGCACATTTTATCATCTGTGATATGTCAACAGCACTGCTAGTTATCAAGGTTGCTGACACTTCTTATCATAGAGCCCTGGTGCTGTAGGGAAATACAAAGAAGATCCCATCACTAGACAGTAGATGCTTCGGAGAACTGTAGTCAGTCTCCACTGCAAAGCTCCTGTGTGACAAATTTCTTAAATCACATTTTTCCCCAGGCGATTATTTTGTTCTCTCTTTTTGTTGTCCGGCTTGAGATCTCACAGGCTGGTTCAGAGAAATGCTTAAACATTCACAACTGTATCTGAAGCTACTGGGAACTGCCCTTTAAAATCATGAAATGTAACTCATTGTGAACTACTCAGATGGATTAGCTTGAATTCTCAGATACTTGTGTTGTAACACTTGAATTTCCCAGCTGTAGGGAGGAGATGATAAAACTCTATTCTTTTAGGGAAATGTGGAGGAATGTTTGTGAAATGTGTGCTGTGAGAGTCACAGAACAGGACAGCAGGAAATGTATGGCTGTCCTAACAGCTAAATACTTAATAGTGGAAAGTATACAGACCTCATGCTGAATGAAGCCAAAACAATATACTATAAGAATACACTAAAAAGCTCATTCTTCACACATAATGAAGCAGGGGTCAAGGAGAAATGTGTATGATTGTATAAAGATGGTGTCGTAATTCAGTAAGGGAATGAAGATTCACAAACATCTTTAACTCTGACACTTACTTGTTTTTCAGTGTTTGATAAATTATCTCTTAGTGTAGTTTTCCTTTGGGAAGGTGCATATGAAATAGGTTTTTATAGAAGAGTCCCTTGCCAGCTAAGGTGAATATGCTGCTCTGCACATAGCTGAGTACACCTTCAGTACACCTGTTATACCTTGTTCCATCTAACTGTGCTGGGATTCAGAGCTAACAGGATTCAGAGTTCAAGTCTGATTAAGAATTTGCAGACAACTTACTAGTTGCGATGAAATCAAATCTGGTGTTATTTAAGTAATCACAGTTTCCTTACAGCCTTACAAGGAAGGGATGTCTCCTCTTCTTTCCATTTGTTTCACCTATTTCCTTCTTCTTCTTGTCCTTCTTTTATTCTCCTTTTTTTTTCCTTCCCCTCTTCTAAATATCCCCTACTGCTAAATATGTTTTTTCTTTTTAGTTTCAGTATCTTGTCCAGATTCTTCTCTGCATTGAGATTGTTATCCAGGATACATATAAAAAAATGTCTGAGGTGAGGCTGTTTCTGGATCACTCACATGGTTTAAGAAAGTTATTCTCCAGTTTAGTACTCCCCCTAAAAAGACCACACACTGCTCCTCTCCCCCCCTCCAAAGACAGGTCCAAAAGGCAAAGATCACAGATTGAGATAAGAACAATTTACTGGAAACGGCAATGAGATAAGAAAATGAAGAGTAACACCAACAATATTAATAACAAAAGATATAAGACAGAGAAACAAAAACACAGAGAAACCCCTGACAATAAACGAGTACTGGACCATTCAGCCCATCCATGTTTTCTCCTCCAGAAGGAACGTCCTTCTCCTGGGAAGTGAGAGTCCCTTTACCCTGCCCCAGCAATGACGGGGTGGTATGGAATAACAGTAGGGTCTGGCCACAAAATTTCCCTCCTATCACAAAAATTTAACCCTGTCCTGGCTGAAACCATGACAATCACTTGCACCAAAGTCTTCTGATGACAAAACCTAGAGTGACAATGCCTGAGATGCCTTAAATGGTGTGCCTTTCTCCTTGGATCTAAAAGTCCCCCTGGCTGGCTCACAGTTCCCATGAAAATTTCTGCTGATACTGTAATTGGAAGCTTGAGTGAGATGCAGGTGAAAGTAGGACACAAAAATGACAGAAATAAGTAGAAATTAAAAGACATTAAGAATAGGTAAGACAAAGGAGGCATGCTGATCCTTGAAAAAGAAAACAAGAAGACATCTCCTATGAAGAACTATATATTACTTTGTTATTATTACAAAGTCTGGAAGGAAGTATGAAGCAAAAATGCTTTAGACTGAAGTCCTTCATAGAAGGAAAGAAAAATAAGTTGTCTGGCTACAGTTTTGTTCTAATTCTAATAAAGTTCTTTTCCATATCAGAAGACACAGATTTTATCATGGCTTTTTAACTCTGATGTGTGATAACTGGATCTCTGTAGGAGAAGAGGTATACGCCTGCCAAGATGCTTATCCAAACAAAAAACTTACAAAACGTATGGAAAATCTTTATGAGAAGGATGCCTATCAATTCATCTTTTCTTTTATGGAGTATCTTGAATTTTCAAATGGCAGGCTTTAATTGCTTTGAACTTATGTGTGGAAGAAGTGAACATATTTAGGTATCTAAGCTCAAACTGTTTTTCTCTGCAGAATGATGCGTATTTTTCCTTCACATTGTAATCAGTGTCACATTGCTGCAACATGGAGTGTACACATGAGTTATTAGGCTAGTGCCACAAGAGTCAGCAAGTAACTAACTTTCATTATAGCTGGAATCAGAAATGATCTTTCACAGGACAGTGGATGACTCTGACTTCGACATTTTCTTCTACTTCCTGCAAGTTATCTGAAGTAGGTTGCTTGTGCCCTAAATCTGAGCCACCTCTATGCTAGCATTTTTTAAATAGTGTTTTGCACAGGCTCTGATTTCTCCGTGAAGCCTCTCTACCCTTGCTTCAAGACAAAGAGCATTACTTAATAAATTCATACAGCAGAAATACTGTACAGCTTCCAATGAACACAAAACCTCATTATATTCTCAAGCACTTGTAATTCTCAAGTATTTTGAATTTTAAGTAGGCAGCTGAGAATGTATGGCATTTTTTGGTTATAATTCCACCACAAAGAGACTTTTTATATTACCTTTCCTAAATGTAGCCCATTTTGCAAGGGTCAGTTGGCGGCTTGTCATGTAAACAATGTGTTATTGAAGTGTTGATGAATTACTGCCACGGACGACACCCTGGTGAGGGACTGCGGAATGGTCCTGGGTTTGCGATGCAGACATAAGCATGCAGAACTGGACTGCCACTCAGTGGTGCAGGACATCATCCGTTCCTGTGCCACCACCCTCTGGCACTGACATGGCTGAACATAATGCATCACCAACCACATAAGATATACTGGGCACAAACAGGGCTACAGAACTGCTCTACAACTTCAGTACAACATCCCAGCAATGCCAGAATGAGAATAAATCAACTTTGTAGGGAATCCTGAAAAATACAGTTAGAGAGCTAAATGCCTTAAAGGTCAGTTTTGTGCAACACTAAAACACCATTCTTAAAGAGAATTGTCTGCTTTGAGCTAACGTATCAGTGACTTGGACACTTACCTGCTGTCATTTACCCATGTATTTCCATGGAAGATGTAAAAATGGCATTACAGTCCCAGGGGATTGTTTATCAAAAACTCTTCACTACAATACCATTGTGATGCTTCTGATAGCTATGACATGCTTTAATTTGAATTGCATTCTCTGTTTGCACCACACTAGTATGTATCAGCTCTTTCAGGATCAAAGGATATCTTACTGCGCTTCAGAAACTCATTAAATCCATATTTGTAAATAAAGCATTTGTTCCACAGCACTAGGTGTCCTTGAACCACTAAAATGAACAGCTCTGCAGGACGTGTCCTAAATGTACTCAAGGCTCCAGTGAATAATGAAAATGTGACTTGTCTATTAAGTGTCCTGGGAACAACTTGTTATGGCCTATAAAGCAGTAGAAAAAGCACACACAGTGGTATTCCCAGAGCTGAAACACAAATCTAATTAGACTCCCATAAAATGTCTTATTCAAGACTGAAAAATTGCTAACTGATCACAAAGTTTGCTTTATAGATTAATAGGCTAGTTTAATAGCCATAGTTCACACTGTGTATGAACAATTTCTTTATACCCTTTGCTGTACAGATATTAATTGCTTTGGCTTCTATGTAATATATGTTTATATTGCTGCCAATTCTGCAAATGAGACCTGCCTCAGGTAACCTTTTTAGCCTGTGTTTTCCTTTGCCTTTATTTTTTTTCCATGAATGAAAAAGAAGTCAGTCTGTTTTCCAAGTCAGAATTCATTTTCAGGTTTATCAGCAGCTGAATACATAGACTGGTATTCATGCTTCCTAATTATTGAAAAATATTTAATTCAATCCAGTAAGACATTAAATTTAGAAGCAGAACAATTTTTACACGCAGCAGTATGTTAGACACAAAACTGATTATAATAGTAATAGACCTTTTGGGGACACTTCTGGGGACATCTTGATTTATAAGGAGTTACAAGATCTGGGAGATAGGCAAAAAGAACTTCATCTGTGTCTCATCATAACAACACCTTCTTTGTGCTGGTGCTACAATGATTAGGGCTGGCCACAGCCTTGCACTGAGCACCAAGAATATGCTTTTCCAGTTTCTGGAACCTGGGATGGCAGTTTCATTGCAGAATGTTCCACTCTGCTGTCATAAAAAATCCTCTATTGCCTATAAAATCCATGTCCTAAATAGTTACTAATTACAGGACAAAGCATTTTTTTTATACAGCTCTATAAACTAATGAGTCCACACCCGTGTCAAAATCTTATGCCAGATGTTATGTTTGACTATTAGCAAGCCAAGAGAAGCAGAGAACATTTTCTTGAGAGGGAAAAGCTGCACTGGCAACAAATTTTGAGAAGACTAGAGGTAAAGGGGAATGGAAGTACAATTTCAACAGTAGAATAATACATTATAATTTTTTAAATATGAAGGAAGAGAGCAATCACTTCAGAAAAAAAATCAGAAAAAACATGTTAAAGCTAGTCATAGCATTTCTTGCCAAAATATCCATTCAGTTTAATTTTCTCTTCATTAAAACACTGATGAGTCTAGGAGATGACCATCCAAACTATTTTTGACCAGTCACCACTGTTTCCAACATGCTTACTGGCTTTATGTTGGCTTTTCATGAGTGACTTCTTTCATGTCTCCTTGTGTTATTCTATGCCATGTTTCCCCTCTTCTTTTTCATACCTATAAATCTATTTTTATTCTTCCCCTAGTGTTATCATCAACAATTTCCTTTCATTTTCTGTATCCTGAATTCTGCTAGATAAATCTTAGGCAACTTAGGGACCCTCACTGTGACCTTTTCCATTCTTCTATTTCTCATATTGGCAGTTTTTATGTTCTCTGTCTAATTTTTCAGAAGGTCAAATAATTCTTTAATTTTCCAGTAAGCACTCCTCAGTTAAACTTTGCTTCTATAACCTGACGTAAGAGAAGTCATCTCCTAAAAACTCCTCTCTTTCTGTATCTGCCCATTTGCAGTCCACACTGGAGCCTTCCTTCTCTGAAGTCACAAGATGATTAACTTGCAGCTGGAACTGAGCAGGATTTTTCTAACCATTATATATAAGGTGTTAAGAATGTACTTTACTTAGCTACACAGGAAAAAATAAACCTTCCCAGCTGTCCAAATAATAAAATAAAAACTTATGTGGCTGAACAACAAAGAGGGAGTTACATGTCAAAACATGATCCTAGTTTAAATGTGTATCTGATTATTTACAGTTGTGTTGGTGTTTTTTCATGCTATTAGCAGTCTTAACTATAATCTGTATACTTACATGTTCCACTCTTAAACATTGACACTTTGTCATCATTGTGTTACTCTTTTCTAAACCTGAGAGTGTGAAGGTTTTGTTAATGCTGTTAGCTGTTCACTAAGCTTGAATGATACAATTTTATGAAAATAATAATCTGAATTGTTAATAAGGTTTATGTTCTTTATATAACTCTCTTCCATAAAACACAGTGTGGCATCAGTGATGGACCTTTTATGGGATCACCAGAATTTATGCAGAGTCTTAAGTAGTAAAGTCTCCACTGGGAGATATTTGCCTCACACTGTCTTCTGAAGAAACATAGAAAAAGTACATACATGCTTTGTGTTTAATTTTTTCTATACAAGTAATGGATAGGAATGAAAGGGTTTTATTACTGAAACAGGATGGAAATTATTGAAAAGTTGTGCAAGTGAATCTTATCATCCTTCAATCCACAGATCTGTAATGCTCATGTTCACTGCACTCTGTAAAGTACTTGGAACATATGGGAAAATTGAAGGTGATTAAGATAAAGCTGTTACGAAGCCTGACTTTGCCATTCAATGTTGTGTCCATGGTAGCTCCTTCCATCACATGGCACCTGTGTATATGATGCAAAGACATTTCTTAAAGTTGCACAAATACTGATTAACATGAGAGGCAAACTTCTGTATGTCTTCTCAGTGTGAAATGAGTTTTTTATTTCTATTATAATAACAGAATTTTCCATAATTCTCTGGGTATTTTAAGATGTGACATTGTAAACAAACTATAATTCATAAGGGAAAAATGTAATATTTAAAGATAAGGAAAAAAGGGGTTTATGAGAAAGGAGGAGAGCAGTGGGTTAAAGGGACAGCTGGTGTGTGTATGTTACCTGATATGGGAGTTGTACTCTCTGTTACTATTTTGTCACTGCTGTAGTAAGGCAGTAAATGATAGCTACTAGTAATTCACTGAATAAGGCACGTGTCTTGTCCATCTGCATCCATGCCTTCATCCTTCCTGTGAACATGCTACAGAGCAGTCTCTACAGAAAATCCCTCAGAACTCACCAGAGGTGAGTAGGTTAGCAGGGTTCTACAGAAATTACTTTAAAACTAACAGAACTTATATGTGTGGTTTTTATTTTTTGACACTATCTCACAAGATTATTATAAATGACTATTACTTCCTCATGTAATCTCTAGGATAAATGAAAAAAATACAACAAAGTTATAACATTCCATTAAATTCTATAGCTTACCTCCATGATGTTCACTTTGTTCTTTTTCAATTCAGTCATATAAAAATTTTGTTCAAAGCCACACAGATGCCTTCACCGGAAATAAGCATTCTTTTCTTTTCCTATCCCTTTCAATTTGTGAATCTGTAAGTCTATATTGTGCCAACTTAAATGAATTATGCAGGGACGGATAATAAAAAATAGTATTATGAACAAGTGCTGAGTACCATTGCCAAAACAGCACATGTATATACACATGTGCATTCACACACACATATACATACATATATGGAGCGGATGTGTGTTTAAAAGAGAGTGATTAAAATTCAGTTCTGAACGAGTGATTAAAGCTGAACTCAACATCAGGTGACAACAGCTGTCCTTGATTCATATGTCCCGGTTCTGAACTAAAAATCCATAAAATGTATTTATTCTTAATAGTGAGTAAGTTCTCACATCTCTGAGACAGGCAGCAGACATAAAATACCACCAAACTACTTTAATTGTCTGTGGCACTACATCCAAAGGTATTTAGCTCTGGCTACTATGAATTTTTGCAGGACCGTGTAAAGTCTTTGAAGATTGATGTGACCTGCACTTGCCTTCTTTTAAACAGTTTGATGTGACCATGTTGCTTGCTGCCTATTTAAAAAAATGTGCCTATATTTTTGAAAGGAAATACCAAGGAATGACTATGCATTAGCTTTATGCAGTTAACACTGAAAATAGAAAAGGGAGAACATTCACAGTAAACAAATACCTGTATAGGTGTATTTTAGTTTTAGGTATCTATATAATAACTTTCAGTCCTAGCATGATAATTTAATCTTCTTTCCATTCTGTTCTAGCTTGTTCCAAACACTGTCCCATTTGGCACAAAAACTTCTACTTCAGAAAGTTCTCTGTTGGAAACCAAATATTTTTCTTTCCAGGGGCAGACATTCCTCAGTCAAGTTCAACAAAGTGGACCACAAGGGACCTGTCTCTGTTGTCCAAGCTAGCAAGATACATTTATGAGCCAGCATCAGTAAATAAAGAAGGCAGGCTACAGCTGTCCTCCAGCACTTGAGGTCACTGAGCAATTCCAGAACCACAAGTCAGTGATTTAATGGAATTCCCCATTCAGGCACTTGTCAGACCATATCATAACACAAAACGCTGGATTCTTAGTGCATTCCCACAACACCACCACCACCAACTGAAAAACCCCAAATAAACAAACAAGCTGCCATGAATCAGGTTTCTCTGTCTGGACTCTCTTACATAATTTTTTTTTCTTTTTTTTTTTTTGCAATTCTGTAATTGAGTACAGAGAGATTCAGAGAGAGAAATTCTTTAAATATGAATTATCATGTGCCTTTTAATGAGCTTCATAGCCTACAATAAACCATGCATCTGATATGAGCCAAGGCTGAAAGGGGGGCAAGCAGCAGTGGCAAGGAGAGGTGCTGGGGAGGGCCCATGAGAAAACAGCCCCCTGTAAGGGCATGCTGACAAGAGACCAGAAAGTAATTCCCATGAGAGTCAGAATGAGCTCTAGCCTGAAGGATTAGTTGTGAACCCTGCCAGTCACAGGGTGGAGTAGAAATAAAGAAACAAAAGTAGAAAATGAGTGCTTCTTGGTGGGAGGAGTGTGCTTTTATTCTGGTACTACTTATAGGGTACCACACCATATGAGAAATATGATAGAGGTCATTTTAGCTAAAAAAAAAGGTATAATTGATTATCCAGCCATTGCAAGTCACTACACAGAAAATTAATGCATTGCTCTGAGATCTAATATTTATTCAAATATAAGACCATATGAATTTTAAAAAGCAATTATAAAACACTACAATCTATTCTTGCAAATGACCTGTTGTAATTTTAGCACTAGACAACAATGACAAATTACAATGCTCATTTCAGGGATATGAGATGCATTACATAATGCAGATCTATAGTGTTTTGAACCATTAATCATCATTGTCTGGCAGCAGTGTTTGTGTTGATCCTGTTTACAAAAGAAAAGAATTGCTAAGACATATTATTTTATGGTTTTCTTTATCCAGTAAGTATTCTTGAGAAGGAATCATTTATAATCTGGACTTGCATTTAGCCTCAAAATGGAAAAACAGCCCAGACATAACTGCAGCAAAGAAAGGTTGACATCCACAATAAAAAAAATTAAGTCCTATTTCTACCTTCACCAAACATTTATCTGTTACTATGTTAATTAGCAGCTAAATTTTGTTATTAAATAAGAACATTGCGTGACCTGATAGTTTTAAAATTACTACTTAGGCACATAATCTAGGAGCCATTGGACTTTTCTCAGAATGTATAAAACATTGTATTGCAAGATATATGAATATCTTGCAATACAGTGTTTTGAATTTCTGTCAATTTTTTCAAGAGATTCTCCCTTCCTATGTAGAGAACACTCATGGAGTCCGTGTAGTCCATGTCAATCATGGAGTACCAGATTTCACTACTAACAAAAGTAATTCTTATTGTTAATTGTATCAGAATATAATCACAAACTGAAATGAGTTTTTAATGATTTATAAGATTTTTTAAATTAAATCTGTTTCCTGTCAATGAAAGATACTCAGTATCAGGGTTAGACTAGGAAATGGGGTTTTTTTGATCCTGCAAAACTTTTTAAGGTTTCTTAAGTGTTCTTTGTCTTTACTAAATGTCACTAAACACTTTCAATTTAATGAATGCACAGATAATAGCCTGGCAATGAGAGGAATTTACCTAGGATGTGAAAGGCTCAGATTCAGTCTGCAGGCCTGACATTTCTTCCTGTCCCAGAAATATGCTCCAGACACCACAAAATAAACCCTACAGTGGTTTTCCTAGAGATGGACTATGACTTTCTGTATTTGTAGATTTTGTTCCAATTCTCTGCAACAGAGGTCTGAAGCTGAATACCCACCATCACAACTAGACAGAATATTGGACTAGCTCCATAGTGGTTTCTCTCACACCTGGCAGTAACATCCAGGCAGCTCAAGAAGAAAAAATCTTAGGGCCAACACCTAAATCAGAGAGAAGACACTCGTTAGTTTGTTGCTTAACTCCCAGGAGTTTCATGACCACAAGGCTGTTACCTATTATACCTCTCACTCTCTAGAGTATTGCATTTCAGGAAAAGACCTGTTGGAGCACTTAGGTTCTTGCAAGTGTGTTAGTTTATACTGAGTATTTTCCAACTAAAAAAACCTGTTTCACTGAAGAATTCCCAGTCAGCTGCATTCCCAAGTGTTTTGTATCAATCTTTAAGGGCCTAGACACATAGAAGAGCCAAGATCTGAGGTTTTAACTAAGTGGAACACAGGATTTTTATTAACAGGAAGAAAGACTAACTCTTTGTTTTCAAATTGAATTGTTATAAAAAACTGCAGTGATTTTATTACTTTCCTTATAAATTATTGACAGATAATTATCAATAAGGAGTTTTTCTGTTTAAAAACTATGTTCCCCTACCAAGTTAGCTTAGAGTTTCTGTAAAATTAATTGTGGCCTCCTGCAAAGTAGTTCTCTTTTCTGGCAAAGCCCTCATTTCTTATAACTTCTGGGACAGAAACAAATTTAATAGATATAATGTTTGCAAATATAAAAAACCAGAGAGTTCTGCAACAACATGCTTGAAAATCAGAGGTGGAAAAGGTCTCAATTAGAACCTCTTCACCAAAATTAACTCTTTTGTTAGCAAGATCTGTTCATGTTAGAAAAGCTGTGGCATTCCTGACACTTGCTACCCTGAAAGTAGGCTGTTCATTGAAACTATTATTATGCCAGTGAAGTCCAAAGTGACTGTGTAATTCTCTTCGGATTTTGTTGAAATGCAATACTGACACAAGGGAGATGCCTAACAGGTAAACTCTCCATGTGCACTAAAAAAATATTGAAAGATTAGGATTTAGATTTCTTTTTTAGAAAGAAATACATCAGAATAGTGGAAATGTTTCAAAACTTGAAAAGAGCAATCCTTCTAAAGTGGACTGAAATGGCACTTACTGCCTCTTCTGCTTTCACTGTGTATTTAAGTAACCTTGTTCATGCTTACATTATGCAAAAACTGAGGCAATTTATTACATCATTACAGTATGTGCTGATTGCAAACCTTTACAGCTCATCTAAAGATATGGTAAGGTTACTCCCCCAGGGCATGAGATGAAAAACAAATTAGGTATTAACTTAGCCTGTCACTACCTTTTATTCTTTATTTCTGAGGGAACTAACATGACAGGGCTCACCACATGTGGGACCATGAATTTGCATTTCAGAACAAAAATAATAAAAAATAACAACCTTAAAATATGCCAATGCAAGCTGGTAAGGAATAGGATTAGTTCATTTGTAAGCTAAGCTATACTTCTAATTGTAATGCAAATTTGACCAAGGATATTTAAAATAGGTACATTTTTATCACATGAAATAATTGTGAAAGTTAAAAAAGAATCATACAACAAAAGTCAGTAAGACAGTTGGAGAACTTCTGTGCTCTCCACATTGTCTGTATTTTCATCAATTGTATATATCTTAATAAAATAATTATCATCTAAGTTAGCTTCCCCAGAAAGAGCACTTGCTTTTATCTTTGAGAATATCACTACCACCTTGATTATATAGGGTAACAAAATTTCAAGGAACTCAGTTGTTCTCCTTTTTTTCTCCATGAGTTTTGCCTTACATTATCAAAACCAAAGACGTAGACCCATTCTTATGCTAAACTGCAGTACATATCTCCCTGGTAGGAAGTAATGGTATTTGCTTTCTGTCACAATGACTGTCCTGTCCTGCAACTCCTCTGAATCTCAACTCCAGTTTCTTGGGTGCCTCAATCTCTGCACAGCTCTTGAGACCATGAAAGAGGTGATTCCTGGGTTATCCTCACGTATCTGACAGTGTAAGCACAGAGGCAGTGAAGATTCATGCCTGCCCTCAAAGTCTGCATCCTCTCCTGGGTCAGCTGTGCTCCTTCAGTCAATCAGGTCATTACTTTGGCAATTTTCTCAGTTACTTCCTTCCCTTGCTGCCACTTTCAACTTCTGTGAATTTGCTCCAGGGACAAAGAAGGCTGCAGGAGCACAAATTAGAGTGGAGAGTAATACAACTGCATTGTCATCTCCAAGCGTTCAGCTCTTTCATTTTTTTACCTGCTCCATCTGTAGACCTCAATTCTCTGACGACACATCTTCTGAGCAGCACAGGGCATAGATGGTGTCATACCCCACATTCTTCTGTGCCACTGATGGCATAGCAGACATTTATAGCATTTCTTGGTGGAAACTAGTAGATATGAGCCAATTCCAGGCATGCGAATGTACCGGCCTCATGGAAAGTATACGGGTATAAATGTGAAAAGAAAAAAGCAGAAAATGTCTTTCACAGATAAAGGCATTTGCAACTTCAGCTTTTACTAAAAGTGTTTAAATAATCACTAAGATAATTACTTTCCAACTTACTGCCGTGTGATCCAGCATTCATAGCAGCAAAAAAATCAAGCAAACAAACCTGGACATTCTGTGAGCAGCAAAACTGCTTATGTTTGTTCTTTGGGCATAAATTATGTTCATCAGCAGAGTTTTTTATGGTTTGGGTACTCACTGCTTTTGAGTGTAGATTTTCTTGAGTCTAATACATGGAAGATTCATATTGCAGCCTTCTCCTCAGTGAAAGGGAGAAAACAATCCAAAACTATTAGCAGTAGCAAACATCTAGTAAGTACACAATTAATCTCTAAAAGAACAACTTTTTTTTTTTTCCCAGTTAGGCTGAAATTAGTCAATTATATAGAGACAGGGCAGAGTGAAAAAACAGATAAAGAAATATGTACACAAACATATGGATTGCTCATGTAAGTTTTATTTCCTTAGGAAGTCAGGATAAAACATTTCAGTGATTAATTCATACACAGCAATTGCTCATATCCTGCAGATTTTCAGGAAATAACTGAAATCTGCAAGCAGATTTAACTGAGTCTGTAGCAGATAAAATTAACTAAAAGATGGAAATATAATTGCCTGAGTCTGTACACAAAGTCAAGCTAAAAGATAAATGGCAGTTCCATTTTCCTGTTGACTGTTAAAGCAAATTAATTATCTGGGGTCATGGATTTGCTTCCAGAAAAAGCAATGTGAATCTCAGAATGCAAGAGAGTTTGTAATAAGCAGAAAAGGAAATTGATTTCTCAAGAGAGATTACCATCCAGACACAATAGTCCTGGGCCAAATTTGCCTTTTTGAGGATCACTTCATGGAAGTGTGAAGTTCCTGCAGAGTGCTGCACTAGACTAGGGTAACACTATGTACTTGAAACTCCGACACAGCTTTTTCCTAGGATCCAGCTTTGGATGGAGTTTCCCATTACATAAAGTTGATTGCTCAGAAAAAATACGATCATGCTGTAACCCTTACGTGGTGCTCAGTCTCAAGGCAATTCAGTTATTTAACTAATGTCCTCCAATAGCCATGGTGTGCAGTATAGCAGGAATGATAGTTATTTCCTGCAGAGGGAGAGTGAGGCTGTGGGTGATGCCCCTGCAGCAGCAGAAAGGGCGGAATCTTGGAGATGGTGGAGTCCATGGCAGCTGGGAGGGACAGCTGGACTGCAAAACTGGGAGGACTGGAAAGAATGGAAAAAACAGCTGCAACTGCAAAAAAATAGCAGGCAACAAACAGGATGTGAGGAGGAATTACAATAAAATAGTTGGAAGCATGTGAGGAGACCAGCAGGCCTGATACTGACACTGGCAGCCAGAACTGCTGGGAACACGGTGATCCACAACACATGCTCGCAGCAGTGCACCGTGGTGAATGGATTCCAGCCTGCCACACAGGACTGCTGCAGTGCAGTGGGAGCAGGTGCCAAAGAAAAGCAAACTGCTCATTTCTAGTAGTTTAAGAGCTACCCAGGCTTGCAGTTTTATGTAGGCTCTTAGTGGATGCCACTTAGCTGTCACTGTCTTCAAGTTCTTCTGTGAGTGCCCTCAGAAACACACAGGTGTACATCTGCAACTTCTGTGTGTCACTGGCAAGGAGGCTCCCTTATGAGAAACCAAAGCACAGGAACCTACCAGCAGTAGCCGAGACCTGGAGTATCAGTCTAGGGATGGGCTAAGTAGATCTTTCCTGTTTTATTTCAAATCAAGTCATTAGAAATGTGTCCTCGAAAACAAAGAAGCAAAACACATGGACTGTCCAAGTCCAGAAACACTGCATTAGACAAGAGTTAAAAATCAGAGTACTGAACTAAATACGGACCTGTGTCAGTTGTAAATGGATACAGAAAGCTCCAGAAATCACACAGCTCAGAAGATAGAACAGATTTGGAAGGAAGAAGTAAAGGAAGGTATCAATAGATAGGCAGGAGATGAAACACAAAGATGGAAATGATGGGAGTTAGATGTGTTGAACAGCCCTACACATGGGAAGACATAGAAGAAATTATAACAGAAAGCGGACATTACAGAGATATGGAATGGGTAAGTGCAGAAGAGAGGGAGATTTGAAAATCTTAACCCCCCATCTGAGAAGCATACATCAGAACATAAATTCAAGTTTTTAATGAGCTTTTTTCCTTGTCAGTTGAAAACTAATGAAACCTAAGGAAGCAGTTAGCTTTAGGTAGATCACAGGGCATCCATAATATTCCTTTATACCATCACTCCGTCACAGTGATGAAACATGATTTATGTGCAACATTTGCTGGAGAAATGCCATCAACATTAATAATATTATATACACAGGAGAAAACAGCAGCTCCTGTGGCCTCCCTTCACTTCCTTTGCTAAGCAGCTCTGTCATTGCAAAGGAGTTTTTTGAGCAATGTTGATTGTAATTCACAAATTGAATTTCTTTTTACCTTGAGTTCACAGCTGGTGTTTAGTTCTTTCTCGTTGTATTTGCATTCCAATAAACGGTCATTAATCCATGTTTCCTTATCAGGAGCTGTTCTAATCAGGCTGTTCTAAAAGGTGAGTTAATCAATAGACTTAATTCTTAGCATTTACAATAACAGGAAGTTTTCTATTGTAAAAACAGTTTCTTTTTTGTGGTCTGTTGGCTTATCACTTCTTAAATGTCAGCTTAAACTCAGTGCCATTAGTATGTCATGATAAGCAGCACTTACACAAGTAATCCCACTGAAGTTGGTGTGGCTACTCATTTGACTATACAACATAAAATAATATGGGCAGAAATGAAAAATATGAGTTTCTTCATTTGTCTAAAAATACTAAAGAAGACTACAGGTAGATAAATAAGTTCCAGTTTTCTTTTCAATAGATAGTGAACAAAGTGAATTGTATTTTCATTTGTATTCTACCCCACAATCCCCTACCATCCCTTACTGTAAAGCACTACAGTGAAGTTTTTTGAGCAGGTCTCTTATTTCTGTAAAAGTCTCTCACACGTTACAGTAAACCAGAAAACATGAACAGGGGGAACTCATACCTTGAAGACAGCAGCTAGCCACACTAGTACTTTGTCATTCTGTTGGCATAGCAGAGTTTCCTGCTATTTTCCTGTTTCACTAATACACACAGGGCACATTATTAATGGAAATGACAGAGACACAGCCCCAGGAGCTGTGTTCCGTGGTTTCCTTGGTCTGGGCACCACAACACAGAAAATACCTTTGCGCAGTACCAAGGTAAGTAGCAAGACCTTGTTGAGAATTTTGCTGGCTATCCCCAAGTTTGCAAAGATGAGAATAAAAGAAGTCCCAAAGTCCTAATGTCTGTACTGTCCTGGGATTTTGGTCATGAAGCAAATATAAGGACTTACTGTATGACCGTATTTCAGTTGTGGTTGTAATAGTAGTGTCTTTGTTTACAACATTGTTCTCTTCTACTGCATGGAATGAGCTTCCAAACATGTCTACAACATTTTTTTTCTTTAAAAATCATTAAAGCCACAACTAAGCATAAAAGTAAGTGATGCCAAGAATTCAGATTTTCCCTAAATTAACCCAGCTTTTCTTCTAATGAATATAGGATGTCATTACTTTGCTGTGCTTTTGCATGGGTTAAGTTCTCTTGCTGCATCAAACCCTTTCCCTTCAGTAAGTGCAGGCATTTATCTTCCCATGAAGGGTCAATCTTGTCTTTTTTACACCAAAACAGAGCCAAGCAATTTCTCATACAAAACTTTAAAAATACTGTTATGCCTACACCAGTGTGTCAGTTGTACATCAAAGTGTACATGAGCCATAGTATGACCAATAGTATAGAGATTATTTCAACTAGGACTAACTGAGTTTAATGACCATCTAAACTCTGTTCATTTGTACGTATGAGTAGTTGGTATTTCTGCTTTGGCAGTGCAGACTACATGGCTAATGATGGAGTGAGTATGGAAAGTGACCACTTTGGCGCAGCACTTTTTTCACGAAGTTGAAAAGTTATTGAGAGATTATTGTTGTACCCTTTTCATTCTCCTCCATCTTTAATGACACAGGAATTAACCCGACCCCCCAACTTGCTTGCTGTACTGTGTGTATTCAACACATTACTACCATTGGCCTTTATAAAGGCTATACACAAAATTTATGCTTCACTTCCCAAAATTCAGTCATCTTTAACTAACAACTCACAATACGTGAACTTGAAACATGAGAAAAGTACCAGTTTCCATTGGTCTTGACACCCAAAAACATTGCATTCAAGTTTTACTCACACTTGGCTTAAACATACACTTCCTCTTTGCTTGGAAACAAAAAGCCTGGTGGAAAGCAAACCTGATGTGCTACCAGTTCTTATGCTCGTGTACTTACACCTGACATCATGCAAGCCCCAAAAGTTTCTTTTTCCAGGTAAAAACCAGTCCATGCTGGAAACAGTAAATGACAGCAATAGAAGAGCGATGAAACAGACTGTTTGGGGGAATGAAACTGTGTGAAAAACCTCAGCCCAATACATGTAGAAGTGAATTACTGCAAAGAGTACTGTAACTGGATGGCAATCAGTGCTGTCAGCCGATTTTGGTTTTGCACTCCGAGCAGCAATTCTGAAGCCCGCGTACGTTTCTGCTCTCCTGCTCTCCATACCTGGGACCGCTGCTAAACGGGAGCGGCTTTTTTACCTTGCGCCGTGAGAGGTCGCGGACTGATGCCATTTCATTAGTTTTGCCATTTCTTACGCTTTTAATGAACTACTGCCGACTGCGAGCATTTAAAACAACAACGGACAAACAAAAGCCTCGAGTCCGGTCAAAAAGCTGCAACTTTTCCCTTTCCATTCGCCTGACTTGCGGCGCTGCTCGCGCCGGGAACGCTCCGGAGGGCCGGCAGCCGAAGGGGGCCGAAAGCTGCTCCCTGAGAAGAGTCCCGTGGGCCCTGCAAGGCGAGAATGGCCCCGGGATCCTGAGAATGCCCGCGGACCGGCCGGAACGACAAAGCCTGGCGGGACGCGCAGTCTCCAGGCGCCTCACCCAGCACAGACTACGTTTCCCGTGAGGCCGTGCGGCGGAGCGCGGGCCGCGCTGTGCGTCAGAGGCGCGGACAGCCAATCGCGGCGCGGCCGGGGCGAGCGCCGTCCGCCGCCAATGTTGTTTTCGCTGAGTCGAGGCGCTGGTGTTGTTGGCGGCGGCGCCATATTGGAAGGGACGAGCGCCCGCTCTCGAGCAGCCCCTGGGCGCGGGCCCGGCCGCCGCCATGCTGTACCTGGAGGACTATCTGGAGAGTGAGTGTGTGCGCGGCGGGGGCGCCGGGCGGCCGGGCACGGCCGGTGCGGGGGAGCCGGGGTAAGCCGCGGAGAGAAGGCGGCGCCCCCCCTCCCCCACGGCAGCGAGTGACTGACTGGCTCCCTCCCTCCCCCCTCTCTCCCGCTCCCCCGTGTCCCCGCAGTGATCGAGCAGCTTCCCATGGATCTGCGCGACAGGTTCACCGAGATGCGCGAGATGGACCTGCAGGTGC
>VXAC01008857.1:1327307-1373437 GCA_013399225.1 Rhipidura dahli | reverse complement strand
GCAAGGAGGGCCTTAGCGAAACTACGTTCCTGGGCTTGTGCTGCTCCCAAACGTATTTTCGGTGGCACGTCCCAAACTCTTCAGATTTTTGGTCCCTAAGAGCAGTGATGGTGGTTTGGAACATAAGTTATGTCCCACTCCTTCCAGTAGGCAGCGGCGTGCTCTCCCTGAAACTTTCCAGCCAGCTCCTTCATAATAGCATTTGGGAAGGTGCTATTTGCTCGGCCCCTTGTGCCCTAGCTGACACGCAACCAAATATACTTTAATATTTTAGGCTTTATACAAATTATATTTTGTATAAATGCTTACTCTTGTATAAATATATATATTATATTACGTAAAATATATTTGCAAATACACTTCAGGCTTCTTTGTACATTACTTTGTATCTGCTTATATCCTGATGTAATACACTGCCTTAGGCTGTTTTCAGGATGTACTTTCGTTTCATCTTTCCTAATGCAATCTCATCTGGGGCTTCGGTGTCCTGTAACACCCTGGGTAGCTGTTGCAGTCATTTAACAGACAATTTATATGGTTATCTGTAACTGTGATCCAAAAGTGAAACTGCTACTGCACAAAAGATGGAGCAATCATCAGTATGGAAGGACTGGGCTATCATAAAAGGGAGTGAGAAAAAGAGCAGAGGTTGAAATAAAAAGACAGTACTGTTATGGAAATAGAAAACTTGACACTAAGTGGAACAGTTCTTGAAAACAGTTTAACCTGTAATACTTTAAAGTGCAGTGTCAAGCTTTCCCTTGGATATTTATTCTATTGGACTTAGCAGATCTTATTGACAGATGTAGAACTGTCTATAGAATTTTTTTGTATATTATGGCCTAAGTGCTGTCTTGGGTTCAGTGCTTTTGAAGTTATGGGAACAGTCATGGCTCCTTCTGGGAGATAACACCTCTGAAGTTACTATCGCCAGGGAGCACTGTGAGAGGGAGTGAGCAGCTGCCTGACTTGGATAGTTTGGAATAAGTTCACAAATTTTACATCTGTTCCATACAGAGGCAAAGAAGATAGTAGGAGGATTTTTTAGGTGTGTTTGACAACTGTGGCAGCTAGCCTCATGTAATGTCCTCTGCTTTAACTGAAAATGACAAATAACAACTCCATATTGTATTACTGGAAGTAGTAAATGACACTGAATATTATATACTAGGACTAACCTTAGGTGTAGAGAAAAATTTTCTCAGACCTTGGTACTTCTGTAAGTCTTGTGCAATGACTGGCAGGGTATCCAAAGACACTTAAAAAACTTCTGGAAAAGCACCTCTTCAGCATCACTTGCCCAACTGCCTGATGAACACTACATGCAAACCTGGAGGTTGTTTGGTGTCTCAGATGTACTTGAAAACACTGCTTTGATGAGTGATGCTGTCCCAGAAATATACATGATTTTAATTCAGGGATATCTCTGCTGCTCTGTTTTAGTGGCATTGTTGACTTTGTGTTCTGTCCTGTTTGGATCACACTGACTCCTAATGAGGCAGGTGCTGCTGTTTGTTGTTGGAAGAAATAATAAACTCTGTCTATCTATTATATATTCTGGTAAGATTGCTCTGGGAAAAGCAAAGATCATCTGAGTTGGGGCTTGACTCTTGAGCTTTAACTGAGCTCCACATGAAGCATAAAATGTGTTTCTCTGTTTAAGTTAAAATCAGGGATTATCAGGTTTTTGTGGTAAAATGTCGAGATCTGGAAAAAGGACTCTTTTCTCCTAGAAGTTTTGGCAATTCTCTTGAGAGATTTGATTTAAGAAATTATTATCTCAGAATATAGTATGAGAAAAAGTGGAGGAACTTGAGTGTAGCAGAGAGAGAACTTTCCATATAATTTCATAGCTCTGACCTGCACTCCCCTTTGCCTTTTCTGCCCTTTCAGGAGAGACCGAATTTCTGTGGATATTTTCCCCTTGGCAGTTTCACACAGACTGATAACATGTCCTTAATAAAAAGTGAAGAGGAAAGATACTTTTTGTCATTTCTTTTTTATGGAGCCTCTAGAGTAACAATCACTTAAGGTGTTTGTGCTCTGAGGGTAGGAGATAGAACATTTTGTCTGTTGGCTTTATGGACCAAATTACAGCCATCTGGTCAAAGAACAAAGATTTTAGAAGCCACCATATAAAGTGTGTGCTTCTTGCTTGCCTCTCAGGCTTCCTAATCTTCTCTACATGGTGCAAGTGGAAAATGTTCATTGTACAGGTTCTCTCCCTTTAGCCTGTTTTACTCCAAAACTGTTTGACTGCTTTGTTTGTCTGGATCTAAATAAAGTTGATGTGAACTTGTGTCACAACCGTTATGGCTTGGGATTAATGGTGCTCTGTCCAGTCAGTTGTTAGGTTGGTGTTGGGTTTGATGCTGAATGTTCCCAGCGTAAGGACAACTGATGAGTGGTTTTGATCATTTAGTATGAATGATTTTTGGTTATTTATGTGAACAGTTAGTTCTAGCTGTGAATTTTCACAGAGCTGAGAAGACCCTTAGCCTCTTGGATTTTAAGAGTAAATCATCCTTAGGGATTCATGAGCTTCTTGAACTAATTAATTAATTTTCATTTTGTTTTGGCAAGATGTGATCCAATTTTAATGGTGGTTTCTGGAAAGTTTCTTAGGTGTTTTGCACACAGAGCCTGAAGTTTGTAGGTGATTCGTGCATTGTCACATTTAATTTTAAACTGATATCTGGGCAATGTCACTGAGAATGCTGTGAGAAAGACCCTCAGTACTGTCATCTGTCCTGACACCAGCAAGGCTGTCAAAGCTAGTTTTACTGAGGCAGCTGCATGTTTCTGGAAATATGCAAGCTGTTGAGTGCACGAGTGTCCAGCTGTTGAAATAATAAACTCAGTGGGAGAAGGGTGGAGGGGAAAGGGAAGGGAATCCCTGTTCCTGTCTCAGTAAACAGTGAAAAAATACCTTGTGTTTGACATTTTCCTTTCTAGAGACAGCTAATGCTAGCAAATGGGTGGTTTTATTTTTTTCCCCCTTATGCTATTTCTCAACTTCATGAAAGTGAGAATTCTGTCCAAATAATTTTTCATCAGTGCATTTACTCCTGTGGGGGTGGAGGGAGTAATTTGTGAGTGCTTTCAATTTGCCCTGGCCCTTCCTAGCAAACAGTGGAGAGGGCCTGGACTTAAAAGGCAGTGACTTTACTCTTCAGTTGGTCTACCTGTTTGAGACACTAATTTTTTTCAATTATTTGGTTTTGTATTTGACTGTTTCTCTTAGGAGAACATTTTGTTTCCTGCTCAGTTTGTAACTGGCTAGAATGTTCCAAAGTCAGCAAGCAGTCTAGAGCCCTGGGTGAGGAGTTTGGGTCATGCTTTAAGTCACTACCACTGCTCTTAGGGACAAAAAACCTTTAGAACTTGGAGTCCTGCCTGTCCCATGCTGGAGAGCACAAGAACCTTGATGAGAATCCTACCAGAATGCAATTCTGCTTCTTGGAAATTAAGGTAAATATTTCCCTCCGCTGTCCACTGTCGCTTGGTTGTTTTGTTTTTTTCTTTTTTTTCCTCTCTCATAGTTTGCACCTCAGTCCTGTCAACTTTGTTTGAGAAAAGAATTTCCCCTTATTTCCTAATGTTTATGTACATGAGAAGATAACATTTGTCTCATTCTTTTCCTATGCTACAGATGCAATGGATCAGCTTGAGCAGAGGGTAAATGAATTTTTTATGAATGCAAAGAAAAACAAACCTGAATGGAGAGAAGAGCAAATGACATCAATCAAAAAAGTAAGGATATCACAGGAGAGGATCAGATTTTTCTTTTGCAAACTAAGACAACCTTGGGAAAAGTAGTTTATAATTGATGGGAGATTTAAGTGTTCACAACTGTGTCTTCCCTTGGGCTTTCATAAAGGTGGATAGAATACCTTGGAGGAGAAAAGTGAGTGAAAGGTTTCTTTGATCAAGGATTTCTCTCAAGTTTTACTGAGCACTTCTGGCATTTAAAAAAATGTAATTCTGGAATGGTGGGGAAACCTGGTACTAAATTTTGAGCTCAGAGTTTTTTGTTTGTGTTTGTGTAACATGAAGTTTCCCAAGTTAATTTGCTTTCTTTTAGAGGATATATTTCAAGCTTAGATTCAGCATTTCCTGTGATTTTCTGCCTATGTTCTTTTACATGTTATACATGTGGTATATGTAGCTTGAGAGAGGGAGAAGTAAGAAGATAAATGTGTTCTGTGTTACCCTTCAATACTTGAACAATGGTGGTGGTATTGACAGCAATACAGTCCATCATTTAGTCAGGAGAAACTCCTTTGTAGTGTCCTACACTGGCTGCGTCAGCCCCTTATTTGGGTAGGGGTTGTTTTCTTCTTTAATTAATGCAAATAGATTTTTAATTTTTTAAAAATTAAAAGCTCTGACTTCACTAGAGTAGATAAAAAGTTTGTTTTGACTCTAGTTGAACCAAAATTTGAAGTAGTTTTCACATAAGATACTATTCACTGGAAATTGAGAATTAAAAGGCAGTAAAATCTGTTCAAATCTAAAGTAAAAGCATTTGAAAACATAATCTTTTTTTAAGAAAAATTTTTGTCTGTGAATTCTCATTGGTTGGAAGAGACTTTTGGATTGCTGTAGTCAAATTATTTAGAATACACTTACGACTTAGAGAGACTTACTTCAAAGTAATTTAAATGATATACAATATTATCTCTGTTTAATTAGAGTGCCGGAAAGGCACAGAGTATTTCAGCATCATTTTGAAGAGCAGTAGGATTTGTGGTGATCCTGAAGTAAAAGACATAACCTTGTTTTAAGCCCATAACATGATGCTGTGTAATATAAAATAAATCCAAGATTGTTTCATTTCTTGTAGCATTTCTTCAGAAATCTAAATATCACTCTAGGAGGAAGTGTCCCCATCTTGTGTTTTGGCTTTTTCTAACACACTAAAAATAAATTGATATATATATAAATTGTATCTCTCATTTAAATTTCAGGTGACTGTTGTTTACAGTAAAATTTCACTGTCTTTCTGAAAACTGACTTAAATTTGTTCTTTTGACTTATATTATGTGCTTCATAACAGTAGCTTAAATTTACTGAAATTAATTCAGTTACATTCGTAATTTATATATATTCTCTTCATAACAGGATTATTATAAGGCTTTGGAAGATGCAGACGAAAAAGTGCAACTGGCTAATCAAATATATGATTTGGTAAGTGGACACAAGACTTGTGGTCAATTACCTAAATTTATACCCTAAGGAATTCTAAGCATTTTGATAAGCACTGCAGCTGTGCTACTTGTACTTTTATGTCATCTACATACAGATGTTTTGCTGGTGAAAAAAAACATTTAATATCTTACTGGCTTTTAAGAATTTTAGTTTTTTGAGTAGTAAGCGTCACTTAAATATAAAACAAAGCAATAGTATTAAAAATCATAAGGGTTTAATGCATGTTTTTGGCTTGTTTAGGAGACTGGTTGAGAGAATCTCTTGGGATGCAGTGTTGAGGAGTCCAGGAAGACTGGACATTCTTCAAGAAGGAAATCTTAAATGTATAGGAGCAGGCCATCCCCATGTGCCAAAAGAGCAGCAGAGAAGAAGACCAGCCTGGCTAAATACAGAGCTTTGGGTTCAACTTGGGGGAAAAAAAAGGAAGTGTTTTACCTTTGGAAGAATGGGCAGGCAACTTGAGAGGGCTACAAGGATTTTGTGAGGTTATGCACGGAGATAGTTGGAAGGGCCGAAGCCCAAGCAAAAGTGAATCTGGTTACTGCCATAAAAGACTAACAATATTTTTAAAAATATATCAGCAATAAAAGAAGGGCTGTGGAAAATCTTCATCCTTTACTGGATACAGAGGTAAACATAGTGATGGAGGATGAAGAAAAGGCAGAGGTACTTAATGCCTTCATTGCCTCAATCTTTAATAACAAGACTAGTTGTTCTCAGGGTACCCAGCCCCCTGAGTTGGAGGAAGTGGGTGGGGAGCAGAATGAAGTCCTCATAATCCAAGGGAAAAGGTCAGCAACCTGCTGTGCCACTTAGACACACACAGGCCTAGGGCCCTAATGGGATTCACCCCACAGCACTGAAGGAGATGGTGGAAGAGGTCACTGAGCCGCTTTCAGGCATTAGCAGACATCCCAATTGACTGGAAATTAGCAAATGTAATGCCCAAGTACAAGAAGGATCAGAAAGAGCATCCAGGGAAGTATGGGCCTGTCAGCCTGAGTTCAGTGCTGGGGAAGGTTACGGAGCGGGTCATCTTGAGCGTCATGAGGAGCGTCATTATGGAGCAGATCATCTTGAGCGCAAGCAGGACAACCAGGGGATTAGGCCCAGGCAGCATGGGTTCAGGAAAGGCAGCTCTTGCTTGACTGACCTGATCTTCAGTGATTAAGTGACCTGTGTTGGGAGTGAGGGAAAGGCTGTGGATGTTGCCTGCTTGGACTTTAGTAAAGCCTTTGACACTGTTTCCTACAGCACGCTCCTGGAGAAACTGGCTGCTCATGCCTTGGACAGGTGCACTATTCCCTGGGTAAAAAACTGCATGGATGGCTAGACCCAGAGAGGGGTGGCATGTGACTTAAAGTTCAAGTACATGTATTTTACATTTTCTCAGAGAACAGAACCTGCAAGTCAGACTACACTCAAATAAAGAAGACAACTGATTTAGTTTCACTTCAGCTAGGCAAAAGTTTGTTCTAGAAGTTGGAACTTGCCCCTTCTCTTTTGCTTAGCTGGTAACTGGAAAAACCTCCCAGTTTTTAATAAAGACAGGTAAATTTTGCTGTATGAGTACAGATGTAGAAAGCATTTGGAGTGTCATGTTCCTTTTCATGATAGTGAGTTGAGAATTTATTTTGGTAATTTTAATACCCAAGAGCATGTCATAGTTTGCTGAAACACACAGGAGTCTCCACCTTCCACTGTTAAGATTCAATACACACCAGGTTTACTGGTGTTTATAGCGGCACACAAATGGCACACAAGTTTCAGTTCAGAACTTGCAATTTCCCCAAAGCAGCCCAATCTTTACTAAAGTCTGTGTCATTTACTGTTCTTTGTCTTCCCCTTTCTGCTTGCATAACCAAAGCACCTCCAAGTCTTCTTCATCTTTAATTCTGAAAAGAAGTGTCTTGGAGCTTAGCCTACCCTATTTTGATGTTAACAGCAGTGTCTCTGCTGAGTGAGGGAAGTGGAGGTCACCAAGAAGATACACTTCTTTGTGCTGCTGTGCTCAGTGCTGCGTGCCACAAAACTGCTGGAAGGGAAATACTCAGCAAGCTTGAGATTAAGGACATAGATATTCATGTTCCAAACTGGATGCTATTTATTTTTGCTTCATCTAACAAACAGGTAGACCGTCATTTGAGAAAATTGGACCAGGAACTCGCTAAATTTAAAATGGAACTTGAAGCAGATAATGCTGGAATTACAGAAATATTAGAGAGACGTAAGTATGCATGATTTTCTTTAAGATACTGATGGACTTCAATTTGTAGTGGCTGCCAGTATTGTCACCTGTGTTTTAACCCACTTTTCATCAGCTATTCTCAAATTTTAGTTTCAACCTCAATTTAGAATAGTGAAATCAAAATAAAACTGAGTAATTTTTTCACAGAACTGTTGTCCTTGTGAATTGCTACAGTAAGATACGTAATTCTTTAAACCTGTTTGTAATGACTGTAGGTATTCAGCCAAGTACTTTGGCCTAAGCCTGTGACCTACCCAGCTGCAAGTGTACCATTTCTTCCTTGAATTGATTGCCACCAAACAATGGAGGCTCCTTATTTTTGTTTTCCATGTACTTGGTGGTTTTCTTTTTTTAAAGGGGCAAGAATGGGTTGTTCCGTAATGGGCTAGTGAAGGAAAAGCATTTTAGGTAAGAAACCTGCATGTTAAATACAACCATGCTGGTATTTAGAATGTGAATAAAAATGTAAAGTGTCAGCTTTTTTGCCAGCTTGGTGTAGGAGAAGCTGGCTTTTCTGTATTCATCAGCATTTAGACATCAAATTCAAATGTGATTGTGATAAATTTCTAAGTTGATTTAACTACTGTGATTATGGAGGCAGTGGCTGTCCTCATAGCCAAAAGTAGTGAAAAGTGACTTAAGTCACTTGGGGATATTAGGAATAAGTATCCTTTCTTGGAACTTTTCGTGGCTGTGTTGTATAAGCTGGGAGTTTGGGCCTATTTTATTTGTAATTGCT
This sequence comes from Rhipidura dahli, assembly GCA_013399225.1. Taxonomy (NCBI): domain Eukaryota; kingdom Metazoa; phylum Chordata; class Aves; order Passeriformes; family Rhipiduridae; genus Rhipidura; species Rhipidura dahli. Next base: position 1,365,239 of record VXAC01008857.1, on the reverse strand, counting down.
ATTACAAGTAACAGGCACAAAAAAATAAGTGCTATTAATTAAATAGTAATTACAGAAAAGGAAGAGTTCATTTTAGTTTAAATCCCAGCTGGTTTTTGGATGTGATGCTACCTTCTGTTGAACTATGGGTTTGGAAAGGTTGCTAGATAGGATTTCAAGAACTTGAAATACAGAAGTACTGGACTGCATGTTGCATCTTTAAGGTTTGTTTGGTTTGAGGGTTTTCTTTCTTTGTTATTAAATGAAGCTAAAGGTAGAAGACTCTTAACATTTTTAGCTTTCACAGTAAATACATGTGGTTGAAGTCCCACCAGAGGGCAGCCTTTGGGCAAGTTCGTTGTGGTTGAATTTTGCTCAGCCAAAATAGCTCCTTATGTTTTGAACCTCTTCTAGAATAATTATATTTAAACTTTTGTAATACACTTAGGTATTACTCATATACTCATGCATTTCAGTGCTTTTTGAAAGCAGTGGAAGAGGTAAAGAAATGTTGAAGCCACAGGTTTTGAAAAATGAATGTGAATTGCTTTCTTGTTTTATCTTCTGTGTAAATGTAAGTTGGTAGGTATTGCAGCTACTTCAAAATCTTTTTGTTAGAGACTGATGCACAAAATATCATATATTGTTCTAAATTTATAGTAAAGTCTCTTGTAGGCTGTGATTATTTAATCTCATATTACAAGAAATGTTATTAGATGTAGACTTGGATTTGTGCCCATCTGACTTTTTCCTTTTTTGGGGGATAGGGGTTGAGTTTGTTGTTGTTGTTTTGTTTGTTTTGTGGAGGTTTGTTTTTTTTTTGTTTTGTTTTGTTTTTATTTGTGTTGTTGCTCTGTGTATTTTAAATGTTAAGAAGATCTGGATAATGATCCGCAGCCCTTTTGAATGTTAAATCATCTTGAAAAACACTGCTGTTTCTTGAGTTTTGACTGAATGTGACAAGGTGGACTCAGTGGGACAAGATGCCTTGTTTATACAGTTTACATGTTACAGTCTTCAATTCATATTGGTTTGGATTGTCAGTACTTTTAGTGCAGCCATTCTGCAACTCATTTGAGTAAGTGGCGTGTAAGAGGGCTGTGTTGTTGGTTCTTATTTGCCTTGATTTTAAGTGCTTGATTTCAAGAGTCAGTCACCAATTTTTATTTGAAAACTGATCTCACTGGCTCCTGGTGGTACTGTAGAAAGGATTTCAACTCGAGCAAAAATTCTTCCGATAAAATAAATATAACTGCGTTGTAATTTGGTTAATATTTTAAAGATTCATTTAGTATGTAAAAGTCAAAACAGTGCCAACTCTGAAATTTTCCTGTCTTTCTTACCTCCCTCTTAGGGTCTTTGGAGCTGGATACACCAGCACAGCCTGTGAATAACCATCACTCCCATTCTCACACTCCAGTAGAGAGTAAGTATTTGAAACTTACTAAGATGCCCACTTTTTATGTTTCCTTTGGTTTTTTTGTTGAGTAGTATCAGGAAAAAAAAGGTTCAGAACTTTTTTTCTTCCTGCAGGAAGAAAAAAAGGCATAATAACTACTAATAATGTCTGTTTAGAAGAAGTTTAAGAATGAAATAGGTTTTGCTGGTGGGAAATAGTTGAAAGTGCTAGCATACTTTGACTTCCAAGCTGAATAGATTTTACATTTAAGTTCCCTTCATTTGTTTCATTTAGAAAGGAAACACAATCCATCTTCTCACCATAGTTCAACAGATCATGTTCCTGAAAAGAAGTTTAAATCTGAAGCTCTTCTATCCACCCTGACTTCAGATGCTTCTAAAGAAAATACACCAGGTAATCCTAATTGTCTTTCATTTCATTGCTTTTTAATCAGAAGAAGAGAAACTTAATTATATTTGAGTTAGTCTTTTGAAATCATAAAATCATGGAATAGGTAAGGTTGGAAGGGACCCCAGTGGGTCATCTGGTGCAACCTTCCTGCTCAAGCAGGGTCATCCCAGAGCATACGGCACGGAATTGTGTCAATACAGTTCTCAAATATCTCCAGTCAAGACTCCACAGTTTCTCTGGGCAACCTGTTCCTGTGCATGGCCACCTGCACAGTAAAGAAGTTTTTCCTTATATTCACTTGGAACTTCTGTGCATCAGGTTCTGCCCATTGCCTCTTGTCCTATTGCTCAGACCACTGAGCAGAGCCTGACTCGTTCCCCTTGACATCCGCCCTTCAGATAGTCGTAGACAGTGCTGAGGTCCCTTCACAGTCGTCTCTTCTTGAGGCTGAACAGGCTCAGCTCCCTCAACTTTTCCTCATAAGTGAGATGCTCCAGTACCCTAATCATCTTTTTTTCACTCCACGGGACCCACTCCAGGAGATTCATGTCTCTCCTGTCTTGAGGAGCCCAGAACTGGACACAGCACTCCAGATGCAGCTTTGCTAGGGCAGAGTAGAGGGTCAGGATCACCTCCTTCAGCCTGCTGGCAGTGCTCCTCCTAATTCATCCCAGGCCTTCTTGGTCCCCAGGACACAGTGCTGGCTCACAGGGTTTGTTGTCCACCAGGACCCTGAGGTCCTTCTCCACAGGGCAGCTTTTCAGCAGGTCAGCCCACACTCTGTGCTGGTGCATGGGGTTATTCCTCCCCAGGTGCACTGCACTTCCCTTTGTGGAATTTCTAGACCCTGTGCCATGGATAATGGCCTTCTGGGATCTGCCATTCAGCCAGTCCTCAGTCAGAGGCTCGTACCCTTTTCCCTGGGATTTTCAGTCACTTGAAACATGAGAAATTGCAGGCATTGTTACTCATCTCTGTTGTCCATGAAGCAGGTCTGATTTGTTGTCATTTAACAGCTGTCTGTTGGCTGTTTCTTTTTATTTACACTTTGAGGAAGATAACAGTACAGTTTCATTCACTCAGTAGTAGAAATAGAAGAGATCAATGCATTATTTTGGGAAAAAAAGTATACAACAATTTCCAAAGTAAGGGAATAGAATTTTCACACTTTTTTTTTTTTTAAGAGTTGGTTTGAAAATAAAATTCTTTCACGTGTTATCTGTGTCAAAAGAGAAGTCTTTCTGAATAGTGACTAAAAGAACCTAAACTTTTCTGCCTATTCTCAGTATTAAGGTGTTTCATAGTTTCTTTTCTGAAAATAAAAGACTAGGCAGTTACAGGAAATCAACTACCTTATGTTTTGGAATTCAGTAATGTTTGTCAGTTTTAAGTCGTTTCGGTCATGTCTATTTCAATGTTCTTTTGAAAGAACTGCATATAAAATATAGCTATATTTGAGCAGCTGTCATTCTGCAGATGACCCTGGAAATAGTATTGCATTAAAACTGATCTGTAATTTTTAGAATTAAGATTGTTGAAAGTTCTACTTCAGAAACAGTATAGGTACATAATCAAACTCTTACCCTCTTCTTGATGGTTATACTGGTGAGCATTGCTTCAATATAGGCATAGGTTTAGCAGCTGCATCTGTTCTTCAGTAGCTGATTATGATAGTGAGAGCTGTCTTTCTAAAAGGACTCCTTGCACATGAGCATAGGGAACAAACTTCTTTCCCCCCCCCCCCCCCCATAAACAAATACTGGCTGTATTTAATTACTTTTAAAACCTTTTTTCCAAATGATTAGACTACTCTGATGCATAAACAGAGTTCCTGCTCTTTTCACTGGTTGTCATATAACTCTTCTTAAAATGCAAAGGAATTTAGTTTCATTTTGAATTTCATAAATGTGTTCTATTCATCAAGGGTGTCGAAACAGTAATTCATCATCCTCTTCAAACAATGCATACAATACAAACTCTTCTCAACCATTGGCATCATATAACCTGGGCTCATTATCTTCAGGATCCGGGGCCGGTGCAATTACCATGGCAGCAGCTCAAGCAGTGCAAGCCACGGCACAGGTAATGTCAAAATATTCCTGTCATTCTGCCATCTGCTTACAATTAAGAAGAAAGGCTAGTGACTGCTTTTTTTTTTTATAATATGAATTCCCATGATCACCTTCAGGTGATGTGATACAGTTCTTACATTATCATTATGTTTATATGCCACAGTTTCATCCTCTATAACTAGCCTAAAGGGACGGCTTGTTTTCTGGCCTTTCCTGGAGCATATTCTCACACATTTAACTGCTTTCTATACATAAGGTCATTAACAAGGTAATGAGTGAACCTGTGCATGTCATTAGCCATTAGCAGCCTGGTATTTCTTATGTAGGAGCTTTACTGTGTTATCTGATATAATATCAGTATTCCTTTCAGATGAAGGAAGGAAGGCGAACATCCAGTCTAAAAGCCAGCTATGAAGCATTTAAGAACAATGATTTTCAGCTTGGAAGAGAATTTTCACTGTCCAGAGATTCAGCTGGATATTCGTCATCAGCTCTGGCATCTACATTAACTCAGACGTTAAGTTCATCAACCACAGATTCACGAAGTGGCAGAAAAAGCAAGTAGGTTTTCTTACTTGTTGACTGTAATTATAACTCTTAAGACAGCTAAGCTTTCTTCTAAAAGGTCATGGGCCATATTTGAAATACATTGTATTTCATGTCTGTGATGGGGAATCAGCAGAAGGCAGTTACTGCCTATTGGCCATTTTTTGTTCAGGGCTGTTTTCTTAAGTCCTCCCACTTCTTTTTCTTTAAGCAAACTCACTCAGTTTTTAAATAAATGTCTTTATTTGCTTTTTTATCTGAGATACAGTCAAGTTTCTTCCCTTATTTTTCTGTATTTTTGAGAGATTTTATCTAACAGCAAATGTTGGGAATTACTGTGCAGTGGTTTGTAGATAGTTTTGAAATAATCTGGACATCTGTTTGGTGCCAGTTTCAAGTAAACATGACATTTTCTGATGGCTGATCATCTAGAAAAGGGAATGAATTTTATTTCTGATTGAAATGAAGTTTTAAAACATTTTAAACAACACAATGTCACAACACATTGTGACAACAATCAGAACTTGTACTTGGAAGAATTTGTCTCAAAATGCCTATCCTTTTAAATTGACTTGAGTTTTTTTCTTCATTCAAATTTGTGTGTGTTCACAGCTCAGTTAGTAATGCTGGTTTAGAAGCATTTTTCATCTCTGAATATCTTGGATGCCAGGTCTGACCTATAAGCAAAAGCAGATAATTTTTATCTGGCACCATTCCTATGGAGTGATTGCTGATGTTTGAGTGGAGATTAACAGAGAATCAGTCATCTTCAAAACAGTTATCTGTTGCACATGACATATGACATTACTTATATGTAAATTCCTGTTTTATTGGTTGCATAATTTTTATAAGGACTTGACACCAAGGCTGTTGATGGAAAATTTTGTGAAGAAAAGCATTTGTTAAAGCCACTTGACAGTTTAGAGCTGTTAAATTCCATTGATTAGAACAGCATGTCTTGCACTTGTTAGCTGGTATGACTTGTTTCCTTTTCCAAGAGCATTCAGTGGGTGCATTTCAGTGCTTGCAGTGGTTGATTGAAATGTGATAGTGAATGATAGCTTTGGGATTTACATACTGCAGTATTTCAGAGTCAACAAAGTACTTGTTTAGTGATTCTTTCACTTGGCAGGAAATAAATCATGTATGCTTGTGCTATTTTTTTCCTTTTTTTTTTACTCTTCCTCAGAAACAACAACAAATCCTCAAGTCAGCAGTCCTCATCGTCATCATCTTCTTCCTCTCTATCATCATGTTCTTCTTCATCTGCACTGGCACAGGAACTGTCTCAGCAAACAGCAGTAATACCAGAGTCTGATTCTAATAGCCAGGTTGATTGGACCTATGATCCAAATGAGCCACGTTATTGTATTTGTAATCAGGTAAGGATGGCCTCCAAATTGAAATACAACTGCAGTTGCTCTTTTGATGTAGCTGAACTTCCTTCTCTGAATGCTAATTTTAAAAAACTCTTACTCTTGAAGTTCTGATCTGTTTTTATTTGCTTACTGTTGATGTGAATAATGAACTCAGCTGGTGAAACTAAAACCAGTCAATGTTTTAGTGATGTGATACCCTTGGAGAGCTTTAAATCTGGTAATGGAGACTTCGGGAATAATTAAATTAAAAATCAAGGGGGTTCACAATGAATTTAGTTTTTTATCCAGTCTGAAATATGCAGATGTATCTTTTGCCTAAACAGTTTTTGAAAATCAATTCACTGTGAACATGATGGTGTTTGGGTTGTGTAACAAAAGTAAAATGAAAATGTTGTTACTTTTATTAATGGAAAAACTCCTCAAAGAAAGAAATTGAATGTTGGCCCTTTCAAAATGTTGATTTCTTTTAACTAGTAATAGGATTATTAATAAGGTTTTTTTTTTCTTATTTTACTAGGTGTCCTATGGTGAAATGGTAGGCTGTGATAACCAAGATGTAAGTAACAAAATTCAAAAGGTTCATGAGAGGCTTGTGCATGTAACTATTGCTTGCAGGAGTTACTTTTTTTTTTTACAGTTTTTTTTTTTGAGTAGAGTTTTTTAGATTAAAGTGCATATGATTTGAACCATCCTTCAGGAGACTTCTTATCTCTCCACACAGCTCAGGTTCTTTTCAAAACCTTCAGCCTTTGCTGGGTTCAAAAATGCCCTGCTTCAAAATATCTTTTGTTTCTGTGAATGTTTAGCTATGTCACTGCTAACAACAGTTGTCCTTTTCAAATAAAAAAATTTTAAAAGAACAGTTGAATGTAGTCATGTAATTTCTGAGATACTACATTTAAACAGAAGTGAGTAATAAGATTACTTCATCAAACTAAGTATTTCAAAGCACAACATACTTTGCTTTGTTATATGAGTCCATATATGACTCCTAGAATTTTTATCATTTTCCTTAGTGTACTGAGTGTATGTTGCAGATCCTTCTCTCTCCTCATTTTGTCCTATGACTTGCATGAAGTGCAGAGTCTATGCTTTCCATTCATGTTTCATTTTCATAGAATTGTATTTGTGATAGGCATTTGGAAAAAAGCCCATGTCCCAAACCCTCTCTTTTAACTTTGTTTTTACAGTGCCCTATTGAGTGGTTCCACTATGGATGTGTTGGACTGACAGAAGCACCGAAAGGGAAATGGTACTGTCCACAGTGTACAGCTGCAATGAAGAGAAGAGGCAGTAGACATAAATAAATTTCTTCATCTGGCAAACAAATTGCATACTAAAGGTTTTATAAAGGACTTGGGAGGAGAGGGGCAGCTCTCAGCACACTTCCTAGCAACCACATAGCAATCATAGAATGGTATGGTTGGAAAGGACCATGAAGATCGTCTGGTTCCAGCCCCCAGTCATAAGATCTTGAACTATTGGTTTTGCTAAGTTGTGTTTTAATATTGTAGGTAAATTATTTACGCACCTTGGTGTGCTACAGATATTATTCCAGTGAGCCTTGGATTGTTCCAGTGGCCAACATATGCAGATATTTGTACTATCAAACCATTTTCTCTAAGCAGTGGGCATTCTACAATTATTCAATCTTCCAAAAATTCCGATAAGTCAAGATTTTAAATGTATGTTTTATATACAACAGATATATTCTGCTGCATGTACTGTACTCAAGAGCTGTTATGTAACACTATGTATATTAATAGTGCAAAAAGTCAGTGCTTCTGAAAGGAAAAAGAGACAGTGGTTTTTAAAATGCCTTTATAGCTTTGGTTCTTTATGAAACTTAATTCAGCAGGCTGAAGAAAATGGTTCTTGTATACAGCGGGCTGTCGTCCTTTAGGGTACTTGAGTATGTAAAAACAAAAAAAAATGCTGTAGAATAAAACAAACTTGTGCCATTAGTCTTTATATGTTTCTGCTCCAGAGAAGGCGGGGGCCATAAGAAGAAAAAAAGGTGTTAAAGTGACGATAAATTTTTATACCAAATGTGTTTATTTTTTTGTGCAAGTAATCCTTTAAATTTGAATTGTATTAGGTGTAAAATAAAAGAATCTCAACTCCTCAGATTAATATTTTCTGTGTATTTGTCAAAAACAGGTCTGTCCCTGGAATTGTTTCACAAACAAATTTCCTTTTTTTTCTTTTTTTATTTTTTTGTGGCTCTTTAATGCTGCAGCACTGAACAGAAACATGGGGTTTATGTCTATTTTTTCCTTCCTCCTTCTTTCCACTATGAAAAAATACACTTTCCCTTTGGAATAAAGATTTTGCTTCAGCCCTGAGTTAGGCTGAAAGACTATGGCTGTCATGTGGTCGCTTTCCAGACCCATGAAGAGGAGGAGGACAGAGGGAGAGAAGCAGTGTTCCATTGCATGACTGTGCAAATAGTGTCAGGGGAATAAAAACAGGTCCGTTAGTAATAAGTGCAGAGAACGAAACCAGGCTTCTGTCACAGTATGTTTTTTTTCAAAATGAAAAAAGCAGGCTTTTAAAGTCCATGAACTCAAGAAAAGTAGATGTGTAAGAAAGGGAATGTGATTATGGATAATAAATAGACTTTGGTAAAAGAATAGGATAGAAGTTGCTGAAAATGAACAGCAATGAACAGTTACTGAGGTTCCTGTGAAACTGAGAACTGAACCCACTTGTGTATATATTTCTGTGGAAATCTCAGTATAAAAAAAACACTTGAAGACTAGAATACCTGGTTTTAAGTGAAGCTGTTGAGACAGTGGAGATAACAAAGTGTTTGTTCTGTGGGAAGCTGGTGCCATGCTATAAATTGAAATTAAATAAGCGACCAGTAATCTAGACTCTCCTTACACTGACGTCTGTCTCAAGGGCTACAAACTAAGTCCCTTGAGAATTAAGACTGTATAAAGCAAAATCTTTCACTCTGCTGGTAACCATTCCTAAGATAGTACCAAGACTACAAACCCAAATTAAAATTTCACTTTTAGTGTGAACACTGGATCGCTGTTTCACTGGAGAATATAAATTATTTTTTTCATTGAGAAATTAGAGAACTCAAAAGAGGAAATAAATTTGTCCTTATTAGCAAATTATTTTGTGTCAAGAAAACACAAAATAAAATGGACAAATGGGAAAATTTGGGAAAAAAATGCAATACCTAAGTCAAAGATATAGAACAATAAAACCTGTACATACTTTTGTTTTCTAAATAGGAAGCCTGCAAGAGAAGCTTACAGGTCAGGAGGTGATTAGACTGTAAAAGCACCGAGCAGTGTGAGTAGCTTCATACTGAGAGAGTTCATGCCTCATGGTCAGTAGAGTTGCTGGACACTTCCCTAAGTAGCCAAGCACAGGTGCAAAGTCTCTCACCAGAGCTTCTTTAAAAACAGTGCTGCACTGGTTGAAGAGTGGGCATCCCTTAACTGGGATATCCACACTGCTATTTGCAAAATAGGGTAATAAAGAGTAAGGGAATAAATTACCAGTATCCCCAACACACACTGCTAAAGAAGAGCAGGACTCTGCTGCTCAAGAGGTATGTAAGGGATTAGATAAAGAAGCCTAAATAGTAACAATGTTTGTGTGTATGTTGTTTTCTCAAAAATAACAAAAATGGAAAGCGCTTAAAACCACCAGACCTCATGACTGACTGACTGATGAAGTGGAAAATGTATTTTAACATTTTGCTAAACTAATGTAAATATAAAATAATATATAATATTTAGATCTCACCTTACCTGCAGCTGAGTCCTCTGAAGTAGCTATTGCTATGTCAGAAAGTGATTTTGAAGGTATCTTAATTTTATGCCAACTTCAGCTCACTGTTCAGCAGCAGGTCATGTAAGTGCTGAGAATGACTCAGTAGGAGATAAAGAATAAAACAGAAAACAGTTTTACACTGTGTAAATTGCTGGTGCAGTTAGTTCAATGTAGTGTAAAATTCTGGTCTGCTCTTACAAAAAGGCAGCAAAGCTAGGAAAAGGCTCAAATCGAAGGGTCAAAGCTGTATAATGACAGCACAGCTGAGAAGCAGACGGATTATCTGAGACTCTGGGTGGGAACAGAGGCAGCTCCATGAGGACATTAACAGGGATCTGTAAATTCAGAAGTGATGTGGAAAAGGTGTGTGTTTTGATAGAAGTAGTGGTACGGAGGTAGCCAGTCCAAAATGAAAAAAAAAAAGAGCAATATTTTTTCACATGTGGCATTCTTACATTACAAAATGGGACATATAGCTAAGATACTTGGATCAGAAGCTCACTGAAGAGTGATCAGTAGAAGTCAAGAGAGTTTGCAACGAGGGAAGTGTTCCAGGTTGCCTCTGACAGTCCTAAGATCCTCTGGCGTTCACTGAATGCTATGTGATACCAGACACTAGTTTAGGCAACATTCAGCATTAGGCAGTGCAGTTTCTTTTAGTTTCACATCCATGTCCCAGCATTTGGGTGAACTTCTAGGATGAGGGGTATTTGTGTTACCATAAACTGAGAACCAATGTGCCAAGTGCTGTAGTGGACCAAAACATTGTCTATTCCTCATAAACAGTATTGTCTGTTTGCACTGGGGAGCCATAGGTTTTGTTTCTTCTAGACCTGAAATGAAAAAGGGAGAGGAAATACATTAATGGATACTAAACTGAAAATCCCACTAGGTTGTCTCTCTGAATAGCACAGGATAATTTGCATTCTTCTTTACTGAACTTTGCAAAATGTTATTCAACCACACACAGTAAAGATCAGAAATTGTGAGGTTTGTTTCACTTCTCTGTTCTCTCTCACCAGGGAGGTACTTCCCACTGTGAGTTGGCTTTTCCTGGCAAGTTTTTTCATCTCCCTCCTAATTCTGCTGGAATGTCTGGACATACACTTTTCCTATTCACAACAGAGGTGGCCTTCACCTTGACACCAGAGAGTTCAATTTTTTCAGACTAAAGGTCTCTGAGAAGCAGAATTGCACGAGGAAAAAGGCTCTGCATTTTTACACTCTCTTCAGGGTATACACAAATAAACTTAGGCCACACTGTATGAACATAGTCTCTTCAGTTTTGTTACTCCTCTCTGGTTTGACTAAAATGCTCTGAGAATAATGTAACTAAAAGAAGAAAAATTCCACACTTCAGTGTATCTATACTAATTTACAGTAATATTCCTCTTAGCACTTTCAAATGCATATCTTGCTTTTATACTTATATAGTATTCAATAAAGGCAAACAGCAGCTTTTCCCTCTAGATAAATCTTGTATTTCAGAGCTATTTGAGCATCCAAAAGTTGTCAACAAGTTTCATGACTACTAATTTCAGGCTTGTCCTTCCATATTTATATTTTTAAAAACCCAGTGATTTCCTACATTAGTTCATAACAGATTTAAAGTCTTTATTATAACATAACTTTAACTTCTTTCCAACTGTATTCTCTTTTTATAGGGATAGGAACAATTGCCTTATTCCTATTCAGTCCTGAAAAAAAAAATCCTAAAGGTACTGAAAAGAAAAACCCTACATATTACAGCTAGACTATAGAAATACTTGCCTCATGACTGTACAAGAAATCTATCTAATGCAGTAGAAAATTATGAACAACATTTGGATCCATAACTGTTAATACTTTAAAGACCAAATACCTATTCATGCCTTCTTCTAATTGGCTACTGACAATTAGAAGAAGTTTTATTCAGTTGTTCAGCTACAATTTGTATATATTTTTTTAAAAATGTCAAATATTTGAGGAATCTTTGTTGCTGAACAGATTTATTTATTTAGTTGACAGTTAACTCGGTTTTACTGTTTAAGGTGGTAGTAAGCCTTTTTTTCTAGAAGAATAAATAACAATTATACTGTATTTGCACACATGAGGATTAGTGAAAGAAACAGGGAGCAATGTGAAGATAATTTTATATTTCTTCTGCCTGCAAAGTTGAAGCCTTGTAATTTCAAAGCAAGTTTTACGATTTGTTTTCAGGAAAGGACCTTTGGGAGAGGTGTTTGGACAAACTTTCCAAGTGTTAAGTGTAGTTTAGTGCTGGAAGGGGTCAGTCAGGGAAGTGCTATGGAATTAGGGAACCCTTTTTTCTTAGATATGCAGGAATAGTTTTCCCTGTGTTAGTAAAAGAAATTTTGTTCACAGATCTGTCACCTTCTTTTTTTGTGAGATTAAAATTACATTGTTACTAGGGGTTGGTGTGTAAAAATAAGTGCTCATCATAATTAAAAATTGTTCTAATAAATGTTCGATTATGTAGCTTGCTTGAAAAGATGATAAACTGGAGTGGAATTCAGTTGGATATGTTCTTCTTGGCTTAAATTATTTAGAAGTCTGTTTAATCTCTGTGTCATGTTATTTGGGGCTAAATTAATCACATGCTTTTAAAGAAAGCACATTCTATAGATTGATGGATAAGCCAATAGTTGAACAAACTGGCCATAAAAACGTGTTCCTTAGTCAGGTCTGGAAAATGAAACAGTTCAACAGTCAGAGTATTGACCAATCCCTTATTTTAATTTAGGAAGGTATCCCATGGGTTTCCCAGGGGTCTTGGTAGCCTAATGCTACTGGAATTGCTAAGGAACTGAGGAATAAACAGAAGTTAAGGTAGGAATTACTTTAACATTGCCCTAAAAATAAATGATGTATTAGTCATTTTAATCCAGAGCAGAAATTTTCTTAGACAAAGACTTAAAGCTTACATGCTTTTGCACACAGAAGAGGTGATTCCAGAAGTAATGATTACCTTTGAGAGAGTCACTTAGAACAGTTCTGCTGTCTCTTCTGTAACATTGTTGGTTGTCCCTGTAAGACATAAACACAATCTAAAATACAGACTGGGAAAACATCTCAGTGAAGTTTTAGCCCAGGACAGGAAAATGAAAGAGGATTCTCAAAAAGAGAAAAGGGACGAAAATCCAACTTTAAGGTGTTTTGGTTAGTATCTGCATCAATGTTCAAGATTTTTCAGTGCTGAACTACTTTTCACTTTGAAAGTGTTTTCCAAACACTCACCCACAGCTATTTACTTAAAGACTTCTGTTAAGAGGGTGAAAGGAATGTACTGAAAATTCCTCTCTCTGGAGACTGACAAGCCTTATAATAGAAAAGATTCAAAGTTTTCCTCTTCCCTATTGTTTGAATCTTAAGCAGTCATATTTAAGCTCATGAAAGAAGAAGACATCTAAACATATTGTTCATAATTACATCATCACATTATAAAACTGTAACCTGATTTCCTATTTAGCTAATAGGATAGTGGGATTTTAAACCAATCCCCAAAATTGTCTGTAATTCTCTCCCCAAAGACTTTGCTTTAAAACAAGGAAAGTAGTTATCAGCCTTATATACATTTTATTAATTTCAGTGTTGGCACTACCTGGTTTTACATTATTTTCCAAAGCAAAGAGTCTCTTTTAATATGCTTTAGTTTTAAAAGTTCATCAAAACATAGTTATGCAGAAATAATGATTAAATAAAAAAAATATTCAGGTACTTCATACTGTATTTCAGAGCAATTCTGATTTGGTTATATTTTTGCTATATTTTAATTTTTTTTATAAATCAAATCCTGAGTACATCTACATCTACATCTAGCCATAGAACATTACTCCATAATTAAAAAATAAAACAACCCACAAAAGAGACAGACTCCAAAAAACCAGTAATGAGACAATGAAGAAAACCACTTTTATTCACTTTTCAGCCCCTCTAGACGATTCAAATTATGCATGAAGCATAGAAAAATGACAGTTAAGCATTTAAGATCTCTCAGACCTGAGAAATATCTTCCTTAAACCTTGCGTTTTCAACAGACCCTTGCCTGGAATGCTGGTTTTACACACGACCTGTTTAATCAACCTGTGGCCAAGATCACCCACTGGCAGTGTGATGATGTTCAGCCTCCTCCCTGCCGTGGCACAGCAGTCCTGCTGACTTCCCTCCCCAGTTCCAGCCTGCAAGCCCATCAGGCTCATTTTAAGCAAGCCATGCAGCCCACGAGGCCAGGACTGAGAGGCAGTGTAGTGACTCTGCATGGGGCAGCACACAAAGAACTCATCAGAGCTCATGCCAGCTGCAATGCAGATGTTCTGTGTGGCCTCCTGCCCTCCATTTATTCAGGCCACCCGGCATTGTAAGACATATAAATGGTTAAATCTAATTTTCAGCTTTACTTTCAGAAATACCATGTTGAGTGGGTTGTCAAAAGTCAGTGCTTAAAAGATGTAATGTACTTAAGGGTATTTCTAAAGTAACTTCTGTGCCACAATGGTTGCTGTTATCTTGTTCTGCAGCAATCATGCTGTGGCAGCTGGACTTGTGAGAGAGGCTGTACAGTTATAATCAGATCAATAAGTTCAGAAGTGTACTGTTATCTCTTCCTGCCTATCCATAAGAACAACAAAATAGCATGTCTTGCATCTTCAGGTATTCTATTCACTTGTACAATAATTCCTCGTACACGTTCACAATATGTGAAGTGCCCCAGGCAACGCATTTCTGTGCTGGCTTATTGTGTGTTCTGGTAGCACCATAAGAATGCAACAAACTGTTACAAACTGTTACATACTCTGTATATGCAATAATTTCTCGCCTTGATGGGGTTAGTTAAATCTATGGGTGCTGTGAGAGGCACAGTTGAGCATTCTGTGTAATGTGGTTGTCTTAAAACTCTCCTTGCTAACAGAAGAGCTCTGTTAAACAAATATCCATCAGCACAAAGCCTTTTGATGGGAAAAAAAATCAAGTTCTTGTTCCCTTGTGCCTAAAACATCCACATATATGAACACATCCTCTGAACTCAGTGGAGGCCATGATGTGGTTTAACTTTTATGCTTGCATGGATATTTACTGTACCAGGATGAGTAAAAACATAATGACCTAAATGTCTGAAATGATTTGCACCTGGAAAAGTTGGTCCTAAGCTACAGAGCTTGTTTGTCAAGGCTGCTGGTGGCAGGCACCCCATCTGCACCAGCACAGACAAAATCATCTAGAGGACAGCACAAACAGCTGTAAGTGCCTGAGAGCCTTACACTCTTGCGCAATGGACACAATAGAGGTGACAAAATTTGCTTGTAGGAGACTTTCATTTGTTTCCTTACTTCAGAGGAGCATCAGAGGACCACTGAACCTAGAAGACACTGGGACAGTCATGCAATACTCCATGAGTGGTCTCAGCAAAGCAACGACTTTGCTAAAGAAAGAGACAATGTTCCTTATCATATAAGCAGTGAAAAGGAAGAAAGGCAGCCAGAGGTAAGGAGACAGAATCAAACACAGTTTAAGGAATTTAGGGGGTGAACTGGAAGATGAGTGTTTATGGAATGAGGAGTCTAATTGTATTTTTCTATTGCATCTTCTTAAAGTGAGTTTATTTGAAACCAACACTGCTTCTGAGGGGCAACTGTATAAAAAGACAGTGCTTGGGGATGAATTTCTGGGTGACCTTGACTTTCTTCATTTTTGGACTGTTTTGGGTCCACTTATGGTATAGAACAGGAGAAAAAAGTAAGCACACCACTGGTCTTGGCTACTTACAAAATAAGGCCAGGCTAAAGTGAAAATGGAACATGGCAATGAAATGATTTAGTTTACACAGAAGAGGAAAGATCTAGTGACAGGACCTGGAGGACTATGACATTTCAATTCTGTATTTGGAGTTTATTGAAATGGAAACTAGAACAATTAACTTTAAAAACAAACAAACAAAATGCAGAATGTTAAACACTAGAATTAAACAAGGTTGTAAATGCTTCTCCTCCCTATGCAAAATGCCCTTACAGAATGATCCTTTTCTTCATATTTGTTGCTGTTGCAAAAACAGCTCCATGGCTGGCTTGCAAGCATTGTACATTCCCACTGCATAGGCCACTACTTAGGATATGTCCTGCCCTCACTCCAGAGGTCTGACTGAGGAATTGATCTTTCCCCTCTACAGTGGCCTCCAAACTGGTATACTCACCTCTTGATCTCCCTCTCCCCATCTCCTTCTCATGGGAGCTTTTCTGACCTGGTGCTAAGGATGGAGGGCACAGGCCTGGTGTGGGGCAGGTGTTCCCATACAAGGAACAGCTGGTGGGGAGCACGGGTACCCTCATTGCAGACATCATTTGAGCAGGCATGGAGTGGCTAGTGGCTACAGAGTCAATGACACTGGTATTCTCGTGTTCTTTCCACTCCCATTGGTCATTCTGATAACATTTTCACCTGAATATATGCAGCTAGGAAGAACTGCAAGGAAAATGCTACTCTGCAGCACTTAAAGTGCATTCAGAGCCCTTCTGCAGGTACCAGGCAGTGAAGAGCTCTGCTTGCAACAGAAGTGCATGAGAAAGTAGAAAAGCATTTGTGCAAATGCCTTTCATACAATAAACCCAGAAAATGTAACTGAAGGACAATAAGAAGGATCTAGATCAGCTAAACAAAGAGATAAAATAGGAGAATTAAAGAAAGAGTTAAAATAAGAGAGTGATCTTCAGAGACAATGGAGATAGAATTAGAAAAAGTTTGTAGGAAGAGGAAGACCTGAGAATGGAAGTTCAAATGCTTTATCCTGAAGCGTGAAGAAGAGGGGGGCCAGCAAGATGCCAGAGAAATAATGTCAAGCATCAAAAAATAAAATAAATACTTAAAGTAAAAAGGAGCACAGATGCTGTCAGAGGTCATGAGGTATTTCACTTTGTTCCTGTTGAGCATACCCAAAGATGAATGTCCATGTTCTTGCAGCCTGTCTGGGCACTTTTTGATCACCACTGATTCTAATCCATTTCTCAGCAGTAACCAGTGAGTCTGAGCAATCAAACTGGCTACAAAATCCATAAATCTCTGTTATCTCTGAATAACTGCTACAACGGGATTATGTCAGCAAATAACTAGACAGGGAGAAACAGAGAATTTGCTGATCAATTACTTCCTCATGACATTCAAATTTGCCTTTTAAGCAGGAACCAGTATATTTACAAGACTTTGGTCTTCAAATGCTTTCCTGTATCCTCGTGTCAAGCAACCTGCTGTATTATTAACAATATTAATAAATTAATATATTAATAAATAGCTACCTCTGTTTCACTGTAACACTTCTGCCAAAACACAGTAGTGAAGAACATGGCTGAGATACAAACAGTTGAACAAATGGTGAATTCATGGCTGAACAAATAACTCAGTTGGCCCAGATTTTACCTAAACTTTAGGGAAGCTGGTAGGTTTGGTAATCTGGTGAGCTGAATATCGAGCTTTGCCACTGCCTAAAAGGTCCTGTTCCTTTCCTCTCTTTGCATTCTCTTTCACTAATGTTCTGCTGCTTAACCTGTACCAGCATGAGGGTCCACTGGACCTCTCAAGAGTCAATTTAATTCCCTCACATGGCAGAAAACAATCCAGATGTCCACTTTCTCATAAAGCAGCACCACCAGGTAGGAAGAGAAGAAGGGAAAGAGCAGCAGCAGAGGTAAGGAGAGTGCTGGATTCTGCACCTGGGATGGGGCAACCCTGGATGCACGGACAGACTGGGAAACAAGGTGCTGGAAAGCAGAGCCGCAGAAAGGGACCTGGGGGTCCTGGTTGCTGACAAGTTGAATTTGAGTCAGCAGTGCCCTGGCAGCCAGGAGGGCCACCCATGTCCTGGGGGGCATCAGGCACAGCATCGCCAGCCAGGCAAGGGAGGGGATTGTCCCACTCTGCTCTTCACTGGGGCAGCCTCACCTCGAGTGCTGGGGGCAGTTTTTGGGTGCCACAATGTAGGATATAAAGCTATGGGAGAGTGTCCAAAGGAGGGTCATAAAGATGGTGAAGGTCCCTGAGGGGAAGCTGTCTGAGGAGTGGCTGAGGGCACTTGGTCTGTTCAGCCTGGAGAAGAGGAGACTGAGGGGAGACCTCATTGCAGTTATGACTTCCTCATGAGGGGAAGAGGAGGGGCAGACACTGATCCCTTCTCTCTGGTCACCAGTGACAGGATCTCAGGGAATAGCCTGAAGCTGTGTCAGGGGAGGTTTAGTTTGGATATTATGAAAAGTTTCTTCACCCAGAGGGTGGTTGGGCACTGGAACAGCTCCCCAGGGCAGTGGTCACAGCACCAGCCTGACAGAGTTCAAGAAGTGTTTGAACAATGCTCTCAGGCACATGGTGTGACTCTTGGAGATGGTGCTGTGCAGGGCCAGGAGTTGGATTTGATGATCCTTATGAGTCCCTTCCAACACTGTTCTGTAATTCTCTGCTTGCCTGCTTTCACTGTGAGCCAGAATCAGAGACCTGAGCCAAAGTGGGATTCAGACATGAATCTTTGTTCTCTGGAGTGGAGCGATATCACAGTATCACTAATGTTTGCAGGGTTCTGTGAATGGGACAAGGAGAGAGAGGCTGGGCTTTTACTATGCTAGGATTGATTTTAACTTCAGTGGGATCAAATTTTCTAATGTGCAGAACAGTAATGTATTTATCCTATTTTCTTCATTTTGTGCCATTCTTCTCCATTCACTGCTTATAATGGGACCATGCAGAGGATTAAAGACACTAAAAATCTAATTGCAGTCTGGATTGAATTTAAGGAGAAGTGAAAAATCACGGAGGGTGCAGCTGAGCTGGCTTTCTCCAGCACAGTTTAACAAGATGCTTTGCTTGAATATTTACGGTGCTATTGGGCCCTATTCTTCCTGAAGCTTTTAACTAATTTTTGAAGTTAGTGGGAATTCATGGACCTTGGCACAATTTTTAGCATGCTAGAAAATAAGAAATTAGAGAATTGAGCATAAACAATGAAAATTGAATGTAGGTTTGCACTGTGAAGATAACAGATGATTACAGGAACTTGACTATCAGTTAATTTAGAAGTTATCAGTTTGTGCTTATTTTCCATGTGATCTCATTTATCACAGAAATGGCTGCTTGCTTTGAAATTTGAAACTTTCTCCAGAAAAAGAGCAATTGTGAAAAAGTTTTTTGAACATATTTTGGTTTTGGCAGCCTCTCTATAGTGAAATTATTGATGCTAAATGGTTTTCTTATATCAAGACTTCATCTTACCAGCACTTATACCTAGACTTAATTTATGATTTATGTTAGATCTCTGAGTGAAGTTAAGCATGTGTAAGATGTATGTATTCAGCTGATCTTAAACTCCTGTTAACTTTCCCAATATTTTCTCCTTGCTCCTGGCAATTACGTTTCCAAGTTACTGTTTAGATCATGGAAATAATTTTTCAGTGGTCACTAGCTTCCACCACTGAACAAACATGGAGACTCATGTAAAGTGGAAGCTGTGTGTGTATGAGCCGAGTTGCTTAAAACCCCAGCGAGATGATGAATAGTGAGCACTGCATGCCCGCACAGAACCTCGGCTAAGTCCTTTCAAATCCCACTCCATGGCAATTTTTAGCAAGTCCTGTGAATTTCTTCTCACATTTTCTGTGTCAGGGTAGCTTTAAACACTTTCAGTCTATTCCAGGTGATGCAGAAGGAACAGGGACTCTGGCTGCAAGCACTGGAGATCACTCCTGGCAGTCATGGCTTGCTGCTTCTGGCAGGGGCGATCCCTGGGCGACCTTGCCTCACGCTGAGCAGGACAGCGGCTGGCTGCTGCAGGGAGCACCCAGTGAAGAATACCTGAGTGAGAGGGAGGAGTAGGAGGGGGTGAGCAGAGTAGAGAGCCCTTTATCCATACAATGGGAGTAGCCACTGGAAAGAACAGGTCAGGGAATCTCAAACAGGAAATCAATACTAAACTTGTATTTCAGAAAGAGGAAATTTATACCCTTCTGCTAGAATTCTGAAATACGCACATATACCTGTGAATATAAATACTTAGCTGGATATTTCTGATCTTAACAAGAGTTATTTGAATGTTATATACTGAAGAATCTTTCTTGTGAATTTGAGACCCGGGAGGCCTGACATTTTATCCACCTATATCCTTTTCCTAAATGACTAGTTAATGGCAGGGCAATTAGTCCCCATATGCAATAGTCCTGACTTAATTTCTGAAGTGTCAGAATGTGGCCAGATAAGTCAGTAAGTAGACATGTAAGCCCAGAGATGTAGTGGGATCCTGATTCAAAAGGTAACAGGAATCATGTTCATTGCACTCTAGCTGTGATTGAGGAAAGTATTTACATCCTAAGAAATGGGCATTACATCCTATTGTCATGAAAATAAACCACAAATTGTAGAGAAAAATCCAGCTCACTCCTCAGAATATCTGGGGAAAGCAGATGGACAGAAGGCTGATTCCCAGGACTATATAGGAGGCAGAGCAATCTGCCTGCCCTCTGCTGATACCCCCCTTCATCTGTTGCCCACTTGTCCTGACGTCTTGGGACCCATGAATGGTTTTGGGGTTGCAAGAAGGATGAATTGGCTCTGAGGCATTGGGGAAAATGTGAGCATAAAGACCCCGCTTAAATGCCTGGATGGAGAATATGATGCTGGGCTGCAGGGAGAGCATGATTACTTGCTGTACTGAAGGAGACTGAGGGAGCAGGGGATGGGGCAGAGAAGATTACTTTGTTCTAGTGAGGGATCCTCCAGGGAGGTATCAGCTCCACATTATGACATAACCATTAAGCCAGATCTTTATAATATTGTTTTGATCAAGTCTTCTAGGAATAGCACATAAAACTCGGACTAAAACACCCTCACTAGGAATCTGAGAGAAGCTGACAACCGTGCAAATGCGACCCACACAGCTGGTGGTTGTGGGCCCAGAAATCAGGGCATGACAAAATCTGCAGGACAATACCTTGTAACAATAAAGCAAGTCTCCTCTTCTGCTGTTGGCACCACTGTGGCTCCCAGGCTGTTTGTAGTGTCTCTGCAATCCCCCTTTGAGTGTATCAGCTCCCTGAGTATCCCTCTCCACTGGACAGAAGAGACCCATCCCTTAGAGAGCTGCAGGGAATACCCATGGTTTTCTGATATCCTCTAGCCAGATTTGTTGGCTTGCTAGAGGTTTTGCAGCACAGGCTGGCTGGAGCAGGGCCTGAGGATGTGAACTGGTACACTGGGAAGGAGGGAGCACAAGCAGCATGTCTCCAGAGAGCAAAGACAGGAGTTCCTCTGTGGTTGATAAGCATCTGTCACAGCAGGGTACAGGCAGCTGGAGTACTCTTTTCTTGCTCAGGATAACCCAGGAGTCTAATTCAGGCAACTACAAGCCTAGACACGAAACTAAAAGGCAGTTTGTGTGACCACTGAGGTCCTGCGTGAGGTATTCAATCACTTTGATGGCATTTTTCTTTGTCTGCAAACTGATAGGTTTAGTTTGGGGAAAAAAAAAAAAGCATTTTAAAGCTGAATAAAAAACAGCACTTCAAAAAATATATACTCTACCCTTCCTTGCTGTTTATAGGCCTCTAATTTGGTAGTGCTGCTGCAGCTGTCAAACTGTGTAGATTGGCTCAAAGTTAATGTAACAACATTAATTTCTTATATATGAGGCAGTGTAGGAAGAACTGTCTTTTCAAAAATAGTTAACTAAGGATGGAAGATGACTTCCATATAGATGACTTATAAACAGATAATTTTAGCTAAAAGAACTTGATTATAGTAAAAGTTCTCGCCTATAAAGATAACAGAGTTTGTCAACTGTTCCCATCTGTCTTGTCCCTGTCCTGTGTCAGTAGGGGGAAGTAGTAACTAAGACCTTCTGTGGCTTAGATACTAAGTGCTTTCATTGGAGTATTTTTGTCCACCCTCCTTTCTCTCCCTCTTTGACATCAGCAAGAAGTTTTATTTATATTCTGCTGTGAGCTATTATATCTACTACGGAAAATTACTGACAACTGCTTTGTCAGTGACGCTTATGTCCAAGTAAATCTGCTTATTTTACAACATTTTTTGTTAATCTGGACTAAAATATTGCAAGTGCTTCTCCCTGAAAGATATTAATGTTGTTTCTATTAGGCTAATCACTGTAACAGCAGTTTTCTAAAAATTGCAGTGATGGTGGCTTCGAGGCATGCTGCATGAGCGAGGAGGACACCTCTCGTTCCCCATCCAGACCTCAGGCTGTGTCTCCAAACCCTGTGCCTGCTCCGAGCAGAGCCAGTTTAGCTCCACCCTCTCAGCAGTCCAGCCCTTATTTATATGAAGTCTGTGGTCCAACTGGCTTCAGATGGCGTGTGTATGTGCGTGTGCCTGCCTCCTGAGTGTGTGAGACGAGCTGGGATCATGAGCCAGGGTTGTTCCAAGTGGTTTTAATCAGCAGCCCACTAGAGGGGAACGGAAAACTTCAAACGGGGTAAGAATCAAGTAAGTAAACCTAACTTTGACCTTGCAATCTGGACAAAACAAATGCAAATGAAAATCTTAATAGTCTGCTAGTTTTCAGATAAATTACCACTTTTAGAGAGAAAGCTGTGCATTCCAACAGGAAGGAGGAAATTTAAAAGGACTGGAATGAAGGAAACTGTAAAAACAAAGTGGGAATTGAGAATGCAAGAGAGACAAAACAGCAAACGATTGTTCACAAAGTTGGTACACTCTCTTATTTTTTTCAGCTGTGGACAGGACATGTTAAGCTTTAACTTCTTGCTTTCTTGAATACTACTGTCTGGCTAAGTAGTTCCTTTTGCAAAGGGGGTGAAAATTTCTGCTCCTCACCTGTCTGCTGACAGGTTTGTTTTCCTGAGAGCATGGAGTGGGAGAGCTCTCCACAGCTCCTTGCAGGATGCCACATGGCATGCTGCTGTTTGCTGCTGCTCATTGTTGTTTTTTCACAGGTTGTTCCAGTACCTCCATGGGAAGGTGTTCCCCAAACCTCTGCTTCTCTGGAATTTGTGACTTCTTGCCTGGCACCAGGAAAGCACCCCGCAGCAGATATGGAAAAATTCACACTAGTTTTGGGTAAAGCGTGCCTTTGACTTATTTTACCCTGGCAAGACGTGGCTACTTGGACTGCATCTGCAATGTGGCAAAGGGCAAAGTGAGGTCGGCAAAGAGGCCATGGTGTGTGGGCAAGTCCCCAGATGCCGCAGGCTTTGTCGCCCTCGTCCCTTCCTTCTGGCCTTAGTGGTGGCCCTCTGTCTGTTCTGCCAGACCCTGACTCCTCTCATGACCAGCAGCATCCTATCGGCAGTTGTTAATGGGATTGCACCCAACAAACTGACTAAAACTCAGCAAGGAAGATACAAGGAGGTCTCCCCCAGCACTATTCACTGCTTCCTCCCTGGCAGCAATTCAGAGACAGTGAAAAAGGTAAGTCAGCTGAAGCAGAGTGCTGAGCAATAATTAGCAATGCGAGGGATAGCAAGTCTGGCAGGATCATCTGAGTCCAGCTAAAATTAGCCTAAGCTTGGAAGTCTGGGATCTGTATACAAACAAATGGGTGATCTAATGACAGCGGCATATGCGCAAGCACATTCCCATTACCAGCTCCTCTGTGTGCTGTTATTGACACAGGAATCCTGAAACCTTCAGCTGAAATATGGCATTGCTCTGTGACTCCAGCAAGATTTCAGTTTGCTGCACAGACCATACTTTATTTTAGCTCTGGGAATTGGTTTAGAGGCTTTACAGTACAGACACGTAAATCAGGAGCCAGTGGGGTTTCATGGAAGTGACTGGGGCTGTTAATTGGCACAGGGACTGCAGCTGCCATGTATTAAAGTTATCTGCTCGTCAGCTCTGAAATTTACTGGGATTCTGCTGAGAAGCTGAATTTAACTGCATTTGAAAAATAAAAGAAACACTTCTTATATTTCCAAAGCACTCTATATACTTTGGTATCTGTGTCTCACAAATTTTACTTTGTCTGTGGGTTACCTGACTTCATGTTTATTTTGAATAGGGTTCCTAGGATGGATATTAAAACCTAACAAATGGAGACACTGTTATTTTTGTTGGAAAATGTAGTTTGTTAAATGGTCTCCAGACTGAGGTAGTTATTTTTACTCTGGAATCTGTGATCAGCACTAGCACAAATGTTTCAGGTTTCCTTCAGTTCTATGGAGGAGCTGCTAACAGTGCAGCAGATACCATGCTGTCAAATTATCATTATGCTAACATTTTATATACAACTGTAGCAGAACTGTAAAAAAATTTGTGACCTCACAGATTATGGACAGCAACCACATAAAGNAAAAAAAAAAAAAAAGCACAAGGCTGCTGCTTTGATTAGACAGAGTTCACAGTCTAAAAGGTCAGCAATATTGATTTTAGGAGAGCAGCTGTAAAGTGCATCTTCTGCAACAATCAAAAACAGATATGTGGAATAACTGTGGCATGAACTCTTTAACCTTAACTCTTAAAATTCTGGTTTTTTTCTTATAGCACATGCTACATTTGTCATAATTTTATATTTGAATGACCTTTTAGTACACTAGGTACCCAAATTCTGATTTGATGTGCAATACGACATAAATAATTACATCTTAAAGGGAAGAGCACAGCTGACATGCGGGTTGCATTGTGTTACATCTATAGGCAGAGTCCTTTCCTTTTTTCTCATTGCTATTGTAATAGCAAAGAACATTTCATACATTGGGCTACTTAATGTCTGTAAGAACTGATGAAATAATGGCAGTTTTGCTAGTATGCTGTTTGGCTGGAAATATCTGTAATACCTTCTTTTGCAAATTGCCTGAGGAAAAAATGCAGATCGACATCGAACTTGGTGTGCTGGCCATTTGAAATGAGAAGAAAGCTGTTTTTACAGCATGTTGTACTTACTGCTCTCCAGCATATGTGGTTGGATGTGACTATCACATGCACATGCTGGACCTGTAGTACAGATGTGTGTACATTAACCCTTACAGGTACATTTTCCAGGGCTGTGCTACCTTAACACATTCCTTTTCAAGTTCTTAGGACCACCCAGAGGTGGCTCTCTATTTGTCTTGAATTTTTTCTCTAGAGCATGATGAACAAAATGTCTTGCACATGTTGGGATGTTACTCTAAGTTGCTCTCTGTTTCCCAACTTTCTCTGCTGGTTGTGGGGACTGAATAATAATCTCAGAGAACAGGAAAGAGAAACAACGCCAAAAATCTCCAAAACTTTGCTTTGAAAATGTGTTCTTGAACTGTGTGTTTTCATCCACTGCTTATTAAGATAGCTGAAGCTGTTATCTGGCTTGATTTTATTGGGTACTCAGTAACATCTAAGATAGATGTCACGGTTGAAACCTTACACTGTGTTATTTTACAGTCACGTGCCCATGACAGTAGCTAGTTTGGAAACAAATTTTCATTAAATCTCTAGTTAAAATCTTCATGTATGAGTCTGGAAAAATACTTAAAAATATAGTTATTCACATTTTTAATTAACTGGTCATACATGTATTCTTATTCTATAAATAGTCCAGCAATAAAATTTAAATGCGTTAAAAATAATCTATGATACAGTTAAACAGTGACTTAAAGCAAACACTGCATCATGTCTGATTAAATCAAAGTTCATTAATAAATGTTAAGGAAAATAAGACCCTGCTGGAAATAATATGAACATATTCTTTGGGTAACACAAAGTGTTTATGGGTTTTGAGCCATAGCATGTCACACTGCAGATAATCTTCTGGGTAGGGGCAGGTTTTGTTCTTGCTTCCTTCAGAAAAACCACCAGTATTGTGTTGAGCCTGTTGTGAGAATTTGGTTCTGGTTGTTATTACAGGGGCAAAATCCCCTTCCAAAGTCTGATAATTTCTTCATTCAGACTATGCATAGCACTAATGCCTCAAAAAAAACCCCACAAAACCAAACCAAACCCCCCTGGCATCTTTTATGAGTCACTTGTTGGAAGCAAAGGAAGATATCTGAGGAGAAGTCCAGCTTTGCCAATGCATCTCTGATATCAACATTCACCTCATTTTGGAGAGTTAGAGACAGATGTGGAAGAAGCGTGGGGATGGACATTGCCAATTACATCTGTAAACGTGTCTTTAACTACATCCAGGATGCTCTGGGATGGAGCCCTTCCTGTTGGGCACACAGTGCAAGCTGTCTTTTTTAAATTACAAAAATGCAGATTTCATTCATAACCTGGGAAACCAGACAGAGCTCCTAGTACTCCTCTCTCAGGTAGCACACATTACAGGAGTTTTAAAAGCTGCTGGGGATCTTGTCCTGTGGCTTTACATTCACAGGAACAGAGATCAACATTTTCTAGTCCAAAATAAAATGTTAATATCTGAAGCATGAAAAATAAAAGGCTTATTTCTGAATCACCAGCATTAAAGGCATTAGAGAGTGATATCACGTCTAGCAGCAAGCTGTCTGCAGGTTTAGTAGGGCACTCTTACCTCCCAAATGATGAAATATTTGTGAATATATATAGTAAGGAGAAGAGCTGGTGCTGTAGCATTGAAACTGGAATAGGTATCAACACAAAAAAAAAGCCCATACAAGCCCTCTGTGTAGTTTGCCTGGCACAGTATTGTGCCAGAAATACTTTTGGTGCCAGCCAGCTGCAATACTCTTACACTTATCTTAAATTATTTAGCTCTGCTTCTCGGCCAGTTTTGAGAAGAGCTAATTATCTGGTTAAGCTGTGTTTCCACTCTCAGAATTAATTCAGCCAGAGGCAATTTAGATGTCTCTGCACACGAGTAATTTTGCCCAGGGAGATGGTGAACCTTTGCTGGGTAGAAGGAATATGAGCTACATTGCTATTAGGAAGGAAGATACCTGTTGTTCAGTTGCTTTCCCAGTAAGAGAAGAGCCAAAACCACTTTTCCTTTTTTCTTAAAAGACCAAGTTCCTAAGCCATTAGGCTTTACATCCAGGTTGAAATTGTGAGCCTGGTTCACCATATTAGCAATGGGATTTTCTGTTTGGTCCTAGAAAGCAAAATTCTCTCTTTTCTTTATTTCTTCCACAGCTGGAGAGAAAAGAGGAGGAGTTTTTACTCCCATGATAGGCACTTTTTTGGCATGCTATCTCTCCAGCCACTGTAAATGTATTAAAAAAAAAAAAATTCAGATTTTTAAACTGGCTTTTGAAGGAAATTATTTCATGGTTACTCACAAGACTCTTGCTTCACATCCCCTGACCATTTAGGGCCAACAAGAAAACAAAGAAGATACACAGCTGATTATATGAGAACTTGATGAGTGGGTTAGGCTGGCATCCAAATAAATGAAATACCACAGGTGTGGTAAAAAACCAGCTGTCTTCCTTTTAAGGCCCTGAACCTGCCACTTAGGCTTTGTGTAAAAGATGTATCTCCAAGAGGAATTATACTGAAGTGAGCAAACAAGAAGGATAAGAAAAGGGTTTTTGTGGCTTCATTCTGAACAAACAGGAGAGGATATAATTTCCTAGGAGTGGACAGTATGAAAGATCCAAGATAATGACAGCTTAATGTGGCCATATCTCAAATGTACTATTTTTTTAGAAAAATAAAGGAAAAAAAGGAAGCAAAAAAGAGAAACATCATGGTTTAGTTTTAACCAACATCTAGAGGAAGGTCCGGTTGAACATCTTGCATAGGTTACTGGCCCAGGCATCGATATTTGAAAACTGGCAGTGAAATTACTGAAAAGCTAAGAAAACATTACTAGAACATTAGAACTCTGAGCATCCAGAGTGGAATTATCCTCTCTTTACTTGAGTGCTCACACTGTCAGAGGCAGAAAGATGGAGTTCATAGTCAGTGGAAATTACTACCTCTAATGCAAAATTCATCATGAATTAATGCAGACATTTAAAACAAATCTACTGAAGTTCATCCTCTAAATACTTTTCTATTGATTTTTTTTTTTTTGATGGAATATGCCTGCTTCTGACAGAATAAGCAGGGAACAAAGTAGATAGGAGCAGAGTCTGTTATGGAAGAAGGCATGAGGAAAAGAAGCAGATGTGGGAGGAGAGTAGGGAACTACAGTTGCAAAGTAATAGTAACCTCAGAAGGTACAGAAGAGATCTGTGCAGAGACGGCCAAATTTGTGCAAGTGAAGAGAAAAGGAGATGAGAATGGAAGTGGAAAGAAAAAAAGACAAAGCTAATGACAGTTTTTGAAATGTAAATGTGTGAAAAAGGAGAACTGAAACTGAGTGATAGAATGAGAAGGGATGATTTTTGCTATTATGCAGAATAGAGTGCGGTGAGAGCTCTGAATAGAAAAGATTACATTATGCATAATAAGGTTTGATACACTTTCAAGCATATGTAACTTAAAAACTACATTTATTTTATAGAATAAGTAGGGGGATGAGAACCTTTCGCAAAAGAATAAAGAACTTTGCTAGTATGGAACCTGCTGTTACTAGAAAGCAATCAACATAGGGTATGGTATCAGCAACTGGTTTCCTTGGAATGATACCACATTCCCATTGTGCCCTATGAGAGCAGGACATTTGTTTTACCCTTTTCAGTGTAAAATGCAAACAGCACTGAGGAAACAACTATTTTTACTGAGCAGATAGCTAGAGATATTCTGGTGATAAAGGGCAAGGCTATTGTGGTAGCAGTCAGGAAAGAGGGGCAGGGTGGAGACTTTGCAGGAAGGGAACTTTGAGAGGGACACATGAAGAGCAAACGGAGGCAGAATCTTACTCATATAGTTCACTGGAACTTCCTCCAAAATGAGGTGTTTTGATGAGATGGTAGGATTGGCTCATTGTCTGTTCTCAGGACAGGGCAGTTGGCACCATATACTACATGCAGACATAAAGCAAAAAGCATTTTGATAAAATAGCTCTGTACTTCCTGCTCACAGTGTTGGTGAAGACTGCACAAATAATTCCAGTTTTGCTCTTGGATTTATAAAGTCATCAGAAGACAGCCATCCAAGTAATGCCAATAATCTAATTGCTTGTTCTGTATTTATCCAACAAACAATTCAAAGCAGAATTGCATTCCAGCCATTTCATTCTACAACCCAGTCCTTTCTGATTAGGAAATCCAACAGAACATAAAGCCAACGCATTTAAATATCCTCCAGAAAGTGAAACAGGAAATTAACTTCTCTCTTACTTCTTGATATAGGAGCTATGCACACTTTAAGTATAATGGTAGTATGAACAACTTACTGTTTCTATGAACTTTTATGCAAACACAAAAAGGAATTTAGAAGTCACATTTGGAGCTAATAAACATCTGCATAGTCCCATAAATTAATAGCTTGGGGCATTAGAACCACATGCTAAGTTTCTATTATCACTCTATGCTGATTGATGCTGATTAATAATAGTGCAGTATTTTCTAGCAGTCCTATTCCTGTGGTTTTTGGTGATGTTGTTTTGCTAGGTGGTATTTAGTAGCAAAGATAGATGCTGACTTCCTTTGCTAGGTAAATGGGAATGTAGGCTGTTCACTGCCTGTGAATATTGCTAATAGTGCTGGCCTTGTTTTTATAAGGCTGATTCTCTTTTGTGGTATTTTTGTTGCACTCCACTTTCATGCAGAGGCCTTTTGGTTTACATTGTGGCTCATACATCTCTTTTGCAGCTGCTCAGTACCTGCAGGAAGCAGTGGGGTTAAAGTAAGCTGCAGTCAAGTTATTTGAAGCTACTGGACCAAGTCTCTGACAGTCTTGGCTAGCTCAGTGTGAAAAGTGGCTGCTTGTAATCAACACAGGGACTAATGACACCAGAACTGCGTAGCTGACAAGATGATTCACAGCTTCTGAGTTTCTTCCTGAGAGAAGCTTAGGCTGACATGAGTTGGGCCATTATGTTAGGATGAAGAATTTCGTTTCTGCAGTTGAAGTGATGGTCAGTGAAATTCTATGGCAACAGTTCAGACTGTATATTTGCTTCTTTTCCAGGCATAGACAATGCATCAATATTTATGGAATTATGTAATCTTCTTGGAATCTGAAAGAACTTCCAAGAAACTGTTTTGCACTCTTCAACTTGAAATATCTTCATTATTTTCTTCTTGGCCAAAACAAAAACAGTAATTATACATCATAAGATTCAGTTACTGACCGAATTCTAGTTTTTTGGAACAACCCAGAAATTCTGTGCAATAGAGGAAAGCTTCAGAGAGTAGTAGAATCAATTATATCCTTATACATTCATAACCTAGAATTGGATATGCTGGTTTCAAGGGAAATGTCAAAACATTTTCTTTTTAACAGAGAACTTCACAGCTATGTGGAAGTTGCAGGCAGACAGAACTAAGACTTGCAACTCTGATAATGGGTGTCTATTTTCAGTTGCAAAAGGATGGTTACATAATTCTTCAGCTTTCATATTATATAAACTGGGCCTTTTATCTTGTTTGCTAAGACATCAAAGGAATATACATTTGATACAGTATTTTAAAAAAATCTTTAATAAATTTTAATGGCACTCAATTTGTTTTCTTTTGTGTTTTTCATGTTATTCTGTAAACTGAAAACAAAATTACAAAATTCTTTTTAATGCATTTTTATTTACTTTACAGCTCATTCTGGTTTGTTTGGACCAGTCTTTAAGGCTGTGGATCATCTGTGTAACAGCCAATTGCACTAAAATGAGGTCAGTGACTCAGCTAAGTGCAGTGTTTTGTAAGCTGTAAGAGCAGGTATATCATGTCAAAGCTGACACAGGTGTCATCCAAAATCATATGGGAAATCTCAGTCTTGCTGTAAAGCTTCATTAATTTCTGTGGAGACAAACACACCGTTTTCTAGGTATGATGTGGGCTGCAGATGTTTTTTACCCATCCCTTTCACATAAGATATATTCAATCTGTAATAAACTGAGCCTGCTAACAAATAGTCTGAGTCTTCAAATTGAGAAAAAGCTAAAAAAAATGGTTGGGACATGGGAACATTTGACCACTTACCAATTATTCTCAAATTTTCAAAGTGTTATGGATCCATTTTTTTTATGTGTGTGTGTGTCAGAGTCTGTTGTACATTAAAATCACAGGGACGCCAAAAAAAAATCAGAACCATAAAACGTGGAAATATGTGAACAGCTTATTTTCATCTATTGCACGCTGCTTCTCTTGTACCAACTCTCTGCCCAGACCTCATTTTTATGATTGAGAAACATTTTATGAAAACCAGCAGACTCTTTAAATATATAAACATGACTGCTATTGCTATAATATTGGAAATTCTGAAAAACATCCAGTAGTAACTAGATCAGCATGTCCAGTGATGCAAGGCATTTTGTATAGAGCTTTGGGAAAAAGTATGGAACCACTTGCTACAAGCATGCAGTTGGCCAGATTTTTAAAAAATTCTGTGTAGCTGACAACCCACCCTACACTGCACTGACTTGGCAAACAGAGAGGACACGTTGCAGCTTGTAACCTGGACTGCAAATAGCTATGAAAGGACAGGACAGAGAAAATAAATCTGGCAACACTGCGCACGGATCTCAAGCAAGTACCCTAAAAGGTGTGGAGATACTCCATATAATTTAATAGTACCAGATTAGACATCAGGTCAGGCTGTTAAATTTAGGCCCCTGAGTTGCCTGTGTGTCCCAGAGACGCCGGTGCGGCTCTCGGGGAAGCGGGTGGATGGCAGTGCCGGTGCCCAGCGCCCGGGCGGCGGGCGGGGGCCGCGGCACAGACGGGCGTGCCCGTGCTCGATCCCGGCCAGCGCTGCGGCAGCAAAGCTTCGCACTCTGGGGCTTTGTGTGACTCCGGAGCGAGCAGTGAGTGTGCCGAGAAAAGCCCTGGGCAGAAGCTGCTGCTGCGCTGTCTGTGAGGGCTGTCGCAAGCCCTCCGATGACCCATCCCGGGGACGGCGCCCGGTGGGAGCCGGACTTTGCGTTGGCCCCGTGGAGCCGCTCGGGGCCATTTCCTTTGTGTTTTGTGGAAATGATCCAGGCCACTGCCTGAACTTCCTCTTTTTTTTTGGTTGTTTTTTTTTTTTTCTTTCCTATTCTGCTATCGATGCTCTGTTGAATATTCGTCACTGCCAAAGCAGAGCGTTGTAAACATTTCAGCCCTTCCCGAGGGACCTGAGGAAGATGCCTTTTGCATCAAGGCTGACGGGTTGAGGCGGGATCTTCCCTGGCGGATCGCGCTGCAGGCAGGCGGGCGGGCTGAGCCCCTGGGGCTGCCCCGGGGCTGGTTGGTACCCAGCCCTTGTGCCCCGTCCCTCGGGCCCGCAGGGCGCGGGGTCCAAGGCCTGCTGCAGCAGATGTGCGAGTGCGGGAGCCCTGGGATGCTCACCTTGGAGTACTGACCGCAGGGCAATGGAGTCACTGCTAGGTGCTTGAGGCAGGACCTCTTAATGACTGAAGCAAAATACTTCAGAGATGACACTGCAGGAGGCTTTGCTTCCGCGAAGAAAGGTGTGTTTTCCTGGCACAATACGAGTGTGGTAATTGTTAGTGAGGAGCGGGGCACACAAAGTGACGCCACATCCAAGGCAGGACCCTGGCCCGGGCCGCGCTGGGAGGGACGGGAGCAGGAGAAGCCATAATCTCCCGCAAAAATGAAACAGGATCAGGGACGAGTCCTGGTCCGCAGCCCCTCTGTACTCCTCACGTGTCCTCAGTTCACCCCGCAGCGCTGGCCCCTGCAGCACACGTGGGACGGGGAATGGAATTTTCTTGCAAAATGAAGCAAGAGGTATCTCTGTTTTCTGGGTTTCTTCCACGATGCAAGTGAACTGGAAAGTAGGAAGTATCTGGCTGGAATGCCTGGAAGAGAAGGGAAAGAGCACAAGAGGGGGGCTGGGACAAGGGCTGGATTTAGGAACAGGGAGGGAGGGAAGTGAAGAGGAAGGGCTACCAGCAGCTGCTGGCGCTGCAAGAGAACAGGAAATAGAGACGATAAGAGTAGAGAAAGAAGGGGCAAAGGCAGAAAGGGACAAGAGTGACGTTACTGTAGTGGGCAAGGGCCATCGGAGACTCTAACACTGCTTGCCATGTGATTAACATGTTTTAAAAATCCTGGAACATCAGGAATGCTGCCAAACAGGTGACCTAACACAATTCCAGTGACTTCAGCCTGTGCTATTTGTGCTTATTCTGGCCAGCAACCTTACTTGAATATCTGAGTTTCTAAACTAGTTTTGGGTTGCACATTTAGCAAATATGTATGGAATACTCTGAGAGTGTTGTATTGAGATTTTTTCAGAGTCCCTTCATCAATGATGATAACGCTTTCCATGGGGAATGAGTGCTCCGGAGCAAAAGAAGATGTGGTGTTGGAAGCTAAGGGCTCTGAAATAGTTTGTGCTCTTTACTGCTGCAGAGAAGCTCACACTTCAGCCAAGCACAGTGTAAAACAGCATCCCACACTCAGGGTACACACTGCTGAGAAGAGTGACTTTAGCACTAGATCCCAGGCCTATAAACAACTGAACACATCTTGAATGACATTTATTTGTATCAAAGCATCTGTCTCTTTTCAGTCTAGTCTACTGTACAAAAAATGGTGGTGACTTGTTTGTGTAGTGCTTCCTATCTCCAGTGATAAGCCTACTAAAATTAGATGTTGTGGAATAACTTTGTTTTTAAACTGCTGGCAACTGTCAGGTTGAATTCACAAACTTGCAAAGAACTAATTTCATGTCCTGAATTTAATCCCTGTTGGTATGTTTCAATCCTGAAGACAAATATCTTTCACCAAAAGAAAGTCTTGGTTTTTAGTGGTGTTTTTGTTGCAAAAGAACAGCTAGACTGACAGTGATGGAAACACGGACCAAGCAGTGATACTGCAAGGACATTTATTAATAAAAAGCACTGATATTTATACTGTTTTAGCTTCTCCATAACAATTTTCACTTGTTTTGTCTACCTGATAGCTAATGCATAGCAAGCCACAGTGTTATTTCTTCTTTTACACTATTGCTTATCACAGCAGGATGTTCCATAATCTTCAGCAGAGAAGAAGATTCTGTTCTTTGCAGAAGGATGTTATTTCTGCAGTTCTTATTTCTCACAACTCCTGCTGGACCAACCTCACTAAGTCAGCTGTGCTATTTTAACTCATTCTGCTCTGCAACACTAGACTGTTGCAGATATTAGTGTCCTAATTCCCACATGGACCATCCTATTTTTATGCTTTATTTTATTGGGGTTTGAACAGCAAGGTTTTGGTATTGGGGGGAAGCTACTATGGTGGCTTCTGTGAGAAGCTGCCTGAAGCTTCTCCCATGTCTCAGAGTCCATGCCAGGCAATTCCAAGACAGAGCTGCCACTGACCATCAGTGATGGTGGTAGCAGCTCTGGAATAAGAGATTTAAAAAGGGGAAAAAAGGGACTGTGCAGCTGCAACCAGAGAGAGGAGTGAGGATGCATGAGAGGAGCAAGTCTGTAGACACCAGGTCAGTGAAGAAAGAGGAGGAGAAGGTGCTTCAGGCACCAGAGCAGAGAGTCCACTTCAGAATGTGACAAAGACTGTGGTGGGGCAGGCTGTCCACTGCAGTCCACGGAGGTCCACAGTGAGCAGAGATCCACCAGCAGGCCGTGGAGTACCCATGCTGGAGTAGTCTGTTCCTGAAGCTCTGGGCCCCATGGAAGAGGCCCACACTGAAACAGTTTGAAAAATTGCAGCCTGTAGGGAGAGCTCGTGTTGGAGAAGATAATGAAGAACTGTCTTTCATGGGTGGGACCCCACAATGGAGCAGGGGAAGAGTGTGAGGAGTCCTCCCCCTGAAGAGGAAGGAGCAGCAGAGACAATGTGTGATGAGCTGACCAAGCCACCAATCCCAGCCCCCCTGCTCCACTAAGGGAGAGGTAGAGAATTCGGGAGGGAAGTTGAACCTGGGAAGAAGGAGGGTGGGGAAAAAGTGTTTTAAGATTTCGGTTTTTTTCTGATTATCTCACTTTAATTCCATTTAATATCAATAAAAATCAGTTTTCCCAATCTGAGTCTGTTTTGCCTCACTGTTTGTGACAGTAACCAATGAATGATCTCTCCCTGTTCTGATTTCTACCCACAAGACTTTCATTGTATTATTTCCTGCTGTCCAGTTGAAAAGGGGAGTGATTGGGTGACTTCGGTGGGCAGCTGGCTTCCAGATAGGGTCAACCCACCACACTTATTTCAGATATAAAATATCCCCCTAACCCAAAGATCTGATGGCAATGCCCCAGTAATTTGCCCTTTTCGGAAATTAATGTTATGCTTGCACTATGACTGTGTGTTTGGGGTGTCTCTTTCCCATTTTTTCTTTCAAGAAGCTCATACCCCAGGATAGTTATAGAGGATGGGTTTTCTCTAGATGCCATTGTTCCTAGGCACTATATGGGAAGACAGTAAGTGGTGGATAATACAGCTGTTCTTGGGATTCACTGGTGATATCAGATACCCTGCCACTTGCTCCCATATACAAGTCTCTCTGCCAGTCCTCCTATGGACTAGATCATGTTGGACTAATAAGGCAATAAGGTACTGACACATTTAACTTTGTAGAGCACAGTAATCTCCAGTGCTGTTTAGGATTCCTGTGTATGATTTTACCCCAGTGCTCTTCTTTTCTTAGTAAGGGGGCATAGCCCAACTCAGATGCCTGCACTCACCATCTGCATACGACCCACATTCCATGGAACAGTTCACTTGGGACTACCCAGCCCTCTCTGCCTAGGTGACTGCAGCCACAAAGTCAAACTCAGATGGCAATTTCTGATACCACCTCACCAGAGCAGCCCAGATTTCAGGAAAAGTTGTTTTCAGGAAGGGAAGAACATAGTTTAAAGACCCGTCGGTGCTACCCAGAACTTTCAAACCTTTATAGTATCAGTCCAAAATGAAGATAGAAAAAATGGAGAGGCAAACAAAATAGAGTCTGTGGTCTCAAATCCCTGATATAAAGAGAATTCTTAATTATACTAGAACTATTTCCCATGTTGTCACAGTAAGTTACTAGTTTATTTTTGTGAAAAACAACGACTGTATTTTATACTGCTGAGGAGTATCCTATCTTACAGCCATTGTCTTTGCACTGTGTTTGCTGCAGATCCATGACTCCATTCTCCAGTACTTTGGAAGCCACACAAGAAGAGCAGTTCTCTATGCACCTCCTGCTCACCATGACACTGACCATCAGCTCTGTCAGCGCATCCTGGCAAAACATGGATATACAGTCACAGTCCTTGAAAACAGGAGACTGGCGGAAGGTCTGAGGCTCCAGGGCCCTTATCACAGTAAGAATAACTGGACTTAGTTAACTACTGAGAGTGATCACTAAATGTAGAATTGATCCAGTGTTCTTCCACAAACATAAAGTGCATAAACTCTGATAAAAGTAAGGATTCTTGTCCTTCTCAGCTGTGTGGTTAATTTTCCACATTTAGGTGATTTTTCTATTAGGTAGAATTCTATTAGGTATCCTTCTGTAACAAAATGCAGGAGAGTAGTTCATCATAGTCTTGACAAATAAATCACATCAGTTTGGTTCCTGACGACTTCTCATATGAACTTCATCAATGTAATGGAGGGATTTTCAACAGAAAGTTTCATAACAAAACACATACTTGCTACATTTGTTTCCTTATCATTTTCTCTCCTAAAGAAAAGTTGTATGTATGAAGGTACCTTTTTCCTCTAGTAATGTTTTGATTGTTCTGTAAACTTGTTAAAGAACACAATATAGGACGAGTACGTTTTGCACCTGCTGTTGAATCTGGGATAGATTACTGTTGGTTCTCAGTTCTTCTTGAAATTTTATCCGCAGTTAAAGCAGACTACTGCAGAATCCTGATCTCTTGCACAAAGGACTCTAACTTTATTGTGTAGAGTTACATTATGCTTGATAGAGAAGCTTGGGCACCAATTATATATGTGATGACCATGTTTGAGTGTTCTTAGACACCTCAGAGGTATGAACTGAAACTGTGATGCCAGTCTTGGAAGTCAGTTTGGGAACTGGAAGGCTTTGAAAAAAAATACACAGGCTACCATTCTGCCAGGGGAAAAATCATGAAGGTAGATATTTCTCATGCTAAAGGGAGTACTGTTTGCATCATTCAGGCTTGCAATACACTTCTGGGGCTACCAGAGAGCTGAGGTTTGCTTGAGCTTTAAGCAAACCAGATAATTTCATAGATGAAAACTACAGTTACTTCCCATGGCTTGAGATTGCTGAAAATTCCATTGCTAATTTCAAGTTTCTTCAAGAAACTTCCTTGAAAATGAGGTACACATGGTTTTCTTTGGCAGGCTGTACCAAGAAGTAGTACATCTCGCTCTTACTTTAATTTAGTTTTATAGTCACCTTTTAGCCACTCCTTGCCATGAGTGCTTTCCATCTCAAAGTGACAAAACACAGCATGTCTGCAGGCTTTCCTAATGTCAGATGGGCTGCAGAGAAGAGATGGTATCTCTGGGGACCATGTGCACTCTCTCTGTGAAATACTTCTGTTTCAAATGGCCAAGGAAGTGGATATGCCAAATTCAGCTAAAACCTATTAAAAAAAAAAAAAAAGAAAAAAGAAGACTATACTAGATTTTCCTACACTGCTGAGCTCAGATTGAAGTTCTGCTGTACAGGTTTTACACTCCAAATATTGCCTCTGCAGAAATGAGCTGAACTGTGGATATTTATACTTTACAGGCTAGAACCAGTACTTCCTGTAGTATTTTTCCAGTAATAATAAAAAAAAGTAATAAAAAGGTCTTAGGTATTTTCCAGGAACATCCTACAGCTTCCAGCAGATGTTGGATTATGTAAAAAAGTCAAATTCTTGCCAATTTAAAGCTAAGAGTAAGACTCTACTAATTCCATTTCATGGCAGCATAAATCTGCCTTAACTATTCTCTGTTATGTAAGTGTTTAGCTTTATGTTTTAAAAACAAGAAGTAAGTAAAAGAGCATGTCTACATACCAACCCTATGATCTTTCCTTATAGCTAAGAAAATTACATTCAAAGTTAATTTTCTTCCCCAGTAGATGATGGGGTTTAATCTTCTGGATGGGATAGTATTCCTTATTTTGGAGAAGGGTATTTTGAGTTATGCTTTGGCATAATATTTTTCTAATAAGAGTGTTATAAGTTATGAAAAATATGCTCCTTTGGGCCTCAATTAAAAATATATAGATTGTGAACTGACAAACACAGAATTGTGAGTGCTGTGAAAAATCTGTGAAAAAAGAGCAATTCCTTATTACTTGGTATTATTTAGCAGTTCTATTGGGTGCTTTTATTTTTTGTGCAGTCTGTCTTACTTGTGTAGCTTTCAAAGTTCACTCTAAATTTGAAAGGATTTTTTGTTTTGAGTGGCTGAGAGCCAAGACTCTAGCTGGAGTCATATATGGAAAAAAATTCACCACAAAACATTCCTAACTTTTTTTTTTTTTT
>VXAC01008857.1:1191366-1326302 GCA_013399225.1 Rhipidura dahli | reverse complement strand
TTCCTTCCTTCCTTCCTTCCTTCCTTTATAAAATGTGAAAGTCTGCTCATAGAGGCATAGCCTCTGGAACAAGTTATGCCTTCACCACAGCCTTGGAGGGGGTTGAAATTGGTGTCACAAGCTTATTGAAAATAACAAAAGGATCAGAAGGAGAAGTGAGAAAGCCCTACACTTCCAGGCTTTCTCCTGGGAGATTTGCCATACTGAGCTGTACAAGCCTCTGTGCTTCCTTCCCTCAGCCCAGGACAGAGCTGTGCTGCTCTATCAGAGATGAGTGTGATGAGCCACCTGGCTCCAGAGGCCCCTTAGATCCTCCCAGAGTGGCAAATACCAGAGAACAACTTGCCAAATGTTTTCCAGTGTCCTCTGCCTTCTTCCCTGTTCTTCCAGTCTGAGAAGCTCTCACCTCTGTTACCACAGTAAAGATTCAACAGGATCTATGACTCTGTGCTACCCTGCCAACATTTTCACATTTTTTAAAAGGAAGGTTTTATCTCAGAAACTTGTTTCACTAATAGGCATTTCTGCCCTCCAAAAATAATATTCCCTAGTTACTGCCTGCTGCCTGAATCTTTCCTGCATTCCATACTTTGCCCAGATGACATTTTCAAAGAGAAATAAATTACTTACATCTTTCCTTACAGAGCCATCAGTTTTTCTGTCCTTTGCTGGATGTGTCTGCCTCATTAGTCATTGGTGACCCTCCCTTAATAGGCATTTCCTTCATTTCTCAATTCTTCACCTCTACCAATAGTTAAGCAAATCTCAGCAAACTGCAGGCTCCAAGAAATGTGTGCAGTTGTATGTTATACATCTGACTGGCCAATTTTAATTCATTCTGCAATAACGTGCAAAATTCTGACATTACCACTAGCCCTTGGAATGGAAAAGATTGTGCATAAGCGCAATGATAGCCCATCAGTTTGGCCATGGAAAAAAGACTCATGTATTCAGGCTTCTGACAAACTGAGTGCAGTGTAACTTTATCTGCTCCCTGCTGCCTTAGAATGTTAGTAATTTGGTGGAAGCTTTTGCAATAGCAATGAGGGACTTTAAAAAAAGAATCATAAACCATTTTCATAGTATTGTTTTTACATGATCATTTCCTATTTTTAGAATACTGCAGTAAAGTACTTAAACTTTACTATTGCCTCTTTTTTGCAGTTTGAGTAACATCCATTGAAGATTAGTGATTTCCTCTTTTCTGAGATTATATATCGAATTTTGTTCTGTTTTCTGCCATTTTAAGTGCATGCTGTGTTTAAACACTTGGCTGTGTAAACTAAGTCCTGGTTCCAGCAACTGGCTATGAGGATGGTCTGGCTTTTTGCAGATGTGGGAGTGGTGCTTGGGTGGAGTTGCACCAGGAACAGGAAGGGCTGATTGAGACAGCAGACCCATGGGAGCAAATCTTAGCGAATCTTGGCCTTTCTCTTTGTGTGCCCAGGTCAAGAGATCTGTCTGATGTTTAAAGTGGCACTACATATGTATTACAGCAAGGAGTAAATACCCCCTTACTGATAAAGTCACCTGACTATATTCAGGCATAACTCATTTTGCTGTAAAACAGTGGTTTGGGAATTGTATTGTTATGGAACATAAGGCCTCTGCTGTCCTCCTCCTGGCTCTCTAGAGAAAGTTCTTTTGCTTCTTTGTACCCAGTGGTGGTCACACCCTGTAAAAGCTGGTGCTTGGGGAATGTCAGGGAACATGAGACTGCAGGAGCAAGCACAGGTGTCCACAGATGTGGAGTGATGCTAGCTGCAAAGTTTTCTGTCTCTATATATTTACATGACTGAAGAAGCTGTTGGGGACAGATGAAAGAAAATTCTCACTTGATTTTCCCCAAAAGCAATTTTCCACATCAGTCTTTGTCAGTTTTTCATTTTGGTTTTCTGGGTATCCTTTGGAAAAACTACTTATTGAAGAAAATTTATGTTTTTCATGGAAGAAAATTACTCAGTTTACTTTGCTTCACAGTTGGAGTTGCAAGGCTGGAGAATGTTGCCACATCAGTTAAAGATGAAGAAAACTAGGGTAGAAACTGTATGAGTCACTGTCAGAACTAGGATGAAATGCATGCTCTTTGCTCTATACCTTTATGTTATTCCTCTAGCATATTGC
Source organism: Rhipidura dahli (assembly GCA_013399225.1). Taxonomy (NCBI): domain Eukaryota; kingdom Metazoa; phylum Chordata; class Aves; order Passeriformes; family Rhipiduridae; genus Rhipidura; species Rhipidura dahli. The sequence goes on along the minus strand of VXAC01008857.1, from coordinate 1,324,178 downwards.
ACCTCCTCTACCACCTCTACTACTCCTCACTGTTCATACTTTTGACCAAAGGCTAAATAGGAAAAGTATCAGCTTAATTGCTGACATCTGGCCAGCAGCAAGGTAGGAACTTTCAGAAGTGGTACTTCGTGAGTGCAGCCAGTAATAGTTTCCTCAGAGCTGCTAATTAGTGTGGAGAATAAACTACAGCCATGGGTTTGGGGGGCCCTCAGGGCCACGTCTGTTGACTGTCAGACATCCGTTTTGCATTTTCCAAGACATTCCATATCAGCAAATTAGTGAAAATGAGACAAGATGGTAGAGTCAAGAGGACACAGTGATGCTCTTTTTTCAGTGACTGTGAAGAGTGGTATGTTTGGGTGAACAGAGGTACTTGCTAACACAAAGTGTTAACAAATTCTGCTTCCAAGGAAAAAAAAGAACAATCTGTTCATCATGCCTGTAGTAATCAGAGCATGATGTACTACAACAAAGTTGTTATTAGGAAATCTGTTTTGGGAGTAAAGCTAGTGAAGTAATCAAATGGATTCCCTGGAGTTCTGGAGCATTCAATCTTAGATGTCTTTAATGATTAGGTAAAGAGATTTTATTGGGTGTAGTGAGTCCCCTGATGGGGTAACAAGATGGTCTCATAGACTTCTTGAAGTACATGACTAGCCTTGAGAAAATCAGGCGGACAAGAAACTGAAGAGGGAAAATGGTGATTTCTAACAAAGATGGAGAGATTTCAGGTATGATTCATCTGTGGCAACTCAGGGCTTGGAGGAACAAACAGTATGTAGTTTACAGCATCTTCTTAAAATGCAAAATATTCTTAATCCCCCAAAATTTATGAGACTATATTCCTGATAGGAGTGGGGAAAGGAAAGGGAGCAAAAATCAGTGGTGCTTAGATAACAGTCAGCTGAACTTTGAGAAAGTAGAAAGCAAATAACATATTGTGAAATAGGGATATTTTTCATGGGATGGCATGTAAAAATAAGTACTAATAGAACCAAATTTCCTCCCTTACTGAATGGTTTTCTGTGGAGTTAGAAACATTAGCAAGAGTAGGAAACTTTAGTTTTAACTTTACTTTTCTTTCTGTTTTTTTTTTTTTTTAATTGTTCAGAGTACAGTTAGGAGGAGCCCCTACTTGCTGTTTGTTGCAGCCTCAGACAAGTTTTGCTGAAATCAAACTAACTTAGCAAACAATTATAAAGACTAAAGGCCTCAAGGAAAATTGCTTGTGTGTTCTGTAAACATCTGGTTGCCATTTTCAATTACAGGGACCAACCCACTGAAGGAAGCAGTTTAGTTTTTTTGGAACAGAAATGGGACACTGGGGTTTTTGTTCTTTTTCATAGTGGAGAGTAAAGGAAATGTCAGGAATAGAGAGGTCACTAGATGCTCAGCTTTTATAAATACAAAAGTCTCTGAGAAAATTAAAGTAAATTGAAATCAGGTTCTGAAAGTGTAAACAACCCTGTGGAGGTAAGGTTAAATAAGCAGGCCTGGAAATCCTAGCATGCCAGCAAAAGCACAATATCATTCTATCATAAGTTAGTAATTTAAAATACTGTGCAAAATAATAATGGTGAAGACAGCCACAGAAAGATTTTGTAAGTTACCATACAAATACATATGCCTATTCAAATCCAGCAGATGTAACTTCTCTTCCCAAAATCCTTTTGGTTAATTGTTGGTACAAATATATAACCAACAGTATACAAAACTGGTTGCTTTCCTAACGCAAAATATATGTCATGTGAGTCCTGTGCTAAGTTTTGACAAATAAAACACACATTTTAGAAATACTTTTTGTATGTTGTTAAACAAGGAGCTTCCTAAACAAGCTAAAAAGGTTTCTACCTTTATACCTTTGTGATCCTCAGAGCATACTGAGTTACAAGCATGTAATAGACTTAATCTGCTTCCATGACATGGAAGTTCATTCAGTTTTGGGAAGGAAATGCAAACCAGAAACATACATTGTCTTGATCAATTTTTAGTTTTGCTTTTAGCAATTAATCTCATGCCCACGTGTTACTGGTTTCAGTACAAGACAGAGAATTTCTGACCTAAACAGACGAATGCTGCTCTCTAATATGATGCTGTGGTTTCATGTTAGAAAATCTAAATGCATCATATATTTTTCTGAACAATATGTATTCTTCTTCCTAATTACTAGCAGAACATGTTCATGCTTTGTAGAAGAAGAGCACACAAACGATTTCTTTGTATTACTAAAATAAACTCTCTGTAAGATTGTACTGAATCCTCTGTTTCAAATGCACTCTTTTCCTTTAGAAAGGGAAATTCTTAATTTGTTTATACCAAAAAACATAAGGACATTGAGCTTTGCCAGGTGAAACCAAAATATAGCATTTAGTCCTAAATGTAACAAACATATCTTTGTCTGAGTGTTCTTTTTAGTTTTATAAACAGAACATACAGTCCAGGGGAGAGTGGTATTTAAGGGGTTGACTTAGAGATGACAATAATTAAAATGATACACACTGATTACACAGTGAGCTAAAATTAAAACTTTACTGGAATAAATTATGTCACGTTAACAGAATCTGAAAAACACCAGTGTCCAGGAAGCTCTGCACATTGGCCAAAGGAAAGCAGCAATGTGCAAGGCTACTGAAATTAAATAAATGCAGGGGATTTAGGCATCAGTATACAAGCTTTGTAATATGCAAGTAACATGCAAATCCTGTAAAAAAGTTTGAGGCAATTTTTTATAACTGTAGTCTGTCAGATAAGAAGGTAAGAGCATACAATTGCTTTTTCAAGTATTTTTAAAATACTTCCTTATAAGAAATGAATCCTGGCTCTGATTGGGTTCAAGCAGAGACTGGTTTATAAATATATGTTTCTGTTCCTAAATGTCAGATAATTATCTGCTAATATAGGTGCTGGGAGAATGTCAGTCAGTTTAGCCAGAAGCCTGTCACCATCCTGCCAGAGCACTCTCTCTAAGGGATTGTTGGTTAGGACTGCTCAGGGATTTGGCTGCTGGAAGCTGTGCACCCTTTTTGATGTAGTCACTGGCTCTGAGCCCTGGTCAGCTGTGAGAAGTGTGCTGCTGCCTTTCATCACTGTGCTCCCATTTTAGGTAGTGGCATTATATACCACTGAAACAAAAACTGTTGGTATTTTTCCTTTTTTACTTTGGCTACCATAACTTTTATTGGTTCAGGCAGCAAAAAGCTTATACGCTGCGTAGGCCTTCATTGTAATTTGCAGCCAGCCCACGCCATTCCTGGGTTCAGATTCCAACTTTCTCCAGCTGCATCCACTTTCAGCTAACAGCTCTTTTGAATGCTGCATCCCAAAACCACCCCAGACATCAAAAGTGCATTAGCCACCCACAGTTTAGAACATGTTTCCGAACATTTCACACAACGTCTTGTTGTTACGCTGGCTTATCTTACATCAAAAAGGAAACTTTTCTTCATGAGGGTAATCATTATTCTGTCCTTCTGATGTTCACTGTACTCCCTCAGAGTTGATTTTTCAATGTAATATTGAATATTTTTTTTACTCAGCCCCTGAGGTTGTCCATTTGGAGGTAATCCTAGTTTGCACAGATGTCAAAGAAAATAGAGGCTCCTCTGACATACTAAGAAATTGGAACTATTTCTCAGTTTCAAGTTAGTCATGAGAACTTTCAGATTTATGGAAAAAAATATTTCATACAGGAAAGTATTACTAAAAGTGACACCCTCTCTTCGATTAAAAAGGAAAACCCCCACATATCATGAATTTCTATCATTTTTGGCAGGCGTGTTTCCTTACCAAACAATGTCCATTTTTCACAACAGAAAGGCAAAACTTTGAAGGGATTTGGTTTAAGAAGTAACAAAGGAATAGGATTTGACCAACTTTAACTGGTAGCAAGCTTTAAAAAATATCATCTGAACATATTTTCTCAATGGTGCCTCACATAAATAAAATACAATCATACTCTGATAGAGGAAAGGACAGAGGAGCTGAGTGGTTTGCGTTTTGGAAAGTTTGAATCAAATTGTTGAAGTTATAAAGTGGTTCTGTAACAAGATTATTGTTGTAGTGACTTTGTTTCTGACATTTGTGGTAATGCTTTCAAAAATAAATATTTAGCTCTAAAAAGGATTTTCAGTTTTAATTCATAGCACCTACTAAAGTGTATATATAGAGAGAGCTTACAGAGTGTTCCTCTGTGCTTTGTAAATGCAAGATAAATCTGGCAGAAGTGCAGTTATTTTAGATCTGACAGAATACAGCTCAGTTGATCTGTTTATTGAAAAAGGACTTCTAGTGTAAAATGGAGAAGTAAGAAAAGATATTTTTTTTCTTTATTTGAAAGAAAAACAGTTAACTACAAATTTTTTTTGGAATAGGTAAAATAGAAAACATATCAGCCTACCAAAGTACTGTTCAATAGCTGATAGACATAATGAGTACAAGATCTAGCTCTTTTGGTGCAAATCAAGAAGCATTTGTCTGTCTAAATGGGAATTAGGCATTTAAATATTTTTTCCCATTTGACTTCAGCAAGTATATAAAAAAAACTCTCTCACTTCAGGTTTCACAGCCTCAGTGAGGCCAGGTATCAGTGGAGGCTGTCTAGAAGTCATTCTTCAACAAAAACTAATTGAGGTAATTTTCTATAAAGATGAGGCTGAAGTCAAGGACTTTAAATACGTAAATTTTGACTTGTTAGCCCTATTTTCCCTGGGAAGGTACTGTTAAGGCTTTAAAGAAAACTCTGAGTAGAAAAAAAGAAATATTCAAGGAAGTACTAGCCCAGAAGGTAACTGTAGACTAGTTAGGTTGCCTTCTTTATGACAGGATGATGTGTGAAGTAGGAGAAAGCATCAGGTTTTCTTCTTCCTATGCCCAGCTCCATGACACACGATTTACACCCCAGATGTCACAGTGCACTTTTTTTTTGCAAATCTAACAATGTGAGGATGTCTGTTGACCTTCAAAAGTGAGGTCTGACCCTACATTTCTTTAAAATGTTTGCAGAGATAATTTTAAGGTCTACTTTAGAGTCCATGTTTTATGGATGCTCTACATGGCAGTCCAGATATGTATCATGGACTTCCAGTACCCCATGGCATGCCAGGTGAGTAGAGGTGAAAGGCAGCAGAGTGATATATAGAAAACAGTACCTGTGAAATACAGCTGAAAATCTTACATTTGGCATGACTTAATTATTGCATCACTGTCTTCTGCAGTTTTGTCCAACTCATAAACAAAACAGGTCAATTCCCTAGTCCTAAGGACAAGTGATGCAGTATGGCTCATGTCCATGTATCTAAACTTTTTTCCCCTGACTGAGGGTGGCCTGCTTTTTGCTGATTTTTAGGAACTGTCACTGGCTTAGGCTGTCTCCTGGGGCATTGCATGGCCACCCAGGGAGAAGAAAACAAACACAGTGGATGATTGCAGGCCAGTGGTTGAGCCTGTGTCCTGACACTGTTTAGTTTAGTCATTGCCTTTATTCCCAAGCTTCTTTTTTTCAGTCCTGTTGCATGTCTCCTGGGTATTAAAGAATCTGATCCATTAATATGGATTGGTATAGGATGCCTGAGTGCTGTAATTGCAGTGATCAAGGCTGGGTGTTTGGACCTTAAAATATGTGTCTTTGTTTCTTGCATATGTGATCAAACATCATTATTTTAACACTCTAATTGGTATCCTCATTCATTGTAATTAGAATGAGACGACATCAAGACAAAAAATCCATTTACTCCTTAGCTGCTTATCCTGAGGCTCCTATATCCATAGAAGTGAAAAAGCTGTTTTCTGAGCTCCAGCACTGTTTCTGCCTTTTAAAGTCAGTGATGAATTCCCATTAGTGCCATCATTCAGAAGGCTTCTCAGCTCGAGCACCTCATGTTCTGTTGCAAAGAGTGGGAGTGGTAGAAAGGTTGGGGTGAAAAGCAGGATGGAAGGTATACACAAGCTGGCAAGTTGGTTTCCTTGAGAGGAACTTCTCTTCCAAAGGAATTCCTTTCCAATTGAATCTTCTTTCCAGTCACCAGCTCTTTCTGCTTGCTGTGTGTGCCTTTCTAAAAGCCCAGACTCTTCCTTATTAAAGAAGCAGGATCCACAGGTTTTGCAATAGTCTGGTGCGGAGGGTGCCTCGGTGCCACTTTACACACTCATCCAAGTTAGGATGTGTTTCCACAGCTCCTCAGGTGCTTTGGGGCTCCTGTTCACTCATCATGTTAGGCACTGTAGCAGCATCTCCCCATGGACACCCTGGGGGTACCAGGGCAGGGGCTTGAGTGTCTCTGACAGGATTTCTGGGGTTACCCCACCCAGCGCTGTGCCTCTGTGCTCCTTCGTCTGTGTGTGTGTGTGTGTGTGTGTGTATTTGCATAAGAGAGAAGAGTGTTCTGGGGGCAGATCCCCCTCCTGCAATGTTCCTGGGGGCAGCTGGAGCAGGCTGCTATTTGAATTCTCCCACCTGCTGCAGTTCCTCTGGGCTCCACTGTGCAGCCCCATCCCTGCGTGTCTCAGGGACCCTTCTTCTCACATGCACATTCTCTCCTGGTTCTTCATGCCAGTTGCTCTCAGTAGCCTGTCTCTAATATCTCTCTGTCTGTCTTTTCTGCTCACCTTCACAGAAGGTAAGGAAACACCAACATAGATGGATTTAGCTGAGCTTTGATGGCTCTGTGACATCTCTGCTTTAACCAGGTACCAAACACTTTCGTCCCACTGCAGGTTAGGTCTACGTCCCACAATGTGTGAGTGAGAAACATAAATAGCAGCTTTGACTATTGTAGCTTATGTTGTGTATTAAATACATATAAAGTAAGAATTCAATCATGTGGTAGCAGTTGGGCTTGTAAGTTATTTTAGCTTGCTTACAAGAAGAGCATATTGGATTATACAAGCGTATTGGATTATTAGGAGCTTTTGGTGTCACTGAGACTTGCTGTGCAGAAAATACCCATGTGTGGAGGACATACCAGAGTAATCTGAATATTCATCCAAAGCATGGTGTGTTAGCACAGAAGTGGAACGACAGGCTTGAGTGTTTGAATTGCCTCAGTGTGTTTGTCATTGGGTCAGAACTGCATATTTTCTTTTTATTTGCTGTTGAACTTTACTACAGATCAGAAAGTATTTTGACAGCATATTTTCATACCTTGAGTTGACAGGTTATGCCATGATAAAACCTATAGGTTTTTAGAGTTACAATCTGTAATACAACTCAGTGGAGAATTATTCTTAGCCTGAGAGTCTTCCTGGAGAGACTGGGAACTATCTAATGCACCTGCCTTACAGTACTGCAGTATTCTTCTCTCTGTGTCAGACTAATACAACTTTTGAATGCACTTTTATTTCCAGTATTCCTCCCATTATTTGGTTGCACAGAAAAATATAGGGATATAGTTTAATAATACTGCAATTTAGTTTTTTTATTGCCTTTTTTTGTCTTACTGACACTTATCTGCAAATTGAAAACCAAACTTTAAAACATTTGCTGTAGGTCTGAAAATTCTTTTTTGCTTGCCTCTTATAGTATAGTCAACAAATTTGTTGATTGAAGAAAAGATTGTTAATCTATTGCATGACTAAATGTGATATAAATGGAGAAGGGATTGTCCTGTCTCTTCTCCATTCTTGTACTTATGCCTGCAATAGATTTTTTTTGCTTCTTTTAGAGAAAGTCATCTGCCTTGTATTATCAATTGCTCCAGGAAGGAAGATGATAACTCTTTGACTTGATAGGTAGATCTAAGGCAGTTTTACAGTTTGAGACCAGGCAGAGAAATTAAAATATCTTTCCACATTTGAGAATATTTCTGATAGAAACAGGTAGCTCTTGGCTTGTTACGCTCATTTTTTTTACTTTTAAAATTTGCCTTTGGAGTGACAAGAAAAGGAGGCTTGAAAACTGTTCCTGAGATAAATAAACAGTAATAAAATAATTCTTTGTTTCAGGCAAGAGTGGAAGAATTATGCCTCTCCATTAGTAGTTAGACCCAATATCCCTCCACAGCACTTGCAGAAGAGATACAGGATAGTCAAACATTATTCTGTTTTTATGAGAGGCACTGCAATAGAACTTCAAATGCCTGTTTCACTGCCCAAATTCTGAACTCAGATGTGACTGTGCATTAATTCTTGAGCACAGGGCAAACTTTTGTGCTAAGCTGTTCAGGGACAGATGAACTGCCTTTGGAACTAAACTGGTTCCATTTGGTTCACGCCAGCCTCTCCTCTGCAAAAAATGGTTCCCTTGGCACTTCATATCTTCTTAGTTAGGGAGTAGTTGAGCCAAAAAAAAATCCTGATCATCCTCAAGGGGAGTGAATAGTGACTGTCCTCAGGATTCCTTCAGCCTTTCTCTGGCAGCTATACAGCAACTGCACAAAGTATTTTGTGAATGAATTGGCTGTGTCCAACAATCTCAGCCTCGTACATAGGGTGGGGTGTTTTTTTACACTTAAAATACTCCACTGTGATTAATGTGACAATGGATTTTGGCCTAATTTGTCCAGCTAAGCTAGAGGTTTTGGGGCTGTGTGTTATGGCAGAGTACAGTCAGTCTGAAAACACTGTGTGAAATGGTGAAAGCTTTGCATATGGACAGGTGAACAGCTGCTTTCCAGAATAGCTCAGGAAATATCAGAAACCTCACCACCTTGTCCTGTGCTATCAGTCAATGGAGTGACCATTTTTTCATTGTTGTCGTACTGAGTCCCTATTGGTGATGGTTTATGGCCATCAAGGGCCACACCAAAAGAGAAATTAAAATGCTTTCAATAATTACTTTTTAAGGAGATAATTCCTGAACACCTCGGTGTGAGACATTCCTTAGGGAAAGTCTTATAAATGAAACAGTGACATCAAAAACTTGTAAGAGGATGCATTATTAACAAAGAAAAACCTATTCAGTCCAACAAGCAGCATTCTGATATTGGCACAATGAGACAGCCAAGCTGCTGTAACCAGAAATAGGCTTCAAAGGATATTTTCCCCTGGAGTGTTATCAGTGGAGCTCAGATCTTCAGAGGTGTAGAATTCCCACATCCCCAGGCCCCGTCACGCAGCCTGCCTGATGCTGCTGCCCTCAGATGCTGAAGGGCATAGAATTCAGCCTAGAATCCAAAAGCAGTCAGTGAGGCAGAAGTTCTGTCTTTCAGACATCTGTTAGTGCTTCCACTTTAAACTCCTGGCTAGCAAACTATTGGCTCTTATAAAGTGACTACATTGCAGGGTTGAAGCCAAACATATTCCTCTGTCCAGTTTAAAGTAGGATTCGTGCACAAACAGCTACTTCCATAAGTACGTGCCTCCTCACCAAACAGTACAATCTGTGCTCACTCCATTAATGTGCAGGAGCAGAGGAGGCTGACTTTTTTTTCCTTGTATACTATGAGGATTCATGATTCATGAAGCTAAAACATATATTCATAATATTTATTTTTTTTACAGATCAGGATTACAACATGACATAAGTATAACTGAATACAGATTAATGCATCAGTATGTAAACAATAACTTTTCCTGAAAATCTTCTCTTTACATCCATACAGCTCAGAGGTGCCTGAAAATATATTTCAAGTACAGCTGATAGGAATTTCCCTTAAAAAAAGATCCTGTACAAATCTCAGGATCTCCCTTATCAGGGGTTCTGTAGCCTCCTTAGAGTTAGGTATTCTGGTACTTGATACATGTGTTTAGAAATTGTTCTTTGTGTACCCTTTGCTGCAAATTAAACTGCTCACTTTTTATCCTGTCTCCAATGTTTTAGGAGACAAATGGTTTTGGAGGGGTGAAAACTCATTCTGTGGTGGTGTGGTTTAACCCCAGCCAGCAGCAAAGCACCACCCAGCTGATTGCTCATCTCCCCCTGGTGGGATGAGGGAGAGAATCAGAAGGGTAGAAGTGAGACAGCTCATGAACTGAGATAAATACAGTTAAATAGGGAATACAAAAGCCATGTCTGCAAGGAAAGCAAAACGAGGAATTAATTCACCACTTCCCTTGAGCAGACAGGTGTTCAGCCATCCCCAGGACAGGAGCTTCATCGTGGATGGAACCAACAATATTAGTTGGGCAGACAAATATCATCATTCTGAATGTGCTTGTTTTCCCCCACGCCCCCTTCTTCCTTCTTCCCCCAGCTTTTGTTGTTGAGCACAGCAATGTGCTCATATGGTAAGGAGTATCCTCTTGGCTAGCTGGGGTTTGCTGTCCTGGCTGTGTCCCCTTTCAGCCTCATGTCCATCCCAGCCTCCTTGCTGCAGGTCACAGTGAGAAGGCACTGACCAAGAAGGCACTGACTCTCAGAAGCAGTTAAAACAATGGTGTGTTATAAACTGGTTTGGTAGCAAATAAAAAGACATCACTGTGTGGGCTGCTGGACAAAGGATTGGCTCCATCTCAGTCAGACCCTGTACGAGGTCTTCCAAAATCTGCTTCCATTTACTAACCCTCTACTGAAACCATGCTTTCCAAAACTGGGGAACAGTGTTGCTGGAGAGGTATGACCAACACAAACTGAAGCAGAATAATTAGGGTTTATCCATGTTTAAACAGATTTGGTTACATTTCTTGATATCTGCAGGGCTATTACTTAGAATTCTGTGGGGAATTGGCATGGAGTAAATTAAAACTGAAATTTTAAAGGAAGGTTTTCAACTCTTTCAGCATCAATAAATACTTGCCAACATCTGAAAAGTTAACTATATTTGCTTTGTTGTATTTTTTTTTGGGCAACAATATTGTATTGTTAGTTCATATGCAGTTTATGAATTTGATCTTTTTCTGCAGTAGTGCTCTATGGCAAATTGTACCTCTCCATTTGATTTGTGCTCATGAACTATGGCACTTTTAACTGTTTTGATTTTCCTTGGATTGAATTTGCACCAATTATCAGAATTATTTTGAATTCTGACCATGCTTCTTTTCAACTTGGTGTCACTTGCTATTTATAAATGCATTTAATATTCCGTCATTCAATTTTTACTGAAAAAAATGATCAGAACTGATTGTAGAGTTGGGTATCTTTTGAGGTTCTGGTCCAAAAAATTCCACTTTGATATTAGACTAAACTTCATTTTTCCAGTTAGCTGTGCAATCACCTCATAGATGTGTTATGTGGAAACAATGTCTAAAGAGTTACTAAAGTCAAATTATTTCATTGCTGGTACTTTCTTTGTTCACTAACTCAGTTACTCTGATTTCTGTTTACTAGATCAGTTACTCTGTTAGAAGAAAGGAGACTACTTTTATATATATGTTCTTGGCAAACAAATTCCAGCTGTTTCTTGTTGTCTTTTCCTCTAGTGCTCATAAACTGATTAATTTCAAGATAGTGGTGAGAGCAAATGTAAAATTGAAAATTGACTTGAGATTAAAATAAAAGCAAATCCAAGTGTGTTTTTTTGTTTGGTTTGGGGGTTTTTTTGTTTTGTTTTTTTTAATTTGTTTTTTTGGGTTTTTTGTTGTTGTTGTTGTTGTTTTTGGTGGGGTTTTTTGGGTTTTGTTTTGTTTTGTTCTATTTCCCAGAATGAATGAAATACAGGAAGATAAACATGAAAGATGAAAATTTTATTTGTTATTCAAAATTCTTTCATTTCAAGATTCAGGTTGGAAACCTTAACACTGCAAGATGAAATTTCAGTCTATGGTAATGAAATGAAACTTAGTCATTTGATTAGATTACTACACCTAAGAGGTTAAAAATTCCAGAGGTGCGTGCAGTGCTCCTGAAAAATTTAACCTCCAATGCCATGGGAAGAATGTGGTCATTTCAAAGACTGGAATAAGATCACTTTACTTTAGAAATCACCTTCAGAAATTCTTGATGTTTATCTATAAACTTGAAACCCCACTAAATCCTACATTCTCATTTGGTTTCTGTTAACTTTGGTCTATGATATCAGAATACAAGAACTCTCTGCAGAATATTATTATAGAAAAAGTTAAATGTTTTTATTGGTGCCTGCATTGCTGTTTCCTCTGCTGCTAAAGAACATGTTTGTTTTTCTGCCTGGACTATTATCTTTTAAATTATTTTTCCACATTAGCTATTTAAATTATTTCAAATGACAACTCAGTGTCAAAGCCAATGAAAAACAGTGCTATCTCATTGAAAATTTTAATTTGTACTTTATATCAATTTTCAGTTGAAAGTTATTGCTCTCTAAACTGAATAGCATGTACTTTGACTCATTCAGAATAAGAGTAAATAAAGCTGATCGCATCAGATTTCAATCAAATTATGTTGTACTACTGCTAGTTGAAGTAGAAACTTGGGTTGATATTCTTAGGTAAACCTGAGATGCACATTACAGGTACAAATACTTTTTGAGACGGGGCTGGATGATGGCTACAAAGACTGCAGGAGAGGAGAGGCAAAAGTCAGGTGAATAAAAGCATCATGCTGCCAGCACGTATCACTTTGCCTGCATAATTAGGTGTAATGCTGCAGATGAGCACTGCTTGTGTATGCCAGGCCTTAATTAACAGGCTGAACTAAACAATCTTGATTTGAAAAGATACTGGGAGAGCAGATGAACATGCAATTGCATATTCTCATCTTGCTACCACTCTTCCACTTGTCCAAAATAATACAAACAGTAGAGAGTATCTCCATGAGGTGTGATTTCATACTGTCTAGCTGATCTTTGTTCCTGTGTGCTCAGCTCCACTGGTTTGCTGAATAAAGCAGACAGAATCTCCATAAATAGAGACAAAGTTCATTCTGTGGGAAAAGCTTCATGCAAATTGCTAGTAATTAAATTGTTCAGATATGAAGCATTCTTTTTAACATTCCCCCTCAAATGTCCTGTAAAAGCCTGCTTTTGGTTGGAAGTCTGCAGGAAACCAGCAGAACAGTGTGTACATTGAACATGGAATATTATGGACATTATTAATGCTTCTTCATTAAATTCTCTAAAAACATTCTGAAACATGAGTCCTTCCACGTAGATGGCTTTTATTATCACTGTCCCTTTTGTTCTTTCCCTTTTATTGTAGAATGTTTTAGCTCACATCTATCTTGCTTTACTTTAAAAAATAATTTCTGTGAAAGGGATCTTCTATGTTAGAACACAGCCTGGGGTCCTTTGGGTGGCCCATGTGATGCTGTTGGAATACTAATAACTAACACTCCTTTTTCCTGAGATACAGTTCTGTAATTATTAAATATGCAGAAGGAAGACAGACTGTTGGTTTCATGACCATAGATGTTAATTTTCCACAAAAAGTTAAGCTGTGAAAGGAGTGACATGGGCAAATTTGAGGCAATATCCATTCCTAGAGGAGCCTGTTCTCGAACTAAATAGCTGTTGTAACACATGCCTCTTTTGTTTTTGTTTTCCAAGAATGTTTTTTCCGGTATAGTTTATGAGGAATATATTGACACACTTAAATAGAAGTCACACTGCTCTGTCAGCCTGAATCTGAGAGACAGCACTCGGTGTACACTGTTTTTCTAATAGGAAATCTCCTGACTTCTATAAATAGACATGTTTTAGTTCTGATTGTTCTGTACTGAAATAACTGGCTAGAGGTTTAATTACTCTGAATACAAAACACAAGTAATAGCAGGCCTTCAAGCTAACCTGAACTGTTCTACTTCCTGGGCACTGGCTCAGAAGCCCACCAGATCTGAGGGTACATTTTCCTTTTCTTCTCTTAGGTACATTCATATTGATCTCTCTGCTGTATCCTAAAGGCAAATACGCAGTGCAACATATCCTCTGGAGTCAGGGATCAAATTCTTCCCAGGGCAGGATGTGTCACAATAAACAAGGGAAGGAAATGAACTGCTTCTGAGAAATGGAGTTCCCTCCAGCTCCCTTTCAATTTGCACACAACTAGGCATTGTGGCTTATATGTAATTATAATGATTTATTCAAAGGTGTTTACAAGTCAGCAGCATAACATCTTGCTTATCTGATAATTACATAGCTGGTGAGGTCATTGAGGAAGCTGTTAGCACTGCCACACTTTTGCTCTAAAATGAGGTATTTGCTTGTACATTTCTTTAATGCTTCGTTTGTTTGCTATCTGTGGCATTATTATCTACCTGCAGGGTTTTTTTTGTTGTTTCTTTCACAAAGAAGCATGTAGTGAATCTGTCTTGCCTAAATTTCATATACCCTAATTACTTTTATACCATAATACTGGTTCTCATAATGTGAAATTGAAGAACTTGTTACAGTAATAAATGCAGTATAACTGAAAATTGATCTCTTCAGCTTTGTCACACTGCTAATAAACATAAAAAAGTGATAGTTACTTTTGTAGTCCTGGATCCATTCTACACAATCAGTTCATTACTGTACTTAAGGTAAATTGAGTGTTAAATCTCCTTAAGTGGAATCTTTACCCTGCTTGACATTTGTAATCATGACTGGGATAGGAAAAAAATACATTCCAGAGAAAGAAAGAAAGGAAATAAATAAAATAAATACCTCTGTGGGCCATCGGTGGGACAAAATTAAGGGGGTAATCTAATAAAATTAAGAAGGTATCACAGATGGATAGCACAGAATGGAATAAAATACATGTAATCTTCCCAACCTTGGGGAAAAGAACCAACCAGTCCCTGAAACAGCTGTTCTGCAGGGAGTTTTGAGACCTGATTCTATGCCCTGCCTTGGATGCTGTAAAGCTTTTCTGACTGCCCTTTCTGATTGGAAGTTCATTATTGCTGGTTGTCTTCCTGACAATTAAATAATTCACCGTTTATTAAATGTATTCATGGTGTCCTCAACAGATGTAATATTTCTGTTGCGGGCTGCCACTATCTCTAACTGGTCCAGATAGCAAAGGCTGTATACAGAAGAAAGCAAATGACCACGTGAGGAAGCTGACCAAGGTTACGTGAAGCAACACTGGCATCTCTACACCACATCACATGCTGAAATATGGGCAACTTTGAGACCTGTTTGTACCTTCGGGTCAGCTTTGCCCCAGGAAGGAAGCGTCACATTAGCTCGGAAGCTAGCAATCTAATTCCCACTTGTACACCAGTTATAGATCTGGCAGGCTGGTGTCTAATATTTAGCAATCCACTACACCAAAGTTCCTGCTGTTTGCAATAGCATCACCAGTAATACTTCCTGTAAAATTTACTTCTCATTAAAGGAACACCTCAGAAGATCACAGTGCATGTACTGGATACGGGTTATAAGCGTTCATGTTGAGGAGTTCAGAAAAAAGAGAACTTAAAGCAGCATCCTGTTATCAAACTTTTTGATTTCTGAATGTTAAACAGGTCAAACAGCAGGGTTTGGACATCAGCAGGCAATGCCAGCTGTGAAACACCTAAATATAGCTCCAAGGCATG
Source organism: Rhipidura dahli (assembly GCA_013399225.1). Lineage (NCBI taxonomy): Eukaryota > Metazoa > Chordata > Aves > Passeriformes > Rhipiduridae > Rhipidura > Rhipidura dahli. The sequence goes on along the minus strand of VXAC01008857.1, from coordinate 1,308,871 downwards.
AACTGTGATAGCAAATACGTCTTTTATCCTTCCTACAGCCACCTGTAGCTGTTCATGTAATTAGCTCTCCAACAGTTTTCTGTTCTTCAGGATTTCACTCTAAGTACTTTTTATGCAAATAAGAATGACATGATATTTTCTTTCTCAAAGTGCTTCTTTTCTTTCCGGATAGGTGGTACAAACCCCTGGGATCTTTTGATCTGCTTATCTTCCAGAAAAAATGGTGGTTCTGGCTGTTTTCAAACAGAAGATTTGCGTAATCTAGAGCTTTTCCAGAAGGTATGAGATTACTGTGTTATCCTTTTTGGGAATGGAAGGACAGGCTAGCCCAGATTTTTAGCCCTCACTCATGAAAATATCTAATGTTTATTCTCTACCATGCAGCAGCATGGTTTAGCAGCATTGAAGTTTGTTCATGTTTTCTATTTACTGAAAAATACTTGTCAGGTACCAACATTTCATTCTTCTTTATATCACACCCAGTTATGAAAAGCAATATCTGATTTGAACATAGTGTGTTAGTTCAGATGTAAGTATTTCAGTGTAAATACTGAAAACTGTTAAAATCAGTGTCAAGTTTCCCTTTTCTCATCTTTAGCTTGAACTTTTGCATTCTTGGCCACCCTCAACCAGCATGTCTGGCTGCAAAAGTGTCTACAAGGGAAATTTAAGCAATTTACCCCGTTGGAAAAGAGAATTTATAAATGGTGAGAAACAATTACAAAATGCATGCAATATTTCAGAATAATAGTATAGAAAAAAGATAGAGATGAAAGAATTTAGGCTTCACATCTTATATCACTACTGAGTTTCACCTAATGTAATTCCTCCTTTGTAAACATAATTTGGGCACTTCTCCAGTGACAGTGCTCCTACAGTTGATAATGTGTAATCTGGATCAAGGCCTTCAAGGCAATTCTTGCTCTGGCACTGCAAGCTGCTTACTCATGGTCCAAAGGATCAGTAGTGCCAACTATATTGGTATTTTCCGGATTGCTTTTTGTTTGTTTTTTTTTTTTTTTTTTAACTTGAGCATGTTGTGGGCACAGTTTAGGTTACTTATATATGTAATGTCTATGTAAACACCTGGCCTGTTGATAAAAATATGTGAATGATATAAACTCAAATATTTGATAAAATGTGACCAGGCTACAGGTACAGTTCAACATCTATTTCAAGTAAAATAGTAATAATGGAAAGACTCTAAATTATAGACTCCAGCTTGAGAGTCTGTGAGAAGTGGAGCTGCTTTTAAAAGGTGCCTCTGGTGATTCAAAAAACCACTGGTGTCCCCAGAAGTCAGCACTAGGAGCATGTACACTGAGGTTCCCTGGGACAGGTTTGCCATATCTAAGTGTATTCAAAGTGAAGTTTTACAGCAGTTATAGTTTATATCGTTATATAGAAATGTACATGCTTTGAATATGCTCTGATAATAAAACATCCCAGGCTTCTGCAAACTGCTTTTGCTCATTCTGTCTGTGTTACCATATCTGATAAGATAATAATCCTTACAGCAAGGATAATAATCCTTACAGCGTGCTGCAATATCCAGATGTGTCACACATGAATAACTGAGACACAAGGTGATCAAAGAAACTGTCCAAGTTCTCTCGGGAAGTCTGCAGCAGAGCAGGGACTGAAACCAGATGGCCCATTCCTCTGGAAAACTTTAAATACTGAGCTAACATTACTCACTGCTGGCACGTCCATACCACAGTGCAGCACAGTGTTTTGCTGAAGAGCCTGCCTGGGGTTTAGCTACATTAGCTAAATGTAGCTTACTACTGACCCCAAGTACAGCAATTGAAGAAGCGTGGGGTATTTCCATGCAGGGAGAGACAGTAGCTGGTAACTGGACAGAGCAGAGAAGCTGCAGAGACTGAAAAGGAGACAGGGAATGGGTCAAGACTCAGCAGCCAGAAGGAGAGATATAAATATAACAGAGAGATATAGGCCTAAAATTTTAGATTTTATGGACACAGAGGAAGAGTCCACACCTTAACTTTATTATCCCCACACTGCAAGGAGGGCAAAGTTGTCATTTCCTCTACACACTGATGGTAGTTTTGCACAGGAGGTGTCTCTGATAAATTAAACACACGCCCATTGAAGGTGTTTTCCACTGAAGAAAAAAGAACTTTTTTTGGAATGAAATCATTGAAGCTTCTCTTTTTATGTACAGGTAAACCTGCTTCCAGAAATCCAGCATTTTCTTTGCAGAAAAGAGGGATTATGCCAGATAACAAAAGTTTTTTCAGGTAATCTGACCCCTTCAAATCTGCATATGTGATGGTGCTCTTTTAATAGTTGTCACAGGAAGTTTCTGAAATGCGACTGTCAAGCTTACAGTTCAATTTTATTTTTAGTCATGAATGCATAGAGGAGAAAAATGAAAGACTGATAATCCATTTTAGACACACTTAAATATAGATTGAAAGTAAGATTGTAAGTTATACAATATCTTTCCAGGTAAAGGTATTGCATTGTTTAGCTGTTGCATATTGCAGAAATAATTTGTCTACAAGTGTCTTATTTTTGGACTGTTTTGTGTTAATATAGTATATTGGTGTTTACACTTCTGTGCCCTGGGTTTGGTGTAATATGTTTGTTCAGCTTTACAAAAATGTTGTGGCATGGAGAAGGAGTTGGAGTCACAGTTTGGTTCCCATCCAGACATAATTTACTGATAAAAAGCCTTTGTGTGTTAAAATCATCAACCACAAAAGTTTGAAGGTTATGGGCAAGTTTCCAAAGAATTCTAATTTACCATGGGTAAAATTCAGCTTTGAGTAGAAACTGGAAAGAAACTGTTGTGCACTGTATTAGGTCTATTTAAACTTCCCTCTGTTTTCACTTTTGTATATATATATGCAAATCTAACACAAAAGGAAAGGATTCACTGCATTTTATTTAACCATTTAGGCGTTAGGTATCTTCTGGAAGCAATATTCTAGTCTTCCATTTAAGTCAGTGGAGAGAGAGAGGCATCCCTACAAATTCTACTTCTTTTTATCCTAAAACATGTATTTAAAATAAGTATGTTGGATTAGTCTGTGCAGTTACTTGCTACCCAATTACGTCTCACCAATGCCTGAAGAAATGGGTAGGTCCTACTCCTATTGTAACAGATTGTCTTTAAAAAACATTGGTTTACCCTGCTGCTTGAAGAAAGGCAGATTGCAGTGGTTTCATTATTTTACTACCACAAAACCACAAACACAAGAGGCACTTACTACACACAGAACTTTCTCTTTAAAACATGATGGTTTTGGTGCTGTCCGTAAACATGGCACAAGCCACTTTGTATATGACACTTCTATTAAGCTGCTCAGTGATTCCCCCTCACTCCTCTGTTACCAGTAAGAAAGGGTGGGAACCTAAATTAGCTGAAGAGTTTTAAAGTAAAAATTTTAAAATTCCATCTGTTAGATCTAGGTATCTCCAAATCAGCATGTGACTAAGGTAGCTATTGCAACACAAAGTTCTCATGACACTTGAGATGCCGTGGAGAGTCTAGCATGCCCAATAGAATGGGCAGATTTGGCACAGCACCCATGTCCTTTTGGTCAAGTAGCTAGAGGTTCACAGGGATATCCTGTGGTATCCTAGGTGTCAAAAGAAGTCTATTTGTGGACACTGAGTTTAACACTCAGTATTTGGAGTGAGCAAGCCCAAAAGAGCATTTATTTTCAGCATAATTCAGGGTTAGGCGAATTGCTCCACACTGACTATATAGATTAAAGTGATGTACACTGACAGGAGGGGAAACTTAGACTGTGGTACACAATGGGGTCATCTCTGTATTGACCAAAGCTTGAAGTGTTTCAACCCATGAATTAATCTCATTCAGTATCACTGGGTATGTGACATGTTACTTACAATGAGTGGAACTCATCCAGAAAAGGTTAAATTAGAATCAGAATGGTAAATAATTTGATTTCAGGTTCAGAGGACAAAAAGGTGTAAGTTAGAGCGAACTAGTCCAGAGATGAGACTTCAGATACTCCCCCTTCCATTCATCTGATAAAGCCAGCTTTTTCCACTTTCTTTTGCTTGCATTCTCCAATAGATCTCTCTTTCCAACAACAGCCAAGTTGCCAATTAGCAGGATTTGTTTGATCCTCAATTTTAAAATTATTCAGAGAAAGAACACTTCTCATCAGTGTTTCCTTCACAGAACAGTTTGTTTCCTTTCAAATCAGTCTGTGTACTTTCCCTCCTGTGCATTTGAGTCAACAGGGTTTCTCTGCAATTCCTGTTAAAGAGGATCAGCTGGTTTGTTATTACTGTCATTTAGTCAGCCTCCAAGGAGCCAAGCAATTTCCTGTAAAAGTGAAAACACAGAGAATTATGTTTTCTAATTAAAGACATAGTAAGTTGTGGAAAGAAACACCAGGCAACAAGGCTGAGAAAATGGGATTACTGGATTTACTGTGGCTATGACAGTGTTGATGTTGATAAGCAGGTAAAGGGGTTTGGGGTTTTTTAAATGTTATTTTATTTGCTGTGCAACTCTTAAACTGCTAGGCTTTGCATTTAAGACAGCATGCCCATTCTCATAGGCCTGTTGTAGAGGAAAGAAAATGATTTATGCAAAATATTGGCCAGTTCCTCCTAGAACTACTCCCAGCCAAGATATGCAGAGGACTAAGGTCCACAATGTGCCAGAGTTGCCCAGCTTCAGTACAGGGCACAGGAAAGGCATCCTGATGCATGCACAACAAATACTGTATTTTATAGGTTTTTCCTGGGAAAGTAGTGGAACTGCTTATGGCATTGCCTCCCTAATTTTCCTGTTCCCTAAGGAATCTAAACTGGTCTGTCTTTCCATGTAAGCATTTGTCTCACTTCATCACTTCCAGAGCCCAGCCTGTGCTATGCATAGCTGTTTTCTCTACCCATGCAGATCACTGATCCTTTCTTTAAGTCATACTTTTGCTGTATGCCTTCTTTGTGTGTTTCAGTTTATTAGTGCAGGGACTTTATGAGTGTCTGCCAGCCTTGTGTGCACCCGTGATCTCATGCTGGGCTGGCCAGCAGCGTCTTGGGATAGGCATGAGCCTGATGGAATTGTTCAGGAAGGAGAGCCAAAATAATCCAGCTGCGTGACTGTGCTCCCACTCTGTGATATGTTTATTGTCTGGTGCTAACCCCGTGCTGGCTTTCTTCTCCTGCTGCCTATCCCCAGAGTCCTTGGGTTACTCTGGAGTCATAAATGAAAGGTTATGACCTGAGGGTAGGAAGCAGGGCTCAGTGGAGCCACCTGTGGAAGACAGAAATTATACATTAGATTTATTTTATGTTGTAACAGTTCAGTGTTTCTGAGACAGGAACTAGATTTTTTTATGGGGGGATGCATTTCATTTGCTAGTAGACCCTTATAAATATTTGCACATCAGTTTTGATCAGGTTTGTGCATATTGCCTTTCTGCTACTGAAGTTCCTAAGAGCCTCAAAAGTGGCCAATAAAACCAGCATCTGATTTTTTCCAGTTAATTTGATTATAAACTATGTGGGGCAGGAATTTCATTGGTTTTACAACAGTGTCAAATCTCAGCTGGGATAAGAACAGCAACATAACAGCAAATATTAGTAGTTTGAAAAGAAGTAAAGTAGCTAAATTAATTTAATTACTTGGCTTATACTCTTCTATGTTCTACCCTGTCGCTAGCACAGAATTGTGGCTCTAATCGTGCAACAGTCAGCCAGCATTTTCAACTTCTTTTTCCTAAGTTGTATAGCTTATCTGTGTAATTAAGTTCTAGTATGAAGGGTACATACATAAGAAGCAGCCCTTCTGAGAAATATTGGAAAAAAACCCCACACCTCTAACTTTTAACTCTTAGGATGCTTTAGGAATGAAAACACAAACACTGTACTTAATACTGTAAATACTGTTTTTCATGCACCTGCCAAAACAGAGAGTCAAAAAACATGGTAAGTGACTAATCCAAACTGAAGCTGTATTTGCTGGTGTTTCTAAAGGGAAAAATAAACAACATCATACAAATGATGTACTGTCATAATTTTATCTTTTTAATTCTGAAACCTCACAGTGAATTGCAGTGCATTTCAACCCACCGTATAAATTAATTTACCTCTAGATCTGTTTAACTATAAAATTGTTCAGTTTTTAATACTAAACCTATTTAGGATAGTTTAAACTTATAGAAATGACAAGTAGTTTGACATTTCTCCAGTCTAAATATCTAGGGTGTGTTGCTTTGAGATGAAGTGTATTACAGAGGGTGGGATCACTGCATTTCTTTAATGTGAAAACCTTTTCAGGACAGCTGAATCAGTTGTCTGCAGTGGGTGGGATATTGGGCTTGTAGCAATGTTGACATCACAAATAAAACTTATAATGTATATCAAGACCATCACGTATTAATTCTCAAGCAAGAAACCATATTCCAGTGAAATCAATGGAAATTTTTCCAGGATTTCACTGGGGGCCAGGTTTGCCCCTAGTTTTTCTAGTTTCCTTTAAGTATTCATGATCTACTTTGAGTTTCACAGCCACTCTTGTCTAAATGCATAGGTTATAAAACTGAGTGCTAAAGGTTCTCTCTTTAGAAACCTCAGGGCATCATGTGTAAGCCATAGCACATTACTAATCCTTGTTTCAGAGTCTTTTCATCCAAAAGTCAAATGGGTAACAGGAGGTGATTAAATGGGATAGATCTGCTTTCTGTGACAAATCTCAAGGCACAAAGTGGCAGTAGTTCAAGTGAAATCATCTGTCCTCCAAAATCAACACCAAAAAATGAAAAAAATTTGCACTTTCAATGCTCATTGCTTTCACAGTTATGCAGCTTAGAGCAGGTTGCTATACCTGACTGAACCAAAGGTCAAGAGGCTTTTTCTTGATCAAAATTCCTTGTCCTGGAGAGCTCAGAAGTCTGCCTAAGGATCTATGAAAGCTTTGTAGGCATCTCCTGGTGTGAAGAAATCTTTGCAGCTGTTAAACACACCTTTCCAACCTACAGAGGCTGGAAAATTGCCCAGCTGTAAATTCTAGAGGAGGACCAGGTTGTAGCAATACAGTTAGCCTGGCCTATATCACAAATAAGCTCTTTGTCCTTCAGCAGCCCACGCCAGTAAGGAAAATGGATGATCCCAGAACAGGATGCAATATGGAGTTCTTCTAACTCATTTGGGTGCCCTGTCAGAACACAGACCTGCAAGGCCGACAGAGAGGACCTGTTATCTGTAGTTCCTGAATATTGTACAGTTGAAAATGCTAATAAATGATGTGAGGTGCCTATCATTTGTTTTCCTTTAGTTTTTTTCTTTTTTTTTTTTTTTCTAAGTGAGAGAATTCAGGCTTCTACTAGAAACAGACTACCACTATGAAAATCTAGAAAGATGTTCATAAGGCTTCTATGCAGATGGAAAGGCTGCTGTACAGTTTCAGCATCAATGTACTTTAATGTTCTAAAGTAATGTTTTTCCTGCTAAAAAGAAAAGCAATTGGATGAAGACCTTGCAAGTATAAATATGCTGAGCTTACAATTTCACTTTATGAAAGAAATTAACAATGCACTGGGCTCAGAACAAAACACCACACTTAAGTGACATTTCATTCCATCTCTAGCTTTGTGCTTCATTAAACAACCAGGAGCTCCCAAGGTGACTCTATTGCTCTTGAAATGTCTGGAACAGATCTGACAGTTGATGGGCACTTTAGAAACAAAATGACCTTTTTCTCACAGACAGTAGTCCTAATTGTTCCTTGATCCATGTTTGAAGTGTGTAAAATATAGTCTATTTGATCTTGTACAAAGTAAAAAATTAACTAAAAAACCCACATCATAACCTTCCTTGTAATATCAAAGGATACTACAGAAGAAAAGATAAAGAAGAGGACACATTCTCATTCATCTTCTGTTTCCTTTTCTTTCAACCAAATGTTCCTTAGTTCAACCAGTAGGGTTTTCTCCTGCTGAATTCCTTGCCTTTGCAGATTGCCAGATGTTTATGTTAACCTAAGTGTTCCATTTAACACCAGTCCAGGTGGCCGCAGCCCGGCTTTGCTCCAGCAATTCTTAATTTGTCCAAATGTACTTCTAGCTATTGGTAAACCTTTTTGCTCAGCCACACGTTGTAACTCTTAAATCAGCTAATCTTTATTGTGTATGTGTTGAATCTCAGGTTACACTTCAGAACTCTGAGCCAAAGACAAGTAAATAACTTGTGAGCCGGAGATGGGGGGAGAAGGAGCAAGAAGTCATAGCTGTGTAAAACACTTGAAAGGCCTCCTTAGATGTCAGTGAGGCTGCTCCATTAGGTATCAGTTGTCACTGTCAACTGATCTGTTTGACTGCTGTACTTTGAGAGATTGCAGTTGACAGAACAGTATCTGCCACCAGTTCATGTGACAAAGAGGTGCTTAATTTTTTTGATCTAGAAGTGTTGACTTGCTTTGATGGATTTTATACCTCCTCTTCACATGTGCCATGCAGCTGTTCTTATGTCTCAGGTCTGTGTTTTACCTGTTGCTGTGGTTAATGTGTGAGTTCAGGTGAGAACATGTAGTGGCATCCGTACTCATCAGCATGACCTCACAGTGAGCACCCTTGGCAGAGGTAAAGTGTGTTGTTTGTTGGTGTTTTCAATGTTACTATTCCAGAGATGTCAGCATCAGAAACCTTCTTCAAGCCAGAATTTTGAGGAAATGAATCTTTGTGGTTTTTTTTCAAAATGAAAGCAAGTATCCAGCCATAGGTCCTTTGCTTTACACTGGAGCATCAAAAATGGCAGCAGCAAAAAGTACTTGTGGCAAAGCCTGCAGTCACTCCTTAGGGAAAACAGCATTTTGTGTAACATTTCCATTACTGCATAGTCACTGTAAAAAGAAAAATGGTCTTTTTTTATTTTTTTTCCTTTGATCTTTAGAGTCAGCTACAAAAATTACAATTTATAAATTACAGATATTAAGATTTGGGTTTTTGAAAGGGGGATGGAGTCTGGACATGCTATTAGGATGCTGGGACTCTTTCTAACTTGGTTTACCAAGCTGCCTGACATCTCAGCTGCTGAGCCTGCTTCACCTCTTCCACTATAAAATGGTGATGTTGTTTACATACTCCAAGAGGACTGGTTAATTAAGAACAGTTTGTAGAGCGATTTCAAGATGGAAAAACATGGCAATTACTGCAAACAGTAAAGGCACTGCAGGCTAATTTTCATTGATGATAAAGTTGATTAACAAATACACAGATCTAATAAGCACTTACTGCTTTCGAGTGCAGGAGCAGGTGAAGAGTTGCCATGAGAACTGAAGAAGCTGAGTGTACTCAGTTCGGCACTACTGATGTCTCTTTGTAATTATGATTATTGTGTTCATTGATTACTAGGAGTAGATTTACCAAAGTGAGGGACTGTCACCCCCTCCTAACTCTGCCTGATGGTGCACATGCTGTGTGTCATCTCAAAGGAGTAAGCCCCTAGCAACATTCTCACTTCTTACAGCCCCCTTGTGATGGGCTCTCTCCCAGGGGCATGCTGACACAAATCCAATAAAGGTGTGTAAGGCTCCATACAAACAGGGTGCTCTATAGAATGAGGCATAATTCATGAGCATTGCCCTTTTTTAGTTTTTGGTGCTAATCATCAGCACCCTGAAATTTGTTTAACCTTCCTTAAGACTTGGCAGGGTTTTTTTGGGAGGATATATTTGTTTGGTTTTTTGGTTTTGTTTTGTTTGTAGTTTGATTTTTGTTTGGGTTTTTTTCCTTTTATTTTTTTGTTTTCTTTTGTTTTGTTTTAAGTTGAAGCATTTTGCAATGACTTAGGGCAACACTAAAGATCTTCTACCCAGTAGTTTGAGAATTCCAGGACATTTGTTTTTCATCTGTCCCTGCCCCTTTGTTTTACTTTGCTATATTCAGCTCCAGTAAATGGTCCACTGGGTAGTAATAAATGGATTAATGTCAAAGTAATCTTTTTCCTTTCCCTGAAATAGCTAAAACTCTGATTTAAAAGGGATAAATACAGGTACCCAAACCTCATCTCATTATTTTCAAACTCTGTCTTGTTTTTTAGTATGACACCGGTTACTTGTTGCTTTAGCAACACAATTAGAAACATGTTTTTAAAAGCAAAAGGCACATTGTTTTCTTTTTAGTAATGATCTGTGCAGCCCTTCACTGACGTGATCTTGTTTTCAGTAAAACCTTTACTTTCTTTTATATAACTAAAGTGATGCAAAGGAGTAGTTACATGGGACCACTGCTAAATGCCATGGTGAAATGCCGTTGTCTATGTACAGGGTAGAAATAGCCATAGTAAAATGCCCCCGTGTCTTTACATCAAATCAGATACAGAAAAAAATACAACCTGATTTTGCAGATCTGGTTCATGTGTATATTCTGAAGCAAGTCTGCTAAATAAATGACTTAATGGGAGTTTATTGGCTTACTCCTGTTGTCACAACACAGTCAGGTGGACAGAGCAGTCTGCTTTTGTTGCTGTACCATCAAAAACCAGGTAGTCACTTACAAAGTTCTCATCAGTTTTAATGCATAGCACAATGGAAAGATGTCAGTGTGAATATAACTTGAGCATGATGTGCTCTATTAAATAACTGCCTGGTTTTGGTTATTAGAGCCTTTAATCCTGCTAAATGCTGCATGTAAGGCAGAGGATCAGATTAATTCTGCATCCCAGTTGAGACTGGAAGGCTGAACTGTGCTGGTCTAATGAACAGCCAATAAACACAGACAATCACAGCATCATTTTAATAGAATCTTACGGAAAATGAATCAGTTTTTTCCTTAAATATCTGTTTACACTGTATGAACAGGAACACAACTTCAGTTTTATGTTTCATTTCATGTACCAAAGTTGAGAATGCATGCTTTAAAAAAGACGCTCTACAAACAAATTCATGACATAGCACAATGCAATATGTCATTAAAAAGAAAAGTACTAAGGTTTGGGAATAATGCAAACAGCTTGATTTTTCCTGACCATTACTTAAGGATTCGAAATATGAGGTGTATTAGAGTTGATGAAAACTACCCTACATGAAATAATGACACAGCATAAAGGCTTTGTGCCTTTTTTACCAAGCGCAGTAAGAGCAGAAAATACATGCCACCCCCTGACTGATCTCACATCACAATATTTTGATTACTATTAATAGTCACATGCCTCAATAATTTTGAGAACTGTGGCACATCAGTCCTGCTCCCACTGTGTTTGTTGGCAGAACTAAGCCTCCCATGGGTTTCAGTACCTGCAAATTGTAGCCTGAAACGGTGAACATATAAACAAGGATATGTGCTTATTTATTGAGCTGTCTATGTTATTACAGTGGAAAGTCCCTTGGTCCTTAGTCAAATAAATTCCTTATCCCCATTATTTGTAATTAGTGCTCCATAAGAAACTAAGTTTTGGTATTGTATATTTATAAATCAAGGATTTCAATTTTTAAGAAGGAAGAAGGGGTGCTTTTTGTATGCAATATTCCTGCATTCACCTCTGAAGTGGGAGTTGCAGCTAAGCCTTTCAGCCTGCAGCTTGCAGCTGGAAGGGGGTGCTTGGTGGAGGTGAAACTCTCTGCTAGCAGCTCCAAAAACGTTTATCATTTCAGCATTTATTATTTTACATTTTCATCTGATGTTGGTAGCTCCTCTCTGTCTATTGCATTTTATATGTTTTATCCGTAGCAGCAGGAGTCCACGCTGGCTTTTAATGCTCTGCTGACTTCCTTTCTCATCCCCTTGCTACTTTTTCAGACCTGCAGCTCCCACTTGTCACCCCAGACTGTTCTGGCCAGCCTGGACTGCCAAGGGTCAGCACCACAAGAAATGTGTCCCAGGGCAGCACAATCTCTGGGCAGGCACACATCTCCTATCTGCAGCACGGGTGGAAGCAGAGCACGAGCACCAAGCTGTAAGTTAATGACAACCCACCCTCAGAAACTGCCAGTGCTCCAGCATGCAGCTATTTGGGAGTCAGGGATGCAGAAAGCAGTAAAAGAGAAGACCACAGCAGATGGAGCACTTGGATGTATTGCATCTCATACTTGCATAATGCTTGTTTCTGTATGAGCCAAGTTTGCACGTTTTGAGTATAAACATCTCAGTCTTTATGTTGAGGCAGTGAAGCACCTAGACAGATAAATACAGATCCAGAGACACCCCTGAACCTTTAGATCTCAAGGTGGCCGAGCTGTTTCCTGCTCCATCCCTGCTTTGCCCCTACCACAAACACACATATGTAGTCCTTTGCACAGAGAACCTCCCTTAAGTGAAGAACCAAGAAGTTCTTGATAATCTGTCTGTTATCAAGTGCTGTTTGCTACATCACAGTATTTCAGAAATTTTGTGTTCTGAGGACCTGCTATTCTGCAGAGTGGAGAAAAAAATTCTCTTTAAGATAGATGTTATTAGACTTACTTAAAAGATAGGAAAATTGAGGTCTGGAAAGGCCACGTATTGCCAAAAATTACACAGAAACAGAAGGAGAGCCCCTTGTCTTTTACCAGTAATCATTCTTAGAGACCCACAATTTCTATAGTCATCATCCCATTGAACTTTCTATGAAGTAAATTGATACTCAAGTGATTTTTTAACAGACAGATTGATTACACCATTGTGAATATGCACAAGTACAGCTCAGATTTCCCCAAGTAATGAGTTTTTAAGTAACAGGTTTTTTTCTTGGGTTTGCTTTTTTTTCTGTTCTGCTTCTATGGCTGACTCTTTTTGTGTGTACTATGGGAGCTTTAGACCAGTTTTTAGAGAGATGTGTCACTTCTTAAACAAAGCTAGCTTGCAGAATTCTTTGGTTTAACTGATTTATTATGGGTTATTTATAGGTATCTTAGGCTTTCATAATATTTGGAATGATTGTATATGGCTTTCATTAGGGGAAGTATGCAGCACCACATGTTTCTGTCCCTTTATTACAGAAGAAAGTTCTAATAGTAGTGCAGTCTTTCCGTAGTGTTTGGTGGGGGTGTTTTTCAGAATTCACTGCAAATCAGTGTTAAATAAGGTACCTTAACGATGAATTTCTGTTATTTAACATGTTTGGATTTCTTTAATGTTTAGTTTAATCTTGATTTAATCTTTCACTCTGACTGTCCTGGATTTCTAACACTTATATTATTTCCACAATGCATTTATGTGCATATGTACTCTCAAACATTACTCCCTCCAAATATAGTTGCTTCCTGTGTTTGGAAATTGGGAGTTAAAAATGCTGAAAGCAATAATGCTTTGTTCCAGGCTACTTGATTTAATCTACCGTGTTGCTTAACTTGGGGGAAAAAAGGCTAATTTACTATTTCCACTAATTTCACTATTTTCTTATAGCTCATTTGCAAAAGAACTGCATTAATGCTACATATTTTTATTACTTTCCAGGAATCAAGTATCAACTTCATCCAAGGACAAGGATGTCCTTAAAGCTCAAGACCTTTCTGTCATAATCAAAGCATATGTGCTCGTGACATCCTTAACACCCCTGCGGGCATTCATTCACTCAACCACCACTGTCTGGCATCCACCCAAGAAGAAGCATTTTACCATAAAGGTAAAACATTTCCTTTCCTTATTTTTTTTATCTTTCAGGCGAAGTACATAGATAGAAAGATAGAGAATATCTTCCTTCTCTTTTATCCTTTCTTTTTTAGCAGTCCACAGCCTACAGTGAATATTCTCCTTATGTACAGTTTTCATTTCTCAGAACAAGTGGGGTTTGCTTCATGAAGCAGCAAAGCCTTGCCCTCTGCACTGGGGGCCTGGGATTTGCATGTCTCCAAGCCCATTTTTATTGGTGGCATTTGACAGCAGTTGCATGGTCAGAGTTTAAAGCACAGCAGTGTGGGTGCTGCCATTTACTAGCAGCTTTTGCTGGGATATTGACAGTGTTGCAAAAAAGGAAAGTAAATATTTAAAACAGCTTATTTAGATTTCTTTTTTAGGTGCAGTAAAGCAGACCAGAGGAGGGTCAGGGCACTTCTAAATAAGGGGAAGGAAGTATACCACGGATAGAGTGGGCCACCCATGGTCTCAGTTTTATGAAGAAGGAAGTTTCATATGTGCCTTAGATTAATTCTGGACATCTCCAAGTACCTGGAGATACCCCTCTCTCTACAGTTCTTTCTTGCTCAGCAGTCCCATGGATTTGCAAATATGCCTTGCCATTTCTTCCTTCTTCTATCAAGGGACTGTGCTTGCAAAACATCAGCTCTTTGTGAAGAAGCTACAGTTGTGCTGCTGCTTCTTCCCTTTTGAAGAATTAAGGTCACAACATGACAGTGGTCTCTTGAGGCCACAGATCAGCTCCTGCAGCAGCTGTTGGAGGATGGGTGCACTTTGGCCATGTAACCTTCTTGGGGTAGGAGCAGGTCTTGGCTTTGGATCAGTCTGAGTGCTGTGGTGTCATTGTCAGGACTGCTGGTGATCTCAGCTATTTGGTACGTCCTACAATTTTAGCCCTCACCAAGTGGAGTGCCTAGTTTAAGCTCATTATCTAATTCTAGTCATTGGAGAAACAGACACTTCTAGAGAACAAATCACCCCACTTAATTTAGATACCAGTTTTGGAATGAGTTTCCTGGTAGAAGTGTTTGCTTCCTTCTATGGGCTTTGACATTCTTAGAGAACATGCCAAATTCTGGATTGCCAAAATTAGGTGAGCTGAATCTACTTCTCTCTTCCCCCCACGTAAGCTATGGAAACCCATGAAAACTTACTGCTTTGTTATGCATTTTCCTCCATTTACATTTATGAAGAGTGATGGTCACTCACTTTCAAACCCTGGGATTCAGTTTTGGTTTATGTTTATTAAAATAGCACAATATCCAGCAGCATCACTGTTGCAGCTGAAGCAGAGACAACTTTAAAGGCTAGTAGTCATTAGTAATTGTGATATGGCTTTGTAAAACAATTCCCACTGAGGGAAGTCTGCTGAACAGGGTGCCAGCCACCATTTACAGAGCACTTTGGCAGCTGAAGAAGCAATAAAAATGATAGGTGGAAGCAGCAGCACATCTACAGTGGTTCCTGTTTACTGTTGTTGTGGTGTTATGCCTTCCATAGCTTTAGACAAACTTGTCAAAATGGTGAAAAAGACACAATAGATAGGCACCATTTGTGAAAGAAAGCACATTTGTAGTGATGTAGATATTGAAATGCAAAAATGGTGGGATATGGTTTATGTAAGGCTGCCTCTCAGCACAGTCTGCTCTGTAGAATATGGAAGGGGACAGGGAGCTTCCAGGGGAAGTGAGACACTGGGAATTCATAGAATGGCCAGAAAGCACTACTAGGAAAATCATATAGAGGGTCTGTGCTTGATGCAGAGGCAACAGGCAGGTCACCCATCAGAAAATACTTGGGAGAAGGTGTGAATTCAACCAGTGATATCCTTTGTTAAGAGATTTTGTCAAGTTTCTCAAAAACTTCATGGAGCCCTCCATCACTTGCCAGTGAGACATCCAGTGCCAGCAGTCATCTCTCCCAAAGTAGCCAAGTAGAGCAATGCATGCTTGTACCAGCCAAGGAGCCTCCTCCAGAAAGCTCCTAAGCTTTGAGTTTCTGCCAGCTCTATTATGTGGGATGGAAATTGTCCCATTTTGAAGCTTCAACCTGTCAATAGTCTATTCAGAGAACCTCCAAGACCTGTTTTTCCACTGATTGACAAAATACCCATCGGGGACTCAACTCCCCTGCCTAGAGGGGAGATTTGGGGAAAAAAAAAAAAAATTTCTGGAAAAATTTGCCAGTGTTTTTCCCCCAGGAGCAGCTAACTGAGTTTTGTTTCTTATTTTTTTTTTAATGAAGCAATGAGAATCATTTTATCTGCTTTCAGTAATGTTATACCATAATTTAGAGACCTCCTCAGTTTGTACAGACCTCTGGTCAGGACATTTGTTCTCATACCAGTATAATTACAACATTTTTAATGAGAAATTCATCCACATTTGTGGTCAACTTAGTTTTGCTATCACAAATTCAGTATGTTAAGTATGTTTAAAATTTGATCTCCCGTGTACAGCAATAACAATGCCTCATTGAAAAACTGGAGATGTTGGTGTAGCTGTATGATGTCAATGATTAAGAGAAACAGTGTAAAAAAAATACCAGGAGTTTCATTAACTAAATAATACTGCATTCCCCACTGCCTTTTTTGTTAGTAATCTATTGTAAATGATTTTTGCAATGCATATTTGCTTTTTATAGTCATAGTGGCATGGCTTCAGAATGATTCCTTGAATACTGGTCAAATGGCAGGTCAGCAAGAGTTCAAGTGTGTTTTGCTCACCAGCTGTCAGGTCTTCTCTAGATTATACATATTTTAGTATTTCATTTCATAAAGCAAAAGAAGGTAAATCCTGAGCTGGCATAAGGATTTTGTGTGCAGTCAAGGGGTAACAAAAGTGCAACTCCAGATTTGGGCCCAGCATGGGAAGATGCAAGAGATGCAGAGGAGAGAATGGCTTTCTGCCACACAGATGTTTCAATATGAGGCTTGTGTAATGGCTCTGTTTCTTTGAGGAGGGTTGGAAACCGCTTATTTAATCCATCTGTGTGTTGAAAAATTATTAATAAAATAGGAGCTTTCTGTTTTGCATATTGTACCGATTAAAGGTCTCTGTCAATGTATGCAGTAATTCCTTTTATGTTAATGGACATTATGCATGTGTATTGAGAAGAATGCTGACCCCTGAATAATTTTCTGTTTTATAGAAGCCAGTGTACAAACCAGTAATTTATAATTAATTATTTCAAGGCTTAACACACTGTGAACTGCTTCCTTTGCCCTTCCATTAACCTTTCCCAACCTGATCCCAGTTCTTTATGAAGGGATACACTTTTGTAAACAGAAGTACTGCATCCTGCATCATCAGGGAAGGCTCTTCTGTGCTGTCAGCAACTTCCCGTGGCCCCTGCTATGGCTCATCATCCTTTTGCTCATCCAAAATAGACAGGTGCCTCCTGGTCTTGAATTCCTTGACTGGTGTTCTTGTATAACCCTTGATGCTCAGATGAAACTGTTCTTAAGTCATTTTCCAGTTGTGAAGTATAATTTATTAAGGCAGTTTGCTGTTAAGCTTGCTGTGGTGTGAGTCACTAAAACTGTCGCTGGAACTCTTCCTGTGTATTAAGCATTTGGAAACTTGAGTAAAGGATTTTTTTTTTCCCTACTTAACATAAATGCAAATAAAAGTGGACCCTCACCTACACAGGAAATCCATCTATTAATATGACGCGGCGGTCTGGCTTATAGCCGAGCATGGGGGAAACTAGGTTGCCGTATTGCCCTCAAGTGGCCAGTTTTGGTACAACTTGAGGTGGTAGCCACACGTATTTAAGGTGGGATAGAATGCAAACCTACATCCAGATAAAGAGCAAAAGACTTGCAAACAGCACAATGGCTCGGGATTTTTTCCCTTTGTTTTAGCTTTGCTTGGTTTTTTGTTGGTTTTTTTTTTTTTTTTTTAATTTAATATTGTTGCCCTGTCACTCTCACAGGAGCAAACACAGAAGAAAAATTACCATCAATTCTTAATCAATTAGATTGTAGGGTTATTTGGGACTAAAATCAAATTTGTTCATTAGGTTCTGTTAGAATGCTGTAATGCTCTTCTTTCTGGGAGACTGAGCATAATATAAATGCCATCTCTGTTTTCTTTCCTTGTGGTATCTCGAGCCCTATAATTCCTCTATTCACTGATATAAGAAGTCTGTCTGGACTGGGGGAGTTCAAAGACATGCTTAGTCTGACACTCATTTGTGGCAGCAGCCAGGCAAGAGAGCATCATGAAAGTGTGCAACAGGACAAACATAAAGTGATAGTGGTCCCTAGGCAGACTGTATCTATTTCTGGTAACCTGCAGGGTTACAAACACAGAACTTGGAGTGGAATATATGTTTTGATGTTTAATGAGCTCCAGTGGGCTTTTATGCATGCAATTCTCTCCTAGATTTTTAAATTCATGAATGCTTTCGGTCTTACCAAGTCTTCGAGCAATGATACTGTACAGATTACTTACGTGTTGCTTGAAAAAGAGCATTTGTTTGCTTTAAAACCTCAGGAAAATCAAATATGACTTGATTTCATATCCTTAATTCTTGTCTTAAAAGGAAGAATGGGAAATCCTTCTTTCTTTGTCATCTTTATCTGTGTCAACCTGTTATGCAGTGCACAAATGAAATTCTTTCTGGAGCTCTTTTCTGCTTTTCTTATTCTGAACATCCCTATTTAGCTAAGTAAGAGCTCAGACTGATTGTTCACTACAACATGTGGATTTGTCATAAGTTTTTACACTATTATCCTGGCCTTTAGCTCTCTGGAATATTTCTCTAGTTCACAGATCCTCTTGCTTTGGCTGTTCAATCCAGTCAGCTCTGTAAGCATGTCCTTCTGTGGCTTCCATCTTTCCTAGACCTGCCTCCCATTATTCTGATTCTTCTCATCTTCCCCTTTTTTAGATTTCCAGCTTCCCTTAGTCAAGCTGATACATTTTTGGTTCTCACAGCAACCTGGGAAATGCTGTTAGTAAATCACCTTTAATTTCCCACTAAGAAGGCAGTGCTGAGTTGGGAAACCACTCTTAGTTAAGTCTCAGTCAAAAGGCCTAATTTCATGGTTGCTGAAGCTGGCGAGTGGCTTTTTGCTTTTGGACTTAGTCTTAAGAGCAAGGAGCTTTAGAGGAAAGAAAAGGCCTACTCAGATGGCCTTTTGTCCTTGGTGTAATTAAGTTATGAATGTGTTAAGGGGCAAGATGTTGGGGAGTTTTGTGAACAGCTTTTTTTCTGAACAATTTAATTTCATCTTTTTAAAAATCTTACATAATAAAAAATATATACAGAAGTGTGACATTTACTGTAAAAAAAATTTGAATACTAATGTGATTTCCCCTTTTATCAAGTGCCACGTTAGAGCTGCAGAGAAAGGGCACATCATAACAATAAATCAGGAGTGGAATAAACAGATCTACCTGAAGCTAATGAAATAAACTTAGGATAAATTACTGAACTGTTTTCTCTGTGTTTTATTCTGGAACCATTGGTACATGGTTCCTGGGTACATTTTTCTCCCAATACATGGCTTTGACTATTTCTATATACTCCGATCAGTGGAAAGGTCCATCTGTGCTAGCAGAAAATATGGAAAATAGCTTCATTGCTAAGTATGTTTCCTTCTGGCCTTCTGTGTGGAATTAGTTTTTATTCTTGCAGACATGTTAGGTATTTAGATGCTTCCATACATATAATCAAAGAAATTATTTTTTGTGTGGAAAACATATTTTTGTACCTATGAACAACTGCTTATGCCCAAAAGTATTTGGACCTGGTGAAGAAATTTCACCAGAGACATCCAGTAAGAAGAATGAATGTACAAAAGTGAACTGAGAGAATAGAGCCTGAGAGCCTATGGTGGAAGTTTTTAGAGATTTATTGTATTTATTCAAGTTATTTTCAAGAAGAGGCAATTACTGTTAGTCTTTGAGACCCTGCACATCCAGTGATCAGAAAGAGTGCAACAGCTCCAGTGCTTAGCAGAACAATCTGGAGAGGATGCCCTTTGCTACTTCAAAAGGGGTAATTTCTTGAAACCAAAGGTCATGCTTTCATTCCTCAGACATTAACCTGACTTTTAACTCTTATCCTGATAATTTTGTATGCCATGCCATTTTGAAAGCTACTGCTAGGAACCAGTAATGTCTTTCAAAACTGATTCATACAAATACTGTAAAGTAGGATGTTCTAAATTACTCAGTAGCCTCAGCGGTCTCTTTTCTTCTACCTCCTTGCCTCTGAAGTAGATTCAGAGTTCATCTATGCTTCTGAAGGGGAGTTCCTGTTACAGGAAAAAATACAGGAGTTCACCTCATTTAACCAAACCCAGAAGTGTCTAACTGATGATATAAAATCAACTGGCAACTGGTAATTATAATACACCTTCTATCAATTTCAGTAACAGGAAAGATAAATCATGATACCAGACACTTAAAACACTTCAATGAACATTGCACATTTCTAAACATCCTTCTGTAAATACCCTCTGAAACTCTAGTGACATCTGCTCATTCACCCATGTTTATCCAGCCTCTGTCTCACAGGCAGCACAGGTTACAAACACAGTCCTGCTCTCCTGGGATGCAGCCTCCCTTCTTTCATGCACCTCTGCTTGGAGAAGTGGGGGGCCCTGCTCTGTGTGTGCCCATTTCACACGAACCCACACAGGACCTGTGCCCATCCTTACATCCTGGTATTCCCTGAACTCTAGGCAGAAGCTGTGGTGCCAGCAGGCTGACTTGGGGCAGTGCCTGACCAGGTTTTGGCTGCTGCTTTCTCCACCCAAAGTCTCTCCCCTGCTGCAAATTTTCATGCTGCTTTTCTGTTATTTCCCGAGCTGACTATTTCTTTGTTTCAAAAGTCACTTTGCAATTTCCTGGTTACTGTTTAACCTTGCTGATGGTTACATTCCTCTTTATCAGGGTAAGTTTGGTCAAATGTCATCCCAGACAGTTCTGCATATTCCAGGCACACAGGTGGTGCTGTCTGTGGGCAGGCTGTATGAGCACTCCAGTGACAGATCTCCTGCCTGTCTTCAGTGTCTCACTTAGATTCCTCAGGGGAACCAAACAATTTCAGATTGCCATTAATGCCACTGTTTTTAGACATCTACTTCAAAATGGCATAAATTATGCTCTTCAAGCATCTGTGTTCTGCAGTGAGGTGTAAAGGGAGCCTAGACATTTAACTTGTACATAGCTGTAAGCCATGAAGTCTTGTAGTGTGGGATTCCTCTACAATATTGGCACCTGAGTGAATAGTCTTCATGTGAGCTGTGTCTCTGAACACCTGCTACAATCAACACAGAGCTAATCAGTGCAGGCAGTGAAGGAATGTGTTCTAAGTTAGCATTTATTGCCATTCACAATGTCAAGGAAAATCTTTCTTGTTTGTTTCATCAGGAGGCAAGATTTTCTGGGATTGAGCTAAAGGCAGTCTCAGAAAGATCATGGCAGTTTGGTTTTATACTCTTTCCCAGGGCAATCCTCAGCTGACCATTCAGCTAGCTGCCCCAGGCTGCCCCAGCAGCTCTCCTGAGAAATTAATTTGCAGAAAGATTGCCCGAGGAAAATCTTCTTGAGGCAATCACTACAGTCATCATAACATCCAGCCATGTGAGTGCCACGCTCTTCCACTCTTCTTCAGGCTCCATGACTCTGGGCATGAAGTCTGAAATCCAGAATTCCTTTGTTTATTAAATTGCATTTTTTCAATGCATCAGACCTTTACCTGATTATTCAGTGTGTTTTTGAGGAGCCAGAGGGATCTGTGTCATTAAGATTATAAGGTTAATTTTAATGACTGCAGATTTTAAAAACTGGATGTCAAAATGGATGAAGAAAAAGCATCATAAAAGTAATATTGAGTTTGCCTTTTTTTTTTCCCAGTGGCTTTTCCTAAAGCAAAAAGAAGTTATTGGGGAGTGAAAGGTCAATGAGTTTAAATTAATCTAAAGAGTATTTCTAGTTCAGTCTGCCTTTACAGAAAACTTGTGCTTGATCCATGTAACTTGACTGCATTTGCACACTTCTCTAAGGCATTACATAAATATTTGGAACACACCTGCAACTGTATGAGTTCAGCCTTTGGATGAACACCTTAAAGCTTCTGAGAAGCCTTGCAATTCTGTATATAATGGTGTCATTGTATAAAATACATGTGCATGGCTCCATTAAGTCTTACAGCCTACTAAAATTTAATCCCCATTCCTCTGCTTAAAAAATCACCAGCCAGAGGTCAGCTTTCTCCCATAACAGATTCCTGTAATTTTCAGCAGTAGTTCCTACTCTGTCATCTTTAAATTGTTCAATGCTTCTGTTAATCACACTCTGTCAATGGTGAGGTTGCTTTCTTCTGGTCAAGCAGTCTGTTTCCTCTGAAGTTGAAAAGATCAGCACCAGTGGTGGCAAGTTGAAGAAACCTCCATCTCTTTAGTATCTTGCAGTTGAACACAGATATTTGTATATTTTTATTCACTCAGAAAAACCAGAGGTTGCTGCAGATTTTCACACTTCATCACCCTTAATCCATACACTTCAAAATTTTGCTATCTATTGCTGTAAATCCTGTGGAATCTGTTGGACTCAAACCAAACCTGAACTTCTTTAAAAAAAGGATTTTTTCTATTAATTGGAATTTAACCTGAAGTATTCATCTCATCTCATCTCCATTGGTCCTGAACCAGCCTGACTAAATATTTATTTTCAGCCATTGACTTAGAATAAACATTGGTCTAAAACCTGATATCCTCCAATGAGAACCTGGTGAGCAATGTTTCTTTTCTAGGCTGGCTGAGGAGACCTGTAGCTAAAATGCAGCATCTTGGAGATGCCAGTATTATTTTAATGCCTGTTCTGATGACAGCAGTTGGCTATTTTGGCCAACAGCATGCTCTGAGTACCAGTTGGGCAAACCAACCTGTCTTTCATCAGTTGTTACTAGAAATGTATGCATTAGGTATCCGTTGCTTTAAAGTGCTTGGGAATTGATTGATGGTGAGGGAGGAAATGAGCTAATGGTGCTCTTGCCTTTCCTTCCAGTAATCCCCATCTCTCCTTATAAAACTCTTCAATTCCCTATGTTCCCTGTGCAGCAAAATAGCACATCTCCTCACTTAGTCCTTCAATACCCACTGGAGATTTGGGAAGTTAGAGAAAAGGTGCAAGCCAGAGTAGCAGAAATGTAAGTTGTGTACTGAATCTGGCAGAGGTGCTAGAAATAATCGCAGTATAGAAATTCCCAGAAATAATGAGAAAATTTTCCTTTCTTAATGTTAATGCAAAATGTGTTCTACATGTACTGTACGTGCTTTATTTCTGAAGATAGGTTTTTTTTTTTTTTTTTTGCTATGTAAAAGTCTCTCTTTGGTAATATAGTACTACTAAATTATCTAACAGTTTTACATGGTTCAGACCTTAATTGGGTTCTGTGCTGTATGATAACTCTAATGGAAATATGGTTCAAAGGCAGCCTTTTTCTTAGTACAGGGGACTCATGTTATAAAACCTGCCTATGTTCCATCTTCACTGGGTCTCTGTATTGCTCTAGTTGTTTCACTGAATCTCTATCTGAAGTGATGATGGGGTGAATTTGCATGAGTGATGAAAGTACCTGAGGACAATGCTGTGCAGGCCAGTAAATATGCCACTGGGAGCATTCACAAGTCTGAAACCCACCGAATATGAGGAGTTTGGTCAAAACACAGGCTGTGGCTGATCATTTTTCCAATATCTTTCTTTTTTATTCTATTAAAACCCTGTTGACCAGGGGTAAGGATTTGCAGTCAAGGTCAAGTGGGATAGCCCTTGGCACAGTGTGTTAAGAAAAGAGAAGGCTTTTACTTTGAATGTGCTATTACCCACTGAGGAAAATAGAAGCATTTGTGAGTTTGTTTGCCTAGAACCAGTGACAGAAAAAGGCTTTATCAAAGCTGATATTCTGAGCAATATATTTTTAAACTTTTAGTACAAATTTTGGTTTTGGTAGACTTATTTGTAAATAAAAAACTGTTCTCTGCTGTCTGAAGCTTTTCATTCCACTTTATTGTACAAATGAATAAGAACGAGAGTCGATATTCCAAGGCAATTTTTATTTCCATCAGCTTTTTAATTTATGATTTTAAGCACTGATTTACTGTAAATGTTCAAAAATAAATGTATTCTCTTTCACAGCTGCAAAGGTTTTTTGAGATATTCTTCAGAAACAGTTCTCCCCAACAAGCCTTCAGCAACATGAAGGAAGCTATAAACAAACTTCTACTTATAACTGAGGTCTTCAGCAAATCATCTGCCTCAGGACCAAGTTCTTTCAATCAGTAAGTGACTTGCAGTAGTCATTGCCATGCCAGAGTCAAGATAACTCCTTAGAACAGAATAAAAATTGTAGACGATACAAGATTCTTAAAATAAGAAATTCCCATCTATTTCATACTTCTTTATAAAGTAAAGACATGATGCATTTAAGGAGTACAACTCTTCAATATCCACAGTGTTTCCAATTCTTGAAAAGGTTTTGATGAATACTAAGGACCAGATGCTGTCCTAATGAAGTGTTTCAGGCAGCACAAATGAGCAGCAATCACTCACAATTGGGCTAGTCCTAACATATATAAAACCATATTTCCTTTCAGTGAGCATTCTGTCATATGTCAAATATTTAATGCTGGAGTAGCCCAGATGGTTCAGAGCTGGCTCTGGCAGGCAATCTGAACAAGAGACACTGTAAAACACTTTATGAAATGTACGTTATAAAATATACCTAGGCACCAACAGTCACATTTCTGTGTGTATTCACTTCTATTAGTGTTATAATTCTCAAACATAAATCAGCCTTTATTATGTAATATTTTTACTAAATAAAATTAATATTTGTTCTATATATGTTATGTCCCATCCCTGACATTTTTATGATAAGTACTAAATAAGTTACTATTTATTACATTTATGTGTTTTACAAAGTTTTTTTGAGAACCAGGTGTTTTAGTAGCAGTAATGTAAAGCTCATTATTTGACTTACAGAAGTTGGGAATAAAGCTTATACTGTGAGTGGAAAGGGTAGAAAGGAGGGGAGGAGTGTAATGAGGATGAAGCTATTTTGACAGTGGTCCAAACTCTCTTTTTTACCAGTGAAATGGACTCTGTTGTTTGTGTAACACAAGACTTGCTTATAACTCCTGGCCCATGCCTCCAAACATCCCCATAGCTGCAGCAGAGCTCTTTGGCTTCAGTGAACCTGGAGCCTCTCCCCATCTCTTGCCCTCCAAATATCTTCAAAGCTTTTCCTGGGCCTCATTCATTCTCTTCAAAAGGCATTTCTTCCTCCAGCATAATTAATTTCCCTCTCTGTCATTTTATATAGCACTATTTTCATCACCTCACAATCAGACTCCTTCCACATTTAATGCTGCTGGCTCTTCCTAGAAATTTATTTAGTCTGTGTCACGTGTTGTCCCTCGACCTGTGTGTGTGTGTGTTTCTTGCATGTGTTCTCTGGACCTGTGTGTGTATGGAATTTTACTGTGTACAGGGTCATGGTTCAGTGGTGGAGTTGGCAGTGCTAGGTTTGTGATTGGGCACAATGACCTTAAAGGTCTTTTCCAACCTAAATTATTCTAGGTGTCTATATTTCACAACAGGACCTAACCTCACTGAAACTGATTCCTTTTATATTGTATTTCAGATGCAGCCAATGTTTTCAAATGCTAACTTTTGACATTGGATTTGGCATGTCCATACACCCAGTAGTTCTTAAGGTGAGAAAACTGCACAAATTATTGCTTGACTCAAAAAAATTAAACCAAGAAGAACCTTCAAACCAGCAGGAACCCTCAAACCTCTAAGAAATATACCAATAGTTTAATATTAATTTTGCCTGATTGTGGAGAGTTGCTATAGAAGAAACCGGTTTTTAAGAGTCACAGTTCCTGTCATGAAGTTCACCACACCATCAGAATGTACAAACCTTTCAGCTTGCATTAAAAGACTAGCTATTACCCCAAATGAATATCAGTGAAACAAAATCCATAGGAAGCATTGCATGAAAGTGGAGTAAGGTTTTAAATGTGGCAGAACACAGATGAAGAGAGGAAGTTAAGAAACCACAATTGGCTTTTAGTGCAAATTAAAGTTCTCCATAAATTGGATTGTACTTCTTCATTTCATTACCTGCTTTGACCTCCACTGTGCTGCCTTCTTCCTGGATGATCCACAAGGCCCTTAAAACCAGGGAAATGAGAGCTGTGCCAGATTTGTAGCACTCCTGCCTCAGAACAGTCTGTCCAGAAACAAATATTGTACTGCTTTCCAGCTGTTCTTATTACCTCATGTGCATGCATATATCTAGATATATAAAATGTTTCTTCATATTTATGATATACAAATATTAACAAAAAGTAGTTAATATATCGCCACTGTAAACCTCTTCAAGTTTCTAGTAACAACAGTGCAGTCAATCTCTCCATTCTTCAGAAAAAACATCCTTTAAACACATAGGAAAAATGCATGTATGAAAGGAAGTTTGCATAATTGAAAAAGTCCATGAAGACAATATCTTGAATTAGTCTGAGAAGAATTATTTAGCTACCATAAGAAATGTGGTATGTCATAGCAATTCAGTAATTGTGTACAAGGCTGTAAAAAAATTATTCAAAAGCTAAACATAAAACATGATGTTTACCTGCCTGTATAGAAGTTTCAACCATTATCCATTATCCATAAATTCACAGTATGAAAAAGCAAATTGCCCTAAAAATAAGCAGTTGATAATTAATGCAACATTTAATTTGAATATTATCACTTGGGAACTGTAGTATGCACACAACCTATTCATATTGATGCTATATTTGTATTTATGCTAACATAATGATTTACTCATATTTTATAACCATGATTTGTTCATTGTGTTTATATTGTAAAACTTAGACTTTCATCCGTAGTAACAAATGTTCTGTATTAACTCTAAACATGAGTTTTGTTAGAGTTATGTTAGCATATAATGTGACATGTTATTTTTTAACCAAATTTCAAAGAAAACACGGGAAAAAAGCTTTCTCATGTGTCTGCGATACTGTACTCTGGCCACAAGAGGACAGCAAACATTGTGGTATGGAGTTGTGACAGACAATGTGGCACAGCATTTGTTGTTTCATAATCCTGTCAGTTTGTGTTATTATTACCTCTTTTTTTAAGTTCCAGTTTATCATTTATTGTTATGAAAAGACTGGGCTTCTTCCATAGTTATTCAAGCAATAAATTCTTATGTTATTTTCCAACAGGTGCATGAAAACTTTGATTTTCAAGATGAGAATGAATTGACTATTCAGGACCAAATTTCCAAAGAACTTCTTTTTGAAGATACATTTAAATTTCTCTTATCTAATGAATCCTCAACATCCAGTTTCATAGAAGCTTTACAAAAAATTTATGGATCATCTGTGAGCAAGGTAGTTAATTCCAACTTTTTCTTATTATTAACTATGTGAAAATACTTAATTTTAAATTGTATGCTTCTGAAATTCTTGGTGCCAATGTATAGAATGAAGGATTTGTTTAATCCAAACTATCTTTTATTGTATTCTGGGAAACAAAACTGTAATTATATTAAACAAATGAATTTTCTTTTGTAAAAATTCCTCTCTCAAATTATGTAATTTTCCAAAATACTGTGCTTGAAAGACTTATTTAAAGCTTTAACAAAGTAATTTTCACATTGTTTTGAAAATTGTCTTTTTTTTTCGTATATAGATCTGTGTTTTTGCATGATTTCATCCAGAATTGATTAACTTGTGCATGGAGATCCATAAGCATCAGAATTAAATTTTGGTTCTTGCAACTTTGTGTCTTATTCTCAATGCAAGATTCAGTTCCAACTTTTTTTTTTTTTTAATTATAGAATATGTATAAATTTTGCTTTGCTAGTGAAAGCCATTTCTGACAAGCTGAGGTCTCATTTAGCAGTATTTCTCTCGGTCTGGGCACTTTTAAGAACGCATTTCTGAGGAGTCCTCTTCTTGAAAGACTTACAGGGACTAAATTATCCAGGCAACTTCTGCCTCTCAGACAGATGTGGCTAAAACAGGGTCATGAGTTCTAAATTTATGGCAGGATGAAGTAGAAAGCTGCAGACACAGACATGTAGTGATGTGATTACCCAGCCCGTGTTCCAGAGACCAGTGGTTTCTAGGGTTTGTTTCTACACAAAGCTAATACACAGTTGGCTTTATTCTAGACTGAAAAATGGGATGAGCTACCAAGGAGCTGGCTGGCTGAGCTTAGGGCTAGCTGAGAGCTGCTGGAACTTGTTCCTATGATCAGTGAAGGGACTGGGGTCTAATGCAAGCACACTGCTTTTCATGTGATTTCACCAGAACATGCTGCCCTTTCCTTCACAGGATGGAACATACAACAGAGAAGATGAGCAATGTTTCTCTTTAGAAGAGATAAATTCAATGATTACTTTCATAAAGGAGCTGAAGAGTCTTGGACAATTTGAGCTGGTAAAATAAACAGGGGTTTGTTTCATTGCATATGTTTTTTTATGTAACCCTTAATATTTCTCCTTCATTACCATTCTCTGCCATATGCTGTCTCTGGCATATGTAATTAGGCTGAATGGGCAGGGAAGCAAGGCAATAGAGGTAACACTGATTTTATTTTGGTGGATCGTTTGAATTTAATTTAAAAGAGATAAAGAAATACAGCAGGGAATTTGAGATGAGCTTCCACTGAAAAGGACAGCTAAAGCAGAAACAGAGACCAGGAAATAGAAGGAAAGGAAAAGAAGGAAAACAATATAAATTACTAATGAAGTGGTAAGGAAATAGAATGATAATGAAGCAAAGCAGGAGTGAGTGGAAGGACTCGAGACAGTACAACACTGAGATCATGACCAAAGAGTAGATATAGATGAAAAAGTGTGTGTGGAGGGGGAAGAGGGAAAGCAGGTGGAATATGTTACATTTTCTTCTTCATACTTTAAGTTCATTTTTGGAGAAGAACACAGATGGAGGAATAACAATCAGTGTCTGTGAATAGGCATAGTTAGTGAGGGAAATGGTGAGCATTAGGAAAATAAAGGACCTGCAACTGAATCTGTTGTTCAGAAAGTCTGCATGATATCAGGATTTCTATGAGACTTCCTGGATGAGTATTAGGGATGGAGAGTGATGACACTTGAAGCATTGAGTCTGATAGATCTGGAATTCACAGAATCATCTGAATTGGAATGGGCCCAAAAGGATCATCAAGTCTGACTCTTAAGTGAGTGGCCAATACAGGGCTTGAACCTGTAAGCTCTGCATTATTAGCTCCATGCTCTGACCAGCTGAGCTAACCTAAGGGTCAGGTCAGAGGCAAAAGAGATCAATTTCCACTTTGAGTCAATACTGGTAATCCTGATTTGCAAGGCTGGGCATGACAGTTTGTAAGCATGTGGGAAAGAGCATTAATATATAACCAGCCCTATGCTGTATATACTGCCTTTTGATCATTTCTCATGTCTTTGCACTCTATAGATATCATACTGTGTTGTCTCTAATCAGTGTCTCTCTTCTCAGCTTTTCCCTTCTTCTGCACCCAAGATCCAAATGTTGCTGCGTGACCTTTATCGCATGGTAGACCCAATGAGGCATCTTAGTTCCGTCCTGACTGTGCACTGGTTGCTTTCCAGTTTACTTCAACAATTCCAGTTCATGAATAAAGAGGCACATACAAATCTTTTGCAGTGGTAAGATAACTATTATATATGTTGGGGGTAGTTTCTCAAATGATACAATTGCAATATCTCCAGTGAGCACCATAAAACTCAATCCTTCAGTAGGTGTAGGTGGACTTGGAATCCTTGAGGTGAAGGTCTGTCATCCCATATGGAGCCGTCGGTCATTCTGCCACTGGAACTGTAGCTAATTTTCTAAATAGAACAAGTTTTGCTTCTCTGTCTAATATGAAGGACCCTGGATTAAAAATTAATTGCAATTACTGTAAATTTTTTTAAAGAAAGATTGATTAGGTAGGTTTTTTCCTAAACAACTGTGAACTCTGAATTAGGAACATTTCCCAGGGTTAAGACTGTCTTAATTTAAAACAATGAAAAGCAAAACAGTAAAGAAAATATAAAATTTTAGGTGAAGATTTTTCAAAAAAAATTAATAATTTTGATTGGCTCCAAATCTTCTGTCCAACAAATACAGGTCAGAGAGAATAATACTCTGAGAACCTCATTTTAACTGTTTGTGAAAAGATGGAAAAAATGCTGTAATGACAAGGGTAGGTGCATTGAAGTTTTGGCAAGAAATTTCAACTTTCATAAAGAGAGGAAGAGTAAAGGAAGGACAGAATGAGGGAGGGAGGGAAGGAGGAAGAGGAAAGAAGGAAGAGAAGGAAGGAAGGAAGGAGAAAACTTTTAGTATACTGTATCTTTACTGTAACATTTGTTAAATTGTGGTTTCTGTTTTCATTATCTCTTGGCTAATGATGTTTCATATATGTGTGCCATACTGTCTACTGACATTTGTGATTTTACAAACAAGGACTTGGGAACAGGCACATTAGACAATGTGTATGCTCTATCCCACTGAGTCTCAAGATGAATGTGTGAATGATATTATTTTGTACATTTTGTTGGGAGAATGCTGTTGTGAGTACATAGGGCATCTGTAAGATTTCTGAAGTTTTAATTTTGTTCCTCATTGAATTGGGTGTGGCTTTCAGCAAATCAGTAGTTATCTATATCTTTGTTTGCTTTACTGTAAAGGGGAGCTTATACTTTATCACTGTACTAGGTAACTGTTTATTAGTGTTTTGAAAATTCACAGTTCCATGAAAGTTCTAAGTTATTGTTGCTACTGCCGACCACTCTGATCCCTCTGTGAGAAGTAACTCAAAGATGCAGCTGCTTGCATTCATATGTAAGCCCTTGCCCTTTTGCAGAAATATTTAGGTTTGCATATCAAAGCATACCAACCTTTAGCAGCTTTCTGTTCTAATCTAAGCTGTGCCACTCACTCACTTTGAGCAAGCCCTTTGGCCTCTTTTTTTCCTTCAAGCTCAACATTATTGTATGTGTATAAATATGTAGCAGTACCATGACCTTTCTCCAGGGCAGAGGCCAATCTGCTTCTTTGCACTGTATTTTTCTGCAGTGGCTAAGCTAATAACCATTCTCTTCATTCAATGTGTAAAAAAAGATGTCCTTTGACATTGCTAAATCAGAATCTTCCACTCCTTTAGCTACATGCATGTGATGGTGACGCATGTGTCAGATATGCATGTAATTATACTTAATTGCAAGGAAGAAAGAGCTTAGTTGTATTTACTCCCCAAGTAACTCAGGTATGCATTCTCTTTGAGCTTTCATAGAGAAAATGGATTAAATTTTTTTTTTTTTCCCCCAGCTTTGATGAGTTTGTATATCAGAACCCTTTTCCTGAATTTCTTCAGTTAAGGCCAGGTTGTTTGGTCAATTTATTTAACAGTTCTTATTTCTCTGACTGGGGAAAATGGTATTTCCATTTATCAAATCCAGTGATTGCATAACTGACTGTCCAAGCAGACAAGAAATTTCTGGGAAAAATAGTGACTTCTGTCTGAGATCTTGTGCAGTTACTTTGTTCACTGTTCATGACTCCATAGGATGAAGACAGGGTATAAAGATGTTTCCATATTTTAACTCATTTCATCTATATGACTAGTGTTGAAACCTGAAATGGTATTAGTGAACTCCCTGAATTCCTTCCACAACAGAAATAAGAAGAACTCTAGAAAGTCATCTCAAACAATAATGAAACAATTACAGCCTAGGTGAAAATGACCACCTCAGATGAATTGGTATAAGATTACACCTAACACACTTGAAAAAAACACACCTGAAAAAAATTTGTTGCATTTTTTATGGACTTTTTTCAGCTCTATGAAGTTTATACTCATGATGTGACCAGGACATACGTAACTGCTGTCTTCTAGAATAGGGGCTATGAGGTATCATGGAAAGTGTATTTGGCTATGTCAGATAACATGGAAGAATCAGATTAGTGAGTAAAACTAATGCTTCTGTATCTGCAAAAGACAGAAACCTAAGCAGGTCAAAGAGTGGCAGATGTTTTTTGAAATCAGCTGATGTACTTGGGAAAGTGGTTCTAGCTTCTCATATTCAAGCCCTTTTTTAGTTCAAACTAGAAGCATCATCCCTTAGACTGAATTTGGACTGAAAATACTTTTTTGAAATTTAATTTGGTCATGTGAATTACCTGGGAAGTCTGAGAAATTAACATGTTTTGGGATATGGGACAGAAAAAGGCAATGACAGGGAAGACAAGTATAGGATCACCGACCTGGAATGGGAGGAGTGAGAGACAGAAGGAAGGAGGAAAGGAGAGAAG
The DNA here is from genome assembly GCA_013399225.1 of Rhipidura dahli. Lineage (NCBI taxonomy): Eukaryota > Metazoa > Chordata > Aves > Passeriformes > Rhipiduridae > Rhipidura > Rhipidura dahli. The sequence continues at coordinate 1,276,951 of VXAC01008857.1, read as the reverse complement.
ACAGTTGGGATTAAGTGCCAGGAAATGAATCCCACTCTTGAGTCTAAATTTTTTATTTCACTTCTGAAGATCAGCACAAGGTATTTCATTTAAGGAGCCAGATGCCCTCATGGAAACTCTGTGACTGAAGCCAAACAAGCAGTCTACAAAATATAGGGGTTATTTTGAAGAGAGGCCTACATGACATCATCTAAAGAAAGAAAATTCTTACCTCTATGAATATTAAAATATGGTCTTGATGTTGAGTTTATGACCCATTAAAAGTTGCACCGTTCACAATTAACATATCCATCAGAGACACCAAAAGTGACTATTTTTTTCCTTTTTATGTTTTAGTCTTATGAAATATTCTTTTTCTACATGTCCTTAATTGCCTATATCTGATTGCATAGACCATCAGAGCTATATTACTTGTGCTGCTGTCAATCCTTTGCCTTTCTTGTTTGCTGAATCAGAGAGATTCCTAAAGGGCAGGTTGACAGTCAATAGTTTGTGATGTTTGGGAATCTTTGGAAAGGTTCATTCACAAGCATGCCCTCACCAGGGGTGCTGACATAGTCATTAGTTTCATTAGAGCTAAGTGCAAAGTGTGTAGGCAAAGCACACATCTGTACTTGACACCTACAAGATACTTAAGTAGGGGGCCACTCAAACAGATGAAGGTCCTTTCTTGAGTAACAGCATATGAGGGAAAGGACTCTGCAGAGTCCTCTGTATTAGGAAGAGCTTCATAACTGCATCTTACCTCAGTCTGCTTGTTGCAAAGGGCTTGGACAAAGGAAAGCTTCATGGTGCTGATAATTACAGAGCTCAGGCTGCAGCAGAGATAAATCATTGAACCCTAGAGTCATTAATGTTGGAAAGGTTCCTCTCATCCTATGCCTTATTACGTGGGAGAATGACTCCACCTGGCTACAACCTTGTTTCAGGGAGTTGTGGAGAGTGATAAGGTATCTCCTGAGCCTCCGTTTCTCCAGACTAAATATCCCCAGTTCTCTGAGCCACTTCGCATAAGGCTTGTGCTCCAGACCCTTCCCCAGCTTCATTACCCTTCTCTGGACATACTCCCAACACCTCAATGTCTTGAAAATTTAGTGAGAAGCCAAAACTGAAGAGAAGATTCAAGGTGTGGCCTCACCAGTGCTGTGTGCAGGGGGACAATCACTGCCCCAGTCCTGCTGGCCGTGTTGTAATCTGAGTATTTTTCTCTAATATGATTTCTAAATAATCAGATATAGTTATTATATGTCTCTTAATGCTGTCTGATATTAGCTGCAGTCTCTATAGAACTGAGAGTCATACAGGTCATGCTGGTCCTTTGTGAGCACACCTTGCAGCTGTGGTGGCTGCCACACTCCTCACGTGTTCTCTGACTAAACTAAAGTCTGTAATTTTATAGAGTTAAGACATGTTACTTTCACCCTAAAACAGGATTTGGGACCAGGCAAGAAAATAGGAACAGTGGAGAGAAAAAAATGCATTTGACAGATGTTAGCTGTTACTTCCCTGACAAGCAGAAAGAGGGGTGCAAAGTTACTTATAACTTGGAAAGCAAACTCCAATCGTTTGTTAAGTGCCTCCTTTGAAGTAGGTCATGAATGTGAATAAAATTAGGGTGGTGTCTAGACACTGCAAGCTCAGAACTGCATTTTCCTGCACACACAAAGACACACAGATCTGCCAGCTGCTTCTTTCCTTATCTCCTTGAGTTAATGCAGAAATCTGTTTTATCACTGGACAGTTTTTCATCACTGCATAGTTTACCTTTTCCCATGAGTGACCCCAATACTGCTTTCAGAAGCTTCTCTTGACACATCAGTGATGGATGATTGCACAGAACAATATTGCCACCTCCCTTCCTAGGCACAGAGTGACTTTGTGTCCTTCAAAACCCAAACTGCAGTATCCAGGAAGAAGCTGTGTTATGAAAACTTCTAAAGGAAACACTAGGAGGAAAACCAGTGAAAGCTTCAAGAAATGCCAATGGACCTCCAAAAAGGTCTTACCAGCCAGAGGGTTGGATTGAACAGAAGTGTACTCCCTTTTTTCTACCGTGCTACCAGAATTCTACTTGGAAGAAAAAATCTGCTGAGTTCTCAGTATGGACACCACTGACATGCTGGTTAATTGTTGCAATTGACTTGTCTTTTTTTCACAGAGATTTTACATATATATATATGTATGTATGTATATGTGTGTATATATATATATATATTTGTACACATTCTGTGGATTTGATTTGAATTTGCAAACAAAACTAAACACATAGAAGTTCCATTTTAGGAATTCATGCTGATGTCAGTACAGATATTCCATGGAGACATGCCTTCATTTTTATTTAATTCTTTTTGAACAAAGTCTAACTTTAATCTCAAGTATATGCAAAAAAATACCCATCTTAGAAGCAGTTAAGAGATACAGTTTGGGTTATTTCATTCTTGGCTATATCCACTCTTCCTTTTCCTAGCAATGCAACTATGTTTTGGAATTTATGTTTTGGTTTTTTTTTTTTTTTGCTACTGCTGTGGTGTGCTGCCATGTATTATGGAATGTGTATTTTCTGTTATGTTCACTCAGGTAATATTGCTAATGCTGGGAATATGAATCCAGAAGGTTCATCTTTCCACAGAGAATACTAAAATACCATGTGCCCTGGGATACCATACAGAAATTTTTGAAATATAAAAATATTTCATTGTTTCTGTTCCTTCCATTCATGTAGAAATATTGCTATTATATTGACAGGCAACCTTCTCAAGAAAATTTAAGTCCTAAGCAGAGAGTTCCTTCTGACTTCAGGAAGAATCATGAAGGTAAGGGTTCAGAGTAAGATCTTTTATATACAGTATGTTTTTCCCAATTGTATTATTTCTGATAATATGTGGATTTAGATTGCATGGTCTTGCATTCCAGCTGAAAAGTCTTAGCTTACTACATATAAAAGACCAATTTCTTCTTTATCTTCTGTAAGTTGCTACACTGAGCCTGTGAGCAGCATCCACGAGCCTGAAGTAAGGATCTCGTACTGTAAAGAATAAAAGTACAATGTGTCTCATAAGAGATGGTTCCTTCTCCAATAGGACTCTAATCAGGCTTAGAGCAGAAAATTATTAGCTGTTTCTGTTTATCTTTCAGCATTGCATTATTCCAGTAAGACTGAAGAAAGACAATGCAGTTATGGTAAGTCAAGGTCTTTCTAGACCACGGAGGGGAATGAAGAGAGATTTCTTGAAAAAATTTCTTGGGTTTTTGTACATAACCCCAAAGTGAATAGAGTATCTGCAGGCTTTAAATTAAAAAAAAAAAAGGCTTTTGAAGTAGCAAGAACATTTATAAAACACTCAATAAATGGGCTATTATGTTAAATAATCCTCAAAACCAAAATTAAACATTGCTGTATGTGCATATTAATGTGAATATTCCAGCACTCATTGATCCCTTGTCACACTTCAGCAGACTTTTGCCCCCCTTTTTCCAGTAACCTCAGCATACATTTATTCTTGTGGAAAAACCTTTAAACTTGTCTGGAGTTTAATCAGCTTTGTTTGAAGCTTTGTCTTCAGCTCAATAAGGGAGTATTAAGGAGCTGTTGAAGAGATGAGGAGATTTTCTAAAATATATGCTTGCAGGAATATTTAAAGTATTTTAAAGATCTGTAAAGATACAAAATCTGTTTTTGTTTGGTGGTAGCAATGCTTTGTGCTGTCTTCCTCATTCCCAGATTATCTGAGGGGCCCATTTGTAAAAATGAAGCCATTGCTCCATGGTTACACCTTGAGCCTCAGGTCCCCTCTGTTGCTGGTCTGGTGCTGCCTCCAGGAAATACTCTTGTATCAGAGAGAGTCCAGAGATATTCGTGGGCTGGCTAATTGGCATCACCATTCTAATTGCACAATATTTTATTTTTAAAATACCTCAATTAATGTTATTTTGAAATTCCTCTTCATTTTTAAGCTAGTAGTAAGAAAACATTTATAAGTAAGGCATGCAGGATATGGAGAAGTGTTTATACTCATCTGTCAGGCAGTTTTTTAATACTTTCTGTGTGTCTGTGTGTAAGACTCTATTCCCCTACAAATCTAGCCCAAATTTTGTTCTTCCACTGGAATATCTTCCCTTAAATTTTAATCCATGCAAGAGAGTTTTGAAATTGCCCTGTTTTGTTTCTCAGTGCAGATGTTTCAAGGTAGAAAATGTTTACATAAAAGTATTTGCATAAGTTTTCACCATTTTAAGCCACAAGATTTTTCAGATATTAGAGTAAAAGAGTTTCCTATCTGGAATATTTTTTGAAGTATGCAGTTTAAAACATGTACTAGTACTAGTGAATATATGTGTAAAGCAGTTCTGAATGTGTGATTATACTGTAAATCTGAATCCAATAGGCTGGATTAAAATATTTGTCATAAGTAGGTTGCCAACAAATAATTATTCTCATGAGTAATTTGGCAAACATTGTGAAATAAAGGACACATATGAGCAAATAGGATTTGATTGTGGAGATTTCATACACAGGAAAGGAGCTGGAATTTGTTGATATAGGAATTTTAATAAAACATTCTTCCAACTGTACTGCAAATGACCCCATGGGTCTTGATATCTCCATGTGACTTGTTCTTATGAACAGTATGTCTAACTTATTTTGATTTTTACTGGAAATTACACTTGTACATAAACCCTGTACACAGCCTGGTACCTAAGTAGGTTATGAATTTTGGCCTACATCTTCTTTAAGTTTCAGTTAACTAACTAGAGACAGATCTCCCAGACTTAATCCTTCCATTTTCAAAGGCTTATACAGGCTTTGAGTTTTGTGACTAGGACTAAAGTGATTGGACACTGAATGTTTAAAATGCCTCCAAGGCCTACAGATTTCTCTCAAGTGCCATTACGAACTCCATTAAAACTTTGCATCAGGATTATGAGTCTCTGAGCCACTGGGAATTAAATATCTTGCCACTGTACATGTTTTAAATCTGCCAGAAGTTGCATGTAGTTGCAAAATGTTCATACATTTCACAGTTTTTTTCTTTGATGCCTTCTTGGAACAGATAAAGATACCCTATCTCATATCAGACAGATCTTCACCAGTCCACAGCTTGACTTGAACCCTCAGTTTAACCCAAAGATCAGAGAATACTATGCAGAAGTGCCATTTGACATGGTGACAGTGAAGATAGGAGCAGAACCCTCTAACTGTCAATGCCGCGTTCACCTCGACAACAAGAAAGGGCCAAGGTACGAGAAACAAAATATGAGTGCAAAAAATTTTGGAAATACCTCATCACGTTCCAGAATGGTTCTTTGTTTCCAAAAACCCAGAACACAGATAGATTAGTTACAGGAACATCAGAGGGAGTTCAACACTGAGAAGCTTGTATTTATTTTCAATGTCCTGAAGGCAGTGGTCATATGTTGTTCTCAAGCCATAATTAACCCTAGCTTAATGGAGTGTACAATTTCAGTATCTCACCCATCTTCTGCAGTCACTGATAACATCAGAGCTGGGTGGGGACAGACCATCACTACACTGCACACAGAAGATGCCAGGGAATTTGAGCTTTTGTATCCAGGTGTTAATTTTGCACACTGTCCTAACCAGCTGCCCTGCTGGGCTTGGTCTGCTTACATGGGTCAGAGTAGGGCAGCTGGCTTCAAAGGAAGAAATAAGTTCAAGTTTACTGGCTCAGAATGGTCCATTTTTGCCACAGTTGTATTATAAGGAAGTGTCAGAGAATCATAGAATAAGTCACATTGAAAAAAACCCTAAGGTCATCAAGTCCAACTGTTAACCCAGCATTGCCAAGCCCACCACTAAACCACATCCCAAAGTGCCACATCTGCACAGCTCTTAAATACCTCCAGGCATGGCGACTCACCACTTCCCTGGACAGCCTGTTCCAATACCTGACACTACTTTCAGTGAATAAATTCTTCCAAGTATCCAACCTAAACCTCCCCTGGTGAAACTTAAAGCCATTACCTTTTGTCCTACTGCATGGGAGAAGAGACTGGCCCCCACCTTGCTACAGCCTCCTGTCCAGCAGTTGCCAAGAGCAACATGGTCTCCCGTCAGCCTCCTTTTCTCCAGAATAAATACCCTCAACTCCCTCAGCCACTTCTCATCAGACTGCTCCAGCCCATTCACCTTTCTTACTTCCTTCTCTGGACATGCCCCAGCCCCTCAATGTCTTTCTTGTAGTGAGGGGCCCAAAACTGAACACAGAATTTGAGGCGAAGCCTCACCAGTGCTGAGTACATGGGGGTAATCATTGCCCTGGTCCTGCTGGCCACATTATTCTTAATACAGGCCAGGATGCCATTGGCTTTCTTGGCCACTTGGGCTCTGGCTGGGTCATGTTCAGCTGCTGTTGAGCAGCACCCCCAGGTCCTTTTCCACCGGGCATCTTTGCAGCTACTCTGCCCTGAGCCTGTAGCTCTGTCTGGGGTTGTTGAGACCCAAGTGCAGGACCTGGCACTTGGCCTTGTTGAACCTCACACACCCTGGCCCATGGATCCAGCCTGTCCAGATCCCTCTGCAGAGCCTTCCTGCCCTCCAGCAGATCAATACTCCCACCCAACTTAGTGTTATCTGCAAACCGACCGAGGGTGCCCTCAATCTCCATGTCCAGACCACTGCCCTGGCCATCCAGCCAATTTTTTACCCAGCAAAATGTATGTGAATGTAAGGTGTGAGCAGCCAGTTTCTCCAGAAGAATGATATGGGAAACAGTGCAAAAGGCTCCACTAAAATCTAGATAGGAACAATCATAGCCTTTCTCTCATCCACTAAGTGGGTCATCTTGCCATCCACAAGAGACCCAGCTTATCTGACCTTTTAGAGAACTATAAAGCTGAACGATAGAGGAGAGAGCAGAGCCATCACTAAACATCATGTTTGAGCACTGGCCCACAATAAATCATGATGTTTAATTGCTACTATGATCCCTGGCATAGTTTTAGCTTTCACAACCAGTTCTATCAGAGAAAACAGCATGTACCAGGGACAATACCAGTAGGTATTTTGGGTATGGCCTGGTTTTTAATGTTGGGAAGGACAAAAAGTGCTTATTTATCTGGGTCAGGTACCTCAGAACCAGAGAACTGGCCTATGTATGTAAATACTAGCCATTAGTGAGTGGATAAAAGGAAGAACAGGGACAGTGATTTACTTGGGAGGAAAAATTCTTAACTATTTCAGAGGTAACTTTGCTTCATGACATGAAGTGCTTAGCAAACCCAGCATCTTTTGACTGACTGTGAAGCAGATACTTTGAACTAGAATGTCTGCTACTAACCAGAAAGTCTGTGCAGTTGTTACTGGTCTAAGGCCCAATATGTTTCCTGTATTTTCAATGAGAAATCAGTCTTGATTTATCATTAAAAAAAAACCCTGTCATTAAATTCTTCCACCCAATATTTTGGTGTTTTAATGTTAATTGCCTTGGCAGTCAGTGTGGATATATGTGAAAACCTCAAAGATTTCTTCCTTTTAGAATGAAAATGAATAGCAAGATGGTCTTTGCACCAAAAAGTAAAAGCCCTCTGGGTGCAGGTTCTGTGCCTTCCAGCATTTATTTCCCTGCTAAAGGAAGAAGAGCACAGCTCAGCTTTGCTCTGGTTTGTCACTCTGAGCAGTTTGTCTGGGAATCCATCACATTTGGCTAGTGGACAATTTCAGCAGCTAACTACACTTCTGATTGTATTTGTCTCCCTGATGACTTCATCATAAATTTGGGCCTGCCAGGAATTATTGTCCCTAATGATTCCATTCACAGATTTCATGTCAGAATATTAGCCCCTGCCAACGTTTTCACTAAGGTTTACTCTCAGTATTTTGTCTTCTTGAAAGAACTATAAATACTTAGAAATCTTACTTTATGCTGTTTTTATTTAAAACGTCACTTATTTTGTAATAAAAATAAAATGTTAGAAATAGCAGCCTCTAGGAGCAAGTAAAATTTAGCAGCCATAGATAAAGGAGTGTAAATCTTTGTTTCTTTAGCATTTATTCCACTTCTTTCCTGTTTTGTCATGCAGCATTGCTAACTATCCCCTTGGCCTTGGATTGAACAAAGTCATCATTCTCTTAATGGATGATTCGCAGCCCAGCCCTGAGGTTGTGAGCAGCTACAAAATCACAATTTATCGAGAGGACCGCCCCAGTCTCCCTTTGTTTGATGACTATATGATGTGTGGGTTTGTGCAGGTATTGTCTCTGCATTCTTTTGCTATAGACATTAATAGGAACAGCTGGTTTTTGTTCCTTCAGTGGTATAAATTAGAGTTGAGATTAGAATCTGAGTTCTAAGCACTATAATTGAATGAAATTCGGCATTTACACCACATTTTGGATATAAAAGGTAAGTCCAGCATAAGTACCTATTACCATGTACTTGAGAGCTCCAGGTTAATTAATCCTTACCTTGGTCAGCCAAAACCTTCTCATAACTTTTCATAACTGTCTGTCTCTGACACTGGAGCCATGGAAATCCTTTTACCAGGGAAGATAGTTATGATGGCAGTCTATTTATCAGTGTTCAAGACAAATACTGCTTCATAATTTTTTAAGGAAAATGATTTATTCTAGATCAATAAACACAATAAAAAAGACTCACTCATAATTTCAAAGGAAGGGATGATTGTTGCTTACATCACATTTATCCAAATACAAATTTGAGAATGCACGTAATTTATTCCCCACAAATAGCAATCCTTAGGAAGGAGTGGGGCTGTTGAATGAAAAAAGAACCAGTCTGTCCAACAGGGTTTAATAAGGGCTGGGAAGGGGGAGCTCAGGCTAAATTAGACACAAAAATGGAAGAAAGGTAATGAAATTAACAGTGAAGGTTTCAATTAGTGAAACGATAGTAATACAAATATTATGCATAAGAGAGAAAACCTGGGGTGCATGCTGGATCAGAATTACTTGTATTCAAAAGTTTGTCTTTTCAACTAAATGTTGGTTGCTACTTGATATGATGGGCAAAGATAAGCCAGCCAGTTCAAAGAAGGAAGTGACATTGTAAATGGTAATCACAGGCAGTGCTTTTGTCTGTGGAATTTTAGGCAGCTTAAAAGGATTGGTGAGTTTGTTTCACAGCATCCAGGAGTAATATATTTTGTCACAGTTAATTCTTCAACCAGGAAGCAGAATTTTCAAAACTATTGTGTTGAAACTGTCATCCATGTTAATGTCAAATATCTAATCCTATCTTTATCTTCTTTATGAAGATCTTAATATATCCTTTAGCAAAACTTGCTTCCATTCCCTGGTTTCTTTCCATATACTGCAGAAGAGGTCAGGAGACCAGGGTTGTAGAAGGCAGAGAATTTTATATGATGGGGCAGATCAAGAAGGATTTTGTTTTTCTTGTGGAGAAATAAGCACTAGGGCTTAAAAGAGGAGCCGAAGAGATTATAAATGTTGATAGCAAATTCTCTGTTGACAATAATTATCTCAATCTGCAAATCAGGACTGCCAGAGAAAATGTATGTATGTAGTAGTCATAGTGTACTGACTGCTGACCTGAATACCTGATTATGGTGTTGTATGGCTCTCCACCTATTCTCTTTATCTTCTCTTAGACTTCTCTTACAACCTCAAAAAGTCAAGGACCTTTTTCTTACTGTTTGTACTGACTCAACACTACATCTAGTATTGCTATAGTAAAATAAGAATAAACACATATAATACCTGAGATTTCTGTTCAGGTGTACAGCAACCTGCTTGACATCTTAAGTACAACTTAATATGAGAAAGAGAATAGCAGTAAGTTGAACTAGAGTTATATTACTAGGAGAGCACACTGGCTGGAATGATGTGAGGAAAGCTCTTTTTGTTTCCTTATTTGGGGCATGTATCTGAGTGTAGGAACAGGAATTCAACCTCAAAAATATCTTCCCACACCAGAGTTTACACTGTTGTAATGTTTTATGATAGCATTTATGAGACTGAGTATGAATCTTTGAAGCACTGTGAAGGCAAAGAGATCTAGACTGATAAAAATGAAAAGTGTTTTAGAAATGTCTTTTGATTGAGCTTGGTTTTCTGCTCCTCTGTGAATAACTACTCTAATTAACACAGTTGTTTGGAGCTTGGGATGACTTTAGGAGTTTAGAGTAAAAATGAGATGAAAAGCATTCTTGTGGTATCTAATAAGCACTGCAAAGATACAGTATGAGATTCTAAAACAACTTTTAGATATGTTAGAGGCAAACTTATCAGAGAGTGCCTTTAGAAAACAAATAGGCTGGAGCTGGAGATAGAAATAGCATTCTAAAACATTTAAAAGCCTGCATTTTTTCCTATTTGCTAGAACAGAATGTATTGTCTTTTGCTTAGAATAATGTTTTTTTTATCAATACGAAACTCAGGTCTCAAACAACATCATTACATTTTGCACTTCATACCAGAGAAAATGATGCACTCTTGCAGAGCGGGTTGATACACCCCCATCAGTGGCATGAATACTTGTTCTCGTAGTAATGAGACACCTGTTTTAGGAGCAAAAGAATAAATACAGCATGAACTGATGGAGTCTCCTTTGGACACTTGACTAGGCACAAGTGGGATCACACATGAGGAGAGAAAGGCCACTGATAGTGGTGTGGTCTTGCTCATAGAAGGCTCCAGTTAAAATTCTAATCCAGCAACTTTTTTTCCTGACTTTCTTTTATGTTTAATCCCATTAGGATATTCAGGTTTCACTGCAAGATGATACTATAAGGAAGCTTACAATAAAAAGACAGAGTGTGGGATGTGGTTTCCAACAGTCTACAATTCTCATGCAGTTGAATAATCCTGGATTAATTTCAAGGTATTGAGTTGAGAAGTGTGTGGTTCCAAACCTTGCAAGCCCTAAAAAGGGAAAAAATATTGTCTCCTGTACTTTTTGATAGCAGCTATAATATCCCCATTAAAACCAAATTAGCAGAGGATAAACTTTCGTCTCACAATGGCACCTTCAGCAGATTTCATTGCCTTCCATTCTGTGTTCTGCATTTTGCAGTATTATTTGGACTGCAAGTGGAGAGGTTATCAATTTCTGCTTGAACTTAATTTTGTGCAATTGCTGACAATATTCAAATGAATTATCCTTGAAAGAAGTGGTGCCATTTCATTATCACCTCTGAAGCTGTGATGTGAAGATAGTCAGAATCCAAGGCAGTCAGCAGAAAAAACAGTGAGCTCTTTAGACAGAGTTATCAGCATCACTGTCAAGTGAAAGATCCCAGACTATGTACATAAAGGACAAAATATTTTATTCATTCTTGCACTGCCCATTATCTTTAAAATGCAAACAGATTTATCTATGCCTCACTCGAAGTGTGTGGACGCTACCTCTTTGATTGTTAATATTTGCCTAGTTGCAATCATGGAGAGTAACTGCTGATGTGCTTAGGGGACCTTTTGACCTTGTGAACTTCTGTACCTGTTTGTACCTGCAGTGTCCTGTTGCCACATGGTTTGTTTTGTTTGGTTGGTTGGCTGTTGCTTGGTTGCTTGTGGGTGAGTTTGGGTTTGGTTTGTTGTTGATGTTGTATTTTAATAACACAGTTTTTAATTTGGGTTTGCATTTATATTGTGAGCAATGGATAGCTAATGCTATTTTTATAGCATAGTGTGTTTCATTCTCTGTCATTTTCTTTTGTACATTTGTAAATTTGATTCTAAAATCAAATGCAGTGCAGTGGGCTGATGTTCTGGCTGTCCTATACCTTTCTGATATCTGAGAGAATGAACTTGCAGAACAGCTTCAAAAACTTCCCTGATTTTTATAGAACATCTTATTCTTATGTACTGTTATCTCTTGTATTTTTGCAAATCCTTTTATCATATTCTTTTCCTAGTGCCCAGATAGCTTAAGAAGCCCAGGAGAGTTTATGAGATGCTGGCATACCATTGCTGACTGTGTAACACTAAATGGCTGCAAAAAAATGCAGCTGGAAACAATATGCTAGCAACAACATGTTGATTTCTCTGTCTACTCAACTTCTATTGATCAAAAAGCAATTAAGACCTAAGCCTAGCTTATTAACTATATTTAACTTTACTAAAGACTTTTTGGGGTAGAGATGAAAGAAAAACTCTTTAGATAGTAGAACAGGCTGGAATCACATTAGTCTCTTCTGGATTTCCCATTAGCTTCATTAGATTCATTGTGACCCTATTACAAACCACCCATCTCTTCTGTCCTAAGGACATTGTGGATGCTGTGAAAGACAGGTTTTGCAGGGGTTATTGCAGCAGCAACTGACCCTCTTGGCAGTTCTGAGTTTGAGTGTCTTGCTTGAAAAGGCATGGAAAGTGAATATTGGAACTGAATATACAGTCTAATTATATCAGCAACCAGACTGTGTCTTATTTGCAAAGTTAGCTTACTTCCCTTTCAGAGGAAAAAAAAGAATATCCATTATAGGAGCAATCATGCATTGCATTCTTCCACCTTCTCAGATATAGAGCTGGTGAGAATTTTTTTCAGCAGTTTTGAATTTTTCAGAAAAAAACCATAAAAACACCCCAGACTTCAAAAAAATAGTTTTGGGTTCTTTTTTTAATTGTTGTTATTTTTATTCAAAAGAGGATGTTTTGATTCCGTAAGGACTATTTGATTTAAAGATTTTAGCATTTGAAATTTGCACCGGTATAACTGTTAGATATTTCAGCTATTGTGCAGTTCAGAATGCTAATTCATTTCGAGGAGGGAGTGGCTGGGACAACCAGAAAGCTCACTCATTAGATTTGAAATAGCCAAGTCTAAATTTTCCTCAGAAACACTGGTGAGAGCACAGTATGACAATCATGTTTTCCAGGAGCAGTGCCAACTTAAGCATCCCTTTCCCTGCCTGCAGCTACTCATGAANTTAGAAAAGAAAAAAACCTAAAAAAAAAAAAAAAAAAAAAGTAAGCAATTTCATTCATATCCTCAGGAAGAGATGAGAATACTTAAATTTTTTCAGCTCAAGTTATACATTTCCAAAGGAAAATATAATGGTTTTACTTCATTTTAATCTGTGTGCTGTTGCCATTGCAAAGCTTTTCATACCAGACAGCAGAAGTAAAAACTGTCAGTTATAGAAACTGGTATTAAGTCTTTGCCTAAAAATGTCATGCANTTCCCTTTCAGAGGAAAAAAAAGAATATCCATTATAGGAGCAATCATGCATTGCATTCTTCCACCTTCTCAGATATAGAGCTGGTGAGAATTTTTTTCAGCAGTTTTGAATTTTTCAGAAAAAAACCATAAAAACACCCCAGACTTCAAAAAAATAGTTTTGGGTTCTTTTTTTAATTGTTGTTATTTTTATTCAAAAGAGGATGTTTTGATTCCGTAAGGACTATTTGATTTAAAGATTTTAGCATTTGAAATTTGCACCGGTATAACTGTTAGATATTTCAGCTATTGTGCAGTTCAGAATGCTAATTCATTTCGAGGAGGGAGTGGCTGGGACAACCAGAAAGCTCACTCATTAGATTTGAAATAGCCAAGTCTAAATTTTCCTCAGAAACACTGGTGAGAGCACAGTATGACAATCATGTTTTCCAGGAGCAGTGCCAACTTAAGCATCCCTTTCCCTGCCTGCAGCTACTCATGAACCAGATGGGAATACTTTTTTTTTTTTTTAATGAACTAGTTTCTAGGATAAGGTTCTCATTCTCTCTGTGGGAACACAAGGGAGGGGGTAAGTGCAGGGGCAGAAATATGCAGCTGAGCACAGAGGGAGGGTTAGTGGGTGCTGTTTAAGGCAGCTTTTTCTTTCTTCATGAAAGAAATTCACATTGAAATTGGGTTTAAAGCTCTTGCTGTTTTTGAATGAGCAGTATCTTCATGCTCAAAAACTGTAGAAGTGGTTTATGGGTGGAAACACACAGAAACCACTAGAAGTACTTTTTCGTTGCTATTAATCTATAAATTATTTTGTTTCTGTGTGACTGCAACCCACTTCCCAGGAAAAACAAAGCGAGGCTTACACAGCCTTGAGGAGCAAATACATAGCAAACTGAACACATGTTAAATTGTCAGCGGTTCAGGTGAAAACCACAAAATAGAGAGCTAGGAGAGAGAGACTGCCATAAAAAGAAGGCTGAGGTCTTGCATCTTCAACTGCTGTATGTCAGCATGGTTCAATTAATTTCAGGGGAGCAATTCCAAATTATACTGTTTGAGTACCTGTTCTGACAGAAACTTACAGCTGAATCCTCTTACATGATATATGCCAGGCAATGCTTATGAGCAAATTTACTTGCATAAAACTGCTGAATTTTTTAGTAATTTTCCTAAATATTTAGGTTAAACAACATCTTAGGAAAATCTAAAAAACTACTTGAAGGTGTTTTAAGGTATTTAAAGATTGAGGGGTGTATGATCACCATTCACTGTAAGTATAAACTGAACAAACACCTAAATTGAATTACACTACAGTGCTCCTAAAAAAGTATATTTAAGATGATATAGAAGGGAGAGATGTATAATAATTACGCTTAGCTAATTTTCTAGTGGAGGGTTAATTTGTGTGTGTATCTCAGAGAAAACTTTGTAGTCAGCATGTTCTGTCTTTGTCAACATCCATACCAGTGGGGAGAGACAGCTTACCACATTTTCTTAATCATACCAAAGACTTTTGTGATGATTTAAAGCATTGGTCTGTAGATGAGTCAGAGGAACAATTAACCATTGTGATGGATATTCTTTATATTTATGCAGTTCTGTGCTGAACTCCTTTTGGATCTCAGAATCAGGATGTGACTGTTAGGCTTACATCTTTGTTAGTGGCCAGTATCTCCTACTTTAAGGAAAGCTCTCAAAAATTCAGCAGAGCATAGATCCATCATTTGAAGGAATTAATATAATGCTCTGGGTTTTCTCTAGAAGTCAAGCCCATCTTTCACCTACAAAGTTAACTTCATAGACACTCTGCACTATCATTTGGCAGTCATGAGTTCCCATAATCAGTGCTCACTGTGAGACATCTGCTGGACTCTGAAGAGGCCACAGAGAGCAAATGGGCACAACTATGGCATAAAATGGGAAGAAACAGCAAAAGAATGAATTTATGTGTGCTTCTATTTAGGCGTCTCTTGCTCTGAGCATGGAATAAAAATTTATAGTTTTATTCTGTATCTCCAGTAGGCTGTGCCTGACTAGGACTATCATCCTACTCTTCAGTACTTTGGGGATGCCACATTACAGAGCCCAGACTTCAAGGATCAAGTTCATGTTGGCTCCAGCTGCCCAGAGAAAAGTTTATAGTCTTCCAGCTTACAGTATTTTGCTTACGCTTTGCTGATTTTGTATTAGTTGTGCTTAGCCTTCTCTGTGTAGCTAAGTTTCCTGTTTAGCATATGATTCAAGATTAATACCAGATACCCCCCAGGAAATGTTTCCAGAAGTTTTGGGCAGAGACTGAACAGAGTGGCTGTTTCCATGCAGCAGCTACATCTGTCATTATTAGGAGGCGCTGCACTTAGGCAATGGTGTGTTACATGGATCAGCAATGGATAAATTGCCACCCGTGCTTTGAGGCAATCCATATCAATACTGATTCAATGATTCAACATTTGTAAGCCAAGAGTGATGGGATGACAGCACCAAACTGGTTCAGTTAATAATCATTAGCCAGAAGAAGTTTTAAGTTGCTATAATAATTAGTTCTTGAAGACTGAGAATTTTATAGGCAGCTTTCAGCCTTAGTTTTTCCAATGTTCCCTTTCCTTGGCTGGCCCTCTTGTGAATAAGAACTTCAGTCAGGAGTAATAGCACTCCCTGCACCACTGAATTTATTGACAGAACTAGAATTGTTTGTAGCACCTCCTACCTCAGCAGTGGAAAATTCAGTATCTCCTACCATTCTTTTCTTCTTTTATGTGTTTGCAATTTAGCAACAGTCTTACCAGGAGCATCCCACCCTCCTAGATACTCAGTTACGTGACTCCTGACTTGAATGGTGATTTTGCTACTATGCTGCCACAGGAAAATGTCATTAGCATATAATTATGTGATGAACAACCCATAAAAGATAAAACTCAATGACCTGACAGAGCAATTCCATTTTTTTGTGTGCTCAGGTCATTCTCCCCCTTCATACAATTACTGATGTCATCCCATGAGTGGGCATGACACATTAAAGATAGAGAAGATGAAGATCTGCCCACAAACTAGCCAAGGAGAAACTCATAACTGCATGACTAAAAATGTCATGGAATTAAATTGTGACCTGTGTGTTTGCAACTGGTGAACAAAATCCCCCTGGTGCTAGTGGAGTGTGTGGTTGGACATTTCAGCCTTACAATAGCTGCTCCCTCCAGTGCTGCAGTACAGGGAGACACTGAGGCAAATACAGTGCTGTGGGTGCAGATTCTGCAGATACACTGCTATCTCTGAGCCCATGACAGACTGTTAGGACAGACTGGAAGAGATCCAGGTCTTTCTGATTCCTTGCCTTTAGCTAATGGATTAAAATGTCTTTTTAAATAATAGCAGCAAATCATTGTGGGTGGCTGTGAAAGGAGACAGATGACAATAAATGCTGGGTAGGCAATTCTTCTCCTGGGAGAACACTGTTCTCTGGAAAAGTTTATCAGAAAACCTATTTTTATATAATTTTTGTCAGCTATGTGGTTTTTTGTTTGTACTAACTTATCAGGCAATCATCTCAAATATTTAGATTTTCAGTTATGGTCCTTCTTTGCTCTCATTTTTGATGTTTTTAATATAATACAGGTCCAGTCACTGGAATCAATTACGTTTTGCTAGAGAACTGGTAGCAGTAACTTTTGCAAAAGATTCCTCATAGCACAGACTTTTTTGGTGCTTATTCTTGCTTCCTCTCCCTGCCCTCTGCAGTAGCTCCTCCATTTATGGCTGCATTGTGGTGCAGCTCAGGCAGAGACCTACAGCTTGATGGACTCATGGTCCTTTAGGGAAAAGAGGGAGCCACACACTCAAATCACCCCAACCTGAGGCCAGCCAAGAGAGAGTGTTTGGGGGTTCCTGGCCCAGCCTGACCAGTTGAGTTGCTTCCTTCTGGCTGCTCCTACCTACAGAAGAGCACAGCTGGAGCCAGATGCTGGGCAGGCAGAGGCAGGTCCTCTTGAGTCATGCCCTCTGTTGTACTGATGATATTACCTTGTGAAGGCACCTGAGATCTCTGGAGAGGAACGGATGATGTACTTGAGGACTCTGTCTACCTCTACCAGCTGTTGTTTTTCCATGATTACACAGGGAACCTAGCTTAGCTGTCTCAATCACCATCCTGGGTCAGCATTTGCATTGCCTACATTAACTAGGCTAAATTAGGAAGGCAGAGTGAAGCCCATAATTTTTTGATGCTTCCATTTCCAACTATACAATGTCAGGATTTAAAAATTAACTCCTCAGTAAAGCATAAAGCCTTATAGGTCTTTGAATGAATCACATAAGTATGAAAACTTCAAAGTTTGAGTTAAGCAGTTCTCCTTTACAAGTTCCAGAAAATCCAATGACATTTATAAGTATAATAATTGAAGGGGGTGGGGAAAAAGAAGGGGTCAACCGAAGTTTCTGAAGCCTCACTGAAATATTTAGCTTATGTTTTGAGTAAATAGCTGTGTCAGTGTTTGCATTCTGTCAATGTAGCTGATTCATGAAGAGCAAGTTCATTAATTAGAAATAACTTGCACTGTATGACAGCATACAAAGTATTACAACCATGATCAGACTGCCAGTTTATAAATCACAGACAAAGCAGTACAGCCATGTGGGTGAAGTATTTGCAAAGTATGTTGAGCATAAATCTGTGGGGTTTTTATAAGTGGTCACTGCAGTTTTTACTGAAGCAAAAGTTATTGTTAAAGTTAAGCTTCAATAGGTTTGTGTGATACACCAGGGTTCTGTGTGCCTTGCTAACATTTTTGGTGACTGGTGGCACTTGTTAAAAGGCTGGTGTGACAGCTGAGTGAGGGGGCTGTTTGTGCTGTCTGTGAGCAAGCTGGTCTGAGTACAGGGAGCAAACAAGGTGCCTCTGCCACGTGGCACCCAGGCCATTCCAGCTCCATGTCAATGGAATATCACAGTTTCTGGTACATGAGCTTATTACTCTGCAAGACTTTCAGTCATGCTCATAGACCTATCATGAGGGCTGTAAAACTGTCTAGAGTCACATTTGGGGCATACAGAAGTTTCATGTCCCTTAGTTATACAATTGTACACCTCAGCTCCTCCAGTTCTGGGATTCTCCAAGTAAACTGTAATTTGGATTTAGTAAAAGCTTCTGTGTCCAATTTTGTGATGTGTATAACAGTAATAAAAGATAAAAGTATCCTTAATTCAAGTCCTTTGAACAGGGAAAATGTAATGTAATGTAATTTTTATCTAACCTAAATAGACTTATTTTCTTAACATGTAGGATGAAAAAATGAGTCTGCAGAGAACAGTATGCCTCCTATTGCATCTCCAGAAATAACAGCTGTTTTGATCATCTCAGTTTTTAATGCTACTGGAAATTACTGGGGCATTCTGGCATTGAAAAGATGTAAAGTGGAGTAGAGGGTATAGGTTGTTATGAAGTTATAAAAGGAAGTCTAATGAGACATAGTAATGACATCTAAGTCCTAACAGCAATTTTTCTGGACTTTTAATGACAGTCTTAATATTCTGATTTGGTAAAGTTAAAGCAAAAAGGATAATTCTGCAATTCAGCCAAATGGTACAATAGAACAATGAAGAGTGAAGTGATTTTTTGCTGCACTGCAGAAAGGCTGTCACCTCTTCCAGCTGTACAATAACAATGCATATTTGAAATGCAGATTGTTTTCTCTGTGCACTATTTTGGTAAAGAAGATGTGATATGACCAAAATCCCGCTGTGGATCTCATGATCTGGTATAGAGGTTTGACCATTTTTGTTCCCTTTGAAAGAGCTGTGGATGCTGTGGAAACTGAGAGCTGAAGATTTTATCACAGTATGGGACAGTCCTTCAGTTCTGGGCCTGTCCGTGATAAAAGTGGGAAATTTGGTCACTCTTGTTAAGAAGCTTGAGAAATGGCATACTTCATGGACTAGAGAATCACAGAAGTATTTAGCTTAATTCATGTATGTCTCTAACATCAGTCAGAAGTGGTTGTACCTAGGTCACAGAAACCTAGATATTTTGTAGTTTCATCTAGAAAAATTTATGGAAACTCAGAATCCAACTTCTTTTCTCAAAGTTCAAGAGAAAAGTAAGGAAGTCAGTGTTCTAGATTATTTTACTTTGTTCCTCAGTAGTTTCTTCTTGTAGAATGTTCTTAATTGATATCCAAAATAGAATCCTAGCTGGCTTGTCAGATTGTTTTCTGTATAGAGCTGTAAATGTATGAAAAAGGTTGTACTGTTCTGAAGACTGCTGGTTTTGGCTGTTCCTCCCGAGTAAGATGGTAAAAGCTTCTTGCATGGATAAGCATAGTTTAATTGGTCTGATTTTGTGTTTGTTTAACAACTTGATAAAGAGCAGTAAAATAAGTCATTGAAAAGTATTTGCTATGCAGTATGAGTCCAACAACTGAAGAAAAAACTTCTGCCAAAGTCAGGAAGCCAATCCACCACTGCTCTTGTTCCTTTGGAATCAGGGTAGGTATAAAACACAATCACTTATATAAAACACAATCACCAGTATATGACAAAAAAGAGAGTCAGATTTGATACGCTTTTCTTTGCTGAGAAAAGCAGGTTCACAGTATAGCTCCATTGCTATTTCTGTGGTTGTAAAATTGTCTGTACCCTACAGAGAACTGTTATTCTCTTTACCTGGCCCTCTGCAGTTTGTGTTTCAAAGCTGAAATCCAGGGCATTCATTATTGACAGTTCAATTGGTGTATTCTTTTTGGTTCGCCTCATACACTGCTCTCAAATTCATCTGAAAATGTGAAATAGCCTGTTGAATTTTCCCCTTGATGATACCACAATAGATGTGAAAGAAGAGCCTTCAGCATAAGGCTTCCTAAGTGTTAACAGATCATGAAAATTGGCAACAACTGTTGTGCCGAGTATCATAACCTGCAAGAGGAGGGCCAGCAATTCCACAGTGATGAAAAGAGACTGCTTGGTGTTTGAGCTGTGGTCACATTTGCCTTTCAAGTCATTTGGGCCTCCACGCCACACTTTTCATGAGAAGAAAGCTAATGCAGCTGCCTTTGTTAATCAGTCAGTATGACCCAGGCCCTCGGGGAGGCAGGCAAAGGCAGATACTTACTGAGACACACAATCCTTGCTGATTAACAGTGAAAGCTGGTAAAGTTACCCTCTAAGCCTGTCTGGCCCATCAGCTGCAGAAACGTAATTTAGATTATTATCTACATGCCCATTAAACCTTGTGACCCATCACTAGTCTGTTTGAAGTTTGCCTGCTTAAACTCGCTAATAGGAAGAATAGAAGGATTAAATCAGAGGTCATGAAATAAGAGAGCAGCAAAGAAGATGACAAAAGAGCAGAGGAAAACTTCCTACTGCATGTATTTGGTAAGGAGAAAAAACTACAGTACCATGATCATCTCAGCAGATACTGTTACTTTATGGAGCAAGCAAGCCATCTGGAATTCAGGCCATTTAATACTTGTGTGTGTGTGCTCTCAACCCATTTTGTTTAGCTGCACAAATAAAACAAACTGCCTGCGTGATGAATGTTGTCAAGTTAGGTGTTTACTAAACATAATGCAGCATGAAAGAGTGTGGAATGCTGGTGAACAATAAGTGCTTCTGATTTTGTTCAGGGCTAGAATATGTATATATAAACAAGGAAAGAATTTAAATCAGTCACATCAGAGTAGCTGCAGTCAGGTCAGCATCAAGTCCAGCCTTATTCCTTTTAGGATAAGAACCTCCAGCCATTACAGATGCTTGTTAACTTAAGGATTATGAATGAAAATCTTACCCAGTGATCTTATCTGGTCAAACTGAAATAAATATAAACATTTATAATAATCTGCCTAAATTAGTAGCAGGATGTTGCAATGAAAATGGTGACCAGTTAAAACTAAATTTGTAGAGAAAAGGATACAGTGCAGAAAACAGGATGGAATACATGAGTACTTCAGTAAGGGTGTCCTGGGGTCTGACTAGTTACTGGAAGAAAATGAGCTTGAACTTTTAGTGGAGTCTTGAAGGTCATTCACCTACTTTTACATAAATTACCACTCTTGAAATGAGTCCTTGCCTTTTTGCTAAAGACAGCCAACCTATTTGCTGAGAAACACTGATTGGGAGCATATTTCACTGTATATCAAAGAAGACAAAACCATTCCTCTCACAATTTGTCTGGAGCCTTAGTTTTGCAACATAAGATCTCTTTATAAAGAATTATTGTGGCCCATTTTGCAATATTTTTAGTATATTTATTTACTTAGATTTTTGTTCATACTGTTATGATTGAAAATAGTTCTGTTTCTCATTTAATTGTGTTGAATCAAGCATATTTTCCAATTATCTCAGACTGTTCATTTACATGTACACCTCTGTATGAAGCACAGTAATACGTATTCAGTGCTGTAGCAATTAATTTTAGAACCTGAGACTTTTCCCCTGCTGCCTTTAGTATTTTTCTTTTTGTGACTGATACTGCAAATGCAGATACCTGATGCTCTGAAGCTAATGCTTGTACTTTGTAATAAAATGCATAAATTTTAAAATTCCACTTTAAGCATCACCTGAAGATGCCTTGCATATTAATCTGGTCACAAATTTTCCAAATTAGTGTCAACCACAGTTGGATCTTTGGTGTAAAACTGTCAGTCTTCATGTGCTGGCCACAGTGGCAGTGGTTCTCACCTTGAAAAATAGAAAAGTTTTAGGAGGGGAACAAACTTCTGTTGCTGATCATAAGTCTTCCACTGAGTGGCATGTACTCAGCTGTTTGCAACCAGACTACTTCAGAGGACAGAAGTTATTCATAAATCTCATTCCATTGGTGTTGTCTGAAAAATAAAGTAGATGCCAATATCTGCTGGGAAGCCTTGTAGAAAACAGATCAAAGGCTCCTGGAGTTTATTTAAGAAGGAGCAGTTGTGAGTGGCTTAATGTCTGAGCATGGCATGAAAAGTGAAACAACCATGACAATGAGCCACCATATGCAGAAGTCCTCTGGACTTCAGTAAAGAATTTAAGTAATATGTGGTACAGGTGGACTGTTGTCTCAGCCTGTCATTCTGTTATTCCTTTGTCTCTAAGGAATGCATTGCCTCCTCTGTCTGATCCCATTAAAAAGGGGAAAATTTCTTCTGAGCATCACTGCAGAATAGAGCCACCTTCACTTACACAATGTTGAGCCTGATGGAGAGACACTGTCTTCTCTAGGGCATTTGGTTTAAATGTGTGTGATTATGTGTAATTCACTTAACCTGTGGCCAGTGTTCTGGCCAGCATTTTTACTTTGATGGCATGAAGCTGTGTCAGACAAGACTTGGGCTAGATATTAGGAAAAGATTTTTCACCCAGAGAGTGGTTGGGCAATGGAACAGCTCCCCAGGTCAGTGGTCACAGCACCAGCCTGACAGAGTGCAAAAAGTGTTCAGACAATTCTCTCAGACACATTTGTGTCTCAATTCCCATTGGGCCAGAGACTTGGTAACCAGGGGAAGTGATCAAAGGAAAGGGAGAAAGTTTAATTGTATGTTTTGTGTTGGAGCGACTGATCTTTTATCTTCTGAGCACCATACTTGGGTAACTCTTCAGACCACAAGTTGTCATCTTTTCCACTCATTTATGAACAGAGTAACAAAGTACTCAACCAGCTATACCTACCTTGCATGTATCTTTAAAATTTCTCTGTAAAAACATTTTATCAGTAGTACTAGATCAAATGTTTTCAAGTAGCTGATTTTCTCAAGGTTTTTTAAAAAGTGTATACAATGAACACTTTACTCGATCAAGTGATAATTGATGCATTTTTATTTTTTAATAGTAAAATGTACCATAGTATCACACAGTGCACATTATGTGTTTTGGCAATTATGATTTTATGCTCTTCCTTTCCTAATTCATTGGTAAACACAGAGCTTTCATTTGTCAGAAATCTGCAAGACGCTGATGTTTACTGTCAAATCAACCAGTCCTCTTACTGTTTCTTTTTGTTTGCTATTGGATACTTGAAGTTTTCCCTTTGCCAAATCTTTGTATTCTTTGCACTGAATGACTTGACAAGTCTAACCTAGGATTGCAGTCCAAGAAGAGCTGGAAGATGAGTACAAAAGACTGTAAGGGCACCTAGGACAAGTGGTGAAACCCAGAATACAGTGACTCCATGCAACAATGACCTTTTCCCCCAGCTGCAAACACGGTTAAGCCCTCTTAAATATTGCACCAAATCACTGAGCACTTTAGAGGCTGTTGGTGAGCAGTACTTTGAGATCCAGGATGTAAGAACATGGTCTGTGAATCCTTGGCTGAGCAGATACATTAGCTGTCCATTTTCCTGGATGGTGTAGAAAATACTCAGAGGGAGCCACTCTGTTTCCTTTGATCTGAGCCCAGGGAAGGCCTCTCCATGGTTTGTTTGTCAGGCCCACTATCTCCTGATAGAAAAAGTGCACTGTAAACTTTTATAAATTGGCAATTCCCAGTATTGCTAACACTTACATACAGATGGAGAGCAGCTAGTGTGACAAGCAATGCTACCCAACAAAAGACCTTTAAGAAGAAAAGACATCCCCATTAAAGGCATCATGTGAACACCAAGAAAAGCATTGTAGATCACAGGGGGAGAAACTTGCATTATGTCTCACAATTAGCAGTTCATAACTTGCAGCAGTAAGGATAAAATGGGCACTTTTTTTTTTTTCCTTTTTTTTAAGGAATTTTTACCAAGGGATGAGAAGGTACCTGGCTCACAGAACCCCAGCCATCTTTAGTTCTGCTTTGAAAAATACGCTTCTGCACATACTGATTTCAACTGTGCACACAGCCTTGGCCACACATTTCAAGATTTGGACACATGACTAGGATGCATTTTCAAAACTAATAACAAATATTCAGAAGTCTTTTAAATTATGTGTAATGACTAGCACATATTCAAAATTACCTGAAAGCAAATTCAAACTGTGAGACCCAGGGCCTTGAAATGTCCAGCAGAGAAGTGAACATTAACTGCATGAAATTGTTTTGTGTAAGAGAAGGGAAATATTATTCTCTTTATTTTACTTACATTCATGCATTTCTTTTCAGATATATTGCATACATTATGTTGACATTATGAAGCAGTTTACTGTAATCCATAATAAACTTGGATTTTTTTTCTTAAGCTGTTTTATATTTTTTGCATTTTCTTGTTGCAAATGAGGACTGAGCCTGCATTCAGCTGTTGCTGTGCCAGCCTGGCATAACCCCACCAATGTAACTAAAGCTTTGTAACTGAATACAGGCTGTAGGTTTGTACATTTTGCAAAGCATCTGGAAACTTTGGTGGACCAGAGCCAAACCCACAACTCACTGTTATTGCTTTCATTATGTGATGATTTTATGACATACAATATTCCATTTTCTTAACAACAGTCTTTTAAATGCAAACCTCTGGGAACTGATACATTTTTTTCCTAACTTTTGTTCGTTGCTTGCTTAGGTAAGGGTGTTTTATTGGAGACTGGCTAAGATGTATTTTGTTTGAATCTAGTGCTTGAACATGACAAACTTTTAGCGCCTTAAATAAGCAGTTTAGGCATCTGAGTCAGCTTCCAAGACAGGACTGAGGGCATCATAACAAATATGATCTTAAATCAGAAGGACCAAACCATTCATTCACTCTCTGAAAGACTGATACTGTCCCCTTAATGATATAATTTGCCTAGGAACATCAGAGTTCCCATTTGAAATGAGCACTCAGTAAAATTGAATGAAACAAGTTGAATTACTTTATTTATACCTCTGGCTGTCTTTAGGAGTATAAAGAAACTTAACAGATATTTGCTGTTTTGAATATTTGCAGTGCTAACCCTAGGTCTGAGGCAGGATCACTTATTTTCATTTGACAGGTAGGTTTTTTGTACTTAGGGTTTCAGAAATTGCCAAATTTCACATTTGAATTTTTGCATAACTAATCATTCTATTTTAAAGAATTGGCTAAAGCATAAGTCATTCAATAGAAGGCATGAAATACTTTTGTTATTATCTTGGCAAGTTCTGCAACATAATGTGAATAATCCCTTTGGAAGTTAGTTGATGCATGTGTTAATTAGGTTCAGAAATACTGATGTATTGTCTGTTCAGGCTTTCAGTTTTTCTACCACTACTTTGATTCTCCAATGTCCAAAGAGGTTTCTTTTGAAGGCTGATTCAGCATATTGGCATTGAAGCAATTTGGTGAGTTTTTCCTAAAATGAACTTTCAACACAGAACATCCTTCTGCTTCCTCCAGTCTTACCCCAAAATAAAAAAGAATATAGCTCCCAGTTTCTTTTTCTTCTCCCTCCAACTCAGTTCTGTCCTGTCGTCCTCATTCTTAATGACCTCCTCCAGTTGTTCTCCACCTGCTCCAGGTTCTTCTCTCTATATAACAAAATAGGTGGATTTTTTCTCAGAAAGCTCTTTCCTCTGATGGGAGAGAATAATCTGTTTCCTGGCCAATAGTTTCATTGGTGATATGTCATTACTGAGATGAGACTCAGACAGATGCAAGATGAGTACTGGTGTGTCTTTCTCTTGACTTTGTCCTTCATCAGAAGTGTGACACCACCCTTAATAATTGTCTTGCTGATGGTTTTATTGGTTCCTTCTGAATCACATTCCAGTGATCATCCTGCATTAAAATAGCTGACTAGTCAGTTTTCAGAGGAGCTTTTTACTGGTTTATGGAATTCTCCACTGTTCCAAATCAGTATAGTTGTCCTAAGGCAACTGTTTCTGCAATTTGATCTCTTACATAGGTTGATGATGGATTGATGTACAAAAAAATGTCTCTCTGTCACCTGAAATACCACGCAAACCTAATTTTCCAGTCAAGAAAAAAATCCATTCATTTGGGATTTTATCCAAGACAATATTTGCACCTGGAAGTTTGTGTTTTGGTCCCCACTACACAAGAAAGGACATGGACAGGCTGGAGAGGGTCCAGAACAAAGATGATCAAAGGACTGTGAAGCCTAATGGATGAGGAAAGGCTGAGACTGCTGGCTTTGTTGAGTCTTGAGAAAAGAAGACTTAGGGGAGACTTTAGTACCATGTTCCATTATTTAAAAGGGTGGCTACAAAGAAGATGGAGACTCCCTTTTTACAAGGCATTCCATGGAATAGGTGAGGGGTAATGATATAAATAACTCTGGGGGAGATTCCAGTTGGACACAGAAGGAAAATTTTTCTCAATGATGTCAGCCACTGAAACAAACTGCCAAGAAAAGTGGTGGATAACTCAATGTTGGACACCTAAGTTTCAGTGGACATGGTGCTGGGTCATTTTGTCTAGACTGTGCTTTTGACAATGAAGTTGGACCAGATGATTCTTGAGATCCCTTCCAACCTGGTATTCTATGTTTTTATGGTTCTATGGCAATTCAGATTGAGACTCCAAGAAGGAACATAAGACAAAACTGTATTGAGGAGGTTCATTCCAGAATAGGTTAAAACCTGTGACAGGGACATCTTTGGCTAGAGGTTTGCTAACCAACTGGTGGGATGCACCAGGTCTTTGCTGTATTGCTTTCAGGTGCTGCTGGTCAGCTGTTAGGTACTGCTTCCTCAGCAAACATACAGTCATTTCTTATAGAAATTCTCCTACACTGTTTCAAAATAAAATTAACCAGGTTTGCTAGAATGAAGTATGTGGAAGTTGAAAAACTTTGGAGCCCTCAATAAGTGAGTTATCACATTTCTGCCTGCTTTGAGCCTCCTAAAGTCTGTTTCAACCTAAATTATTCTATAAGTCTGAGTGTCCATGAAAATCAGTTGAGTGTGAAGACTGTTGAGAATGCCTCAGCTCCATGGATTACTTCACAGTAACTCCATCCCATCGTATAATGTCTTTTCTGTAATTCCTGTACAGAGGAATCACAGGTGAGCTTTCCTCACCTCCTTTGTATATGTGTCCCATGTAGGAAAACAGGGAATATCTCTACTGCACCTAGCAGAAATTCACCTATCTTTGAAGGTCCGAGCTGACTGTAGCCCTTCCAATTGGCTAAATCCCACAGGTAAGACTGTGTGCCTGCCAGCTGGCAATCAGACCTCCAAGTGGACAGAACTCGTTAGCAGGGGCTGGTTCTATTTGGAGATTGGACTTGCTGTGTACATGTCCCACACATAGTTGCAACTGGATTCCAACCTCTGGACCTTTGGCAATGTAAGACAGGAGCATCGTTTGCCAAGTCAGACTGCAACTCCCCACTCAGCAAATTAGAAGCTGTGCCAAAATAGCCTACTCTGAAGTTAAGAGACAAGTTATGTCCTGGTACTCTCATACAAGTTAGTCCACCTGAGAAAGCAGTTTTTCTACACAGTCGTATTTACAGTTTTGCAAACCACTGTTTATTTTCATCACATTCAAATTAAAAAAAAACAAACTAATCTTTTTTCTGTAGTATTACTCTGACATTTTGAAGGAGAGAGTTGACTGAGGGCCAACAGATGCAATGTGCTACTTCATATTTAATCAAAAATTCCACTCAGAAGAATTTGTCTCGTGATCATATTCACATAAAAGTAATTGGGGTTAGTAATCAGTAATCATCTAAGAAGATGTTTCATATTTTTAATAGTTTTATTTGAAATGAGCATAAATAACCTGTAGTTTTCTGTTAGCAGGTCTTTTGGTTAAATACCCTTTTTGGTTTAGAACTCTGGATTCACTTTTTTCTGAATCCTTCTTGTGCTTGAAGAAAAACTAGTTCATGCCAGAATCTCTTCTACAATACACTGTTTTAAATTAACTTTATAGTTGCAAATCTCTAGAGAATTGCTTTTTGTCTTGCGAATTAATTCCTTTCTACTAATGGTTAGTTAAAGATTTGTCTATGAAACAAAGGAAGGTCCTATAAAGAAGAAATAATAGATGTGAAACAGATACTTGGCAAAGAACATTACTGCTCATTCCTTCTGCCAATTTCTTTTTCTTAGCATTTCATGAGTGATAGATTAAGTGGCCTCTCACAGAGTTTTTAGCTATGTTGTGGAATGCCCTTTACTGGAAGACTTTAACTGAGCTTAGTAAAACTGCTGGTACAATTGATCTTGCCTCAGTATGGGAGGATGAACTAAATGACCCTGTGGATTTCTTTGCTGATGGGTTTCTATCCTGCTTTATGTGTCCGGGATTCTCACAACTCAGACTTTTTTTGCAAAAAGTTGTGCTATGGTACATTTAGTTAGTCTAAACTGGAAATTAGGTAGAACTACCAATGATTTTATCCATTTCTGTTTCTCATACCTGAGCTTAAGAACTTCTCTTTCCATTCAGTTTTAAAGATGTGAAACAAGAGAGAAGTATAATTTAGAGACTTTTTATTGGCAGAAATCTTGCTCACAAAATGCTTTGCTCTGTAAATTAAAGGTTGAGACGGTTTTAAACCAGGATGTTCCTTGCCAACAGTGCAACATATGAAGCAATTACTTGTAGCCAATACAGTTTGGGATGGATGCCATCATTAGGACAATGAGATTTTCCCCTTGTTTTTGACCCAGTAAACATTCTGTTATGATGCCATGTAGTTATACATATGGACATTAGGGAAATGAAAAAAGAGTTTGAAAGAGGAATTGAAGGCAAACTCATGATACAGATTTCAACTTGAATTCAAGCTGGGATTGAGAATAAAGACTTCATTTATGATTGCTGAAGACTTATGAGGTTGTTGGAGGTCAACAGAACTGTGGTGTTGTGATTGACATAAAAGTATAAAAGCAAAGCAATTACTTCAGTCCATTATTCAAAGCAAGCTATTATGTCTACCTAGTTTAAACTAATAAACTGTGATGTAGTAGAAAACAAAGACATTTTCAGACATGTTTTACTTGCTAGCAACCTCCAGCCATATATTGCTGCTCTAATGTTTTTCCACAAATTAGGCCTAATCATTAATAATTGAATTTTCCAGAAAACTTTTTCTAAATATTAGCTTCATAAAACCAAATTGAAAGACAAAATTGTTTTGTTTCAAATGCCTTTTTTTATCTGAAGAAAGCTGCTTTGCAGAATTATGAGAAGCCATATATGGTCACAAGAGGTAAAATTCTAATATAACGTCATTTTTGCACCATAGTCAAAGGAAACTTCTAACATTTTTTTCTGCATTTCTGGTCAACTGTGCACAATGAAGGAAAATTGTTAATATTTTTCCTGTTTTGGTGATATTTTTCCTGATATTGGTGGTAATTCCAAATGAAAGGAAGATGCATTTGCTAAACAAACCATGTTTTAGCCACACAGTTCCAATTGTATCTCCTGTTAGAGTCCTGTGGAATGGCCAGTGTCCAAGGACACAAAAAGACCTAAAACATCTGTTCCAACATAAATATGGAAAACTACTTTAGGAGACATTTGTGTCTATTAGCATCAGCTGTGTTACTTTTGTTAAACTTATACTAAGTTCTAGTGTTCTGAACAGTAACTAAAATCCTGTTCTTTTGAAAAAAAAGAATAGAAATAGGACATAAATGAAACAGTAACAAAACCAGGTGCAAAAAGAAGACCTGTGGTCACCTGCAAATACTGAAATAATGACTTCTAAAAAAAAAATTAATGATGCTACACATAGATAGCTGAGGAGCTGAACCTATCTTGTCAAAAAATATAAAGATTTATTAGCTGCAGGATCTATCTGGATGTTTCTGAAAATAAAACTTGGACTGTGATTGCATACACACAGTTAAGCAGGAGTATGTTAGGCTGCCTTTTTTCCTCTTATAACACTGTGTTACAGATTTTACCTAAACACACTCCACTCTACTGATACTTTAATCCAGTGAAGGAAGGCTCAAGGCTTCCATATTTTCAATAAGGAAAAGAACAAACAGTCTCAACTATTGAGATTATGCTTAGTCTATCCAGAAAAAATGCTGACTTTAATTACAAAAATTAGCATGTGCTTAAAAAAGCCTAGATAAGACTTCAGACATAGCCATAGAAATCTAAAAATATTAACTTTGTCCCTCTATGTGGGAAGATTCTGCTGGATAATGCTATGGAAGGCAAAAATAGCCTTATTGTGCAAGTTTGGTGTTTGGTCCAGGTAGGTGGAATTGTGATGTCCTTAGCCAAGGGACATTTTCAATAATCTCTTCTAGGCACAAACCCAGAAAAGCAGAGTCAATACATCATCCACACCTTCTTTATTAATTCTTTCCACTGGGTATTACGTTAGGAAATAAACTCTTTATTCCCTGTTTAGATTTGACAGAGTTTGAATGCCTGACTGGCCAAATTAAGATGAGGCACTGTAGACCAGGCTCTGTCTAAAAGGGTAATCAATAAAACCAAAGGCCTCTAATAGAAAAAATACTGTTTCAGAAAAAGAAAATGGAGTATTGTAGTTGTTTTGTTTTACTTCAATAATTCTGTGTTTTGTGGATGTTTTCAGCAAAGAGCAGATGGAAAACTGAGTCACGGATCAAAAAAAACCACTCTATAGGAATTTTTGTTTTCTCTTTTACAAGAAATTAAACTAATAATCATAAACTTTAGACAGAAGCACAGAAAAATGTGTAAATCCACCAAAAAAAGAAATGTGAAAGTGTATTTTCTCCTCAAAATGCATTTTATTGTTCCCTCTGAAAGCAGGATATTGAAAATAGCTTAACTTCAAAGCTCTGTTTTTCATTATTGTGGCTTATTGCCCACTATTAGCTGTTTCCAAAGCCCATTAGAAGCTCTTGTGTTCTTTGACTCCTTCTCCTACAGATTGTGGAAGAAATTGCTGCCTATTGTGGACCATTAAGTTTTATATCTGGTTTGCAATAGAAAAGAATATTAACAGTATCTTCTGCTGCCTACTCTTCTTACAGTGGGAAAGATGGAGACAGATGTGTGGATTTCCTCTGTGCTTCATAGCAGCCTTAAAAGACATTTGTTTGATGATGAGTTGCCAGAGAGCTGACATGGTACCTTGCAGAGCTGCCATGGGCATTTCTGACTGCTGCTCTTGTAGCTGACAGCTTTCACTGACCTTCTGTACCAAATATTTTGCTTGGTCCCTGCTCTCCACAGAGATGAAAATATGACAGTGGGATGGAAGGGAATGTCTTCTATTACCCAAGTATTTTTTCAGTCTGTACAATGTGCAGACAATGTGGATCCATCTTACCTGACTTCTGTTTTCAACAATGAGACTCAGTTCCTTTGGATGCCTATGGGTGAATTCCAGTTTCAAGGCACAGTTCAGCTGATCTGTTTTGAATATCTATTTTAGTTGTCTGAGTGGCTTAGCTACAAAGTTGTAGTGTCTGTGTTTCATCTCCTAATATCTGATCAGACAAAATCTATCTTCTGTAACTTATATCCTGAGCAATCTGGATGAAATGTGTTGGACTAAAACAAGTCATACAAGCGAAGTAGCATGAATCTCGTGTGCTGAGGAGCTGGGGAATGTGGTACAAATTCCTTTAGCAGGATGTTGGTTGCATTCACTAGCACGTGACATTCATGTGGTTCAAACCTGATGTAACTCTTGGTACCATTTTGTGATGGATATTCAGGGCTTGAAGACTTGTGGGGTGCTGAATAGTCTGTATACTTGTACTTGAGCAGAATGAAAGCATTTGGTCCTAAGAGATTAGACCTGTCTTGGATCTGGGTCTTCACCCACTGAAAATTCCTAAAACTCTTATAAATACAAGGTCAAGTCATTATAGAGGTAACATGATTTTTGCATGAGGTTTGTTTTGGAAGAAAGTGAAAGAAGAGAAAATGGGGCAGGGGGTGGGAAAGAGGACTGGTGATGAAGGAAACTGAGCAGAGAAACCACTTTTTCCATAATCATTTTATTTGAAAGTATAATTTCATAACCTTTTTTAACTTTTTTTTATATGGCTTGAGGTTTTGCCCTTCATCCAGAGTTTTATCATCTGTTATGAATTTAATGTATGATTTAAATAAATGATAGAAAAATAAATCCACTAGTGATAAGAATGAAGGCTCTGTCTCTAGGAAATAAAAATTCAAAGTGTTCACTTCTCACCTTATGAGGTTATGAAGCTTTGCTCCAGTCACATACTTTTGTGATTGTTTCCTACCTTTAGGTGTGAAAGTCATTATTAGGTGTAAAAAGCTGTTGAAATATAAAGTCTGACCTGTAAGTATTATTTGCTCTTATTATTTTGCAGTAGAATAATATGAACAGCACAGCAAATTAATATGCAGTATTGAAGTTCAAAAATACAATATTTTTGTGTGTTTTTAAGTTCCAGCCTGCTGAAAAGGCTCTTTCCAATGTGTCCCTTTATCTTAAATAACAACCTAGAGGAAGTAAGGACCATCTGGAAAGTCTCCTTTGTGGGAAGAACAAAGAAATGTATGGTGTCTAAGTCTGGTTGTAGATATTTGTCAAGATGAAAAGAGCCCATTATACACTGTATTTTGGATGTGGTTTTGATCCTCTCACTTGCTGAGCAAATGCTGGGTTTTAAGAAGCTTGGAAACTTAATTTATTGGATCAAGTTCATTCCTCTTGATAGGAGCATTCTCTTTGCACCAGCTGCTCATGGGAGCATTTCTGTTAGGGGCATCATTACTGTAGGTTCCCTCTGTGGCAGATGGGCACTATCCTGGTTCCTCCAGAAGGCTATTAATTTTGGCAAAATCCAAATCAACTTCTGAGGCTACTACTCTCCATTGTTTGACTCAAAATGGCTTCAGCTGTTGTGTTATAACTTACAGAACACCATTAAGCCAGAATCAAAGAATCAACTCACATGCCAAGATATGAATGTTACAATGCTTTTGTGTCAGTAGCTTATCTCTGTCATAAAATATTCTAGTTAAAAAATTAAGACAACTTGGGGTTTCATAGTTGTCCTAAATATTTCCGGATTTGCTTCGATACCCTATGTTTCTTATGTGTTTGAAGACACCCTGAAGAAAAGGGAGATGTTTATCCCTGTTTAAATCTGAGCATCTCTTTCAGATGCCTAAGCTAGAGCATTAGTCCTTCAGAGTCCTCTCAGCCCACTCAGTGAAGCAAATGGAGAAAAGTTATCCTGCAGGGAGTGAGTTGAAGAAAAACTTGAATTTGAATCTTAGCACCATCAGGTTTCCGATGGGTGTGTGAAGGACAAGCTGCACCACAGGAAATCCTCAGGGCACTTCTGGCCTGCAGCAGCTGCCTGAGGAGGGAAGGCTGAGGGAGATGGTCTATTTTAAGCCAGAATACAGAAGGTTTCTGTGAGAGTTCATAGCAGCTTTCCTGTGCAAGAGGAGGTTGACAAGGGGAGCCAGGCTCTTTATGGAAGAGGTTCTCAGCAGAAAAAAAGCTGATGGTCATGAATTGAAACAGGGCAGTTTCTGGCTGGGAGCATGTAAGGGAACATTTCTTTCTTTATAATTCAGGCTGCACAGGGGAGCTGGGCAGGCTCCATTCTTGGAGGTTTTGAAGACCAGAATAGCAAAACAATCTGAACAACCTGGTCTGATTTAATAGCTGAGTCTGCATGGAGCAGGAGGTTAGATTAGAGACCTCCTGAGGTTCTTTCCAAGTGGAATGATTTTGTGAGTCTGTGATCCTGTGAACTGTATGGAAGAAGCACATTTTTGAGGGGTGTATAACAAATCTGATGTGCTCTTTGACTGTGGCAAATTGTTATGATGTGAGAGATTCAAAGCTATATATGTTTGCTTTTATTAATGATTAGACGTGCCTTTTCATTTTGAAATTCTATGATTTGACATTTGAAGTATGTAATATAATTTATAAAATATGAAGAATGTTACAACTGTAACATATAAAACACAGATGAACATACCACAGCCTCAAGGTAACCCATTTCTTGCTTTGTAAGCCAGAATTACTTGTGGAAGTAACACAGTATTCCAGAGTGCTACACTGTGCAAACAGATCTCTAGTTGACAGATGTGGAGCAAAAATATGTGGTTAGACAACCCCTCAAACACTGCACATGTGGGGGTTTCAGGAAGAAAGTTATTCCAGATAAAATCACAATAAATCTGTGATCAGCTTGCTTCCACTTTGTCATTTTTCTGACAGTACATCATGATTTGACACGTTGGTTTTTTTTATACCATCACATCTGCATGAGGAAAGCTTCATATTAAGGACCGTGTACCTCAGAAAAGAAGGACAAGCAGACCTGAAGAGCTGCTCTGCTGGAAAACAAAAATATGGGTTGTATCTACTAGGGTGCAAACATGAGTATTTGGGAAATTTGCACTTTGCTTTAGCTCCTGGCATTTGTGACATTCACTGTTAAGCAAGGTGAAACAAGAGAAATTACTTTTGTAATTTGCTATATTTGCTGTGGAGAGGTACTCATTATTCTTGTGGACCTTTCAAATAATTGCACTCAACAGCTGACAGTGAGGTCAATCAGAAGACAGGGAAAAACATCTTGGAAAATGTCCAGCTTCTTGTAAAAACTGGTTATGAGCAGCACACTACCAGTGGACCACCAGCACTCATAAATAACGATAGCACAGCTTTTGTTTGGCTTTAACTCAGAACTAACTTCACAGCTTCAGTCAATTACTGGAGGGTGAGAAAGGCAGAGGAGGACTGAGAGAGCTTATTTTTTGTTTTACATGAAATACCTTACAGCACATTACAGTTTCATTTAATCATAGAACCATTAAGGTAGGAAAAGATCTCCGAGACCATCAAATCTAACCTTTGTTTACATGATCTGGTTTTGCATTCTGATACGGTGAAGGGGTTTATGCTGTTTTACCAGGAGGAAGTGGGATCATCCCTAAGCCATTGAACTTGGCAATGCCTCTGCATGTCTGGGATTTCATAGATGCTTTGAGGTAATTTGTTGGACCTGTGTACCTTTCCATTCCCCACTATGCTAGATGATGAAGTTCATCAACCTAGAAGGAGCTATTTAATCACATAATCACTGTGTGGTGTTCTATTCATGTCAGTCTTTATATGGACATTTTTTAGTGCAAAATGGTAAGCTGGATTTTATCTCCTGCATGTTTTCTTTGAAGTTCACTGCTTATTATGAAAATAGTAATACAGTGCTTTCGGACTGGTAGCCAATCTTGAGCTGTTTCCTCCTATGTTGTTCTTTCAACACAGTGGGATAGTAGGTTTAATATTGCAAAATAGAGGCATTATTTCCAAATATTTTTTAGCAATTGCAAACAAGTATTTAAGCAATTCTGTTCAATTGCACATCTAGACAGCTGTGTCCTAAGAAAACAATTTACTGTTCATTTCGCCCGTATCCTTCTCTTTCAACTTTCCCCTTTTTGACCTTCCCTCAAGGTTTCTTATTGTCTTTTTCATGTTGATAATATGAAAAAATGATTGGAAAGAGACGAGAAACTCTCAAACATAAATACTTTTCTGCAAGTATCCTTCTCTGATTCAGTCATGCAGAACTGCCATTTTTATGAGAGAAAGGGTTATTAACAGATTAGAGGGAGGATCAGCACAGCAAAATTACTCCACATCTGTGTATTCCTATAAAAAAAGACTGTAAATTTACACAATCTCTACTGTTGTCAGATGATAAAAAGGCTGTAAAAAGGATGTGGAAGGAAGGAATTAAAATGAAGTAAAAGCAAGATGACAACATCCTTGCACTAATACTTAATTTAACTTTTCTTAAATTACTATCATGTATCTAATATAGATTACAGTATACATTACATAATGGAATCTAATGTATGCTTTATCATAATACACTGTAATCTAATATTTGCTGGAATAGATCCTTTCCATTATCTCAGTCCTTCTGTCTGTGGTAAACCCTCTAAGCCTGATTCAAACTGGAAATATTTCAGTTTTCTGCAACAGCCTAGTCTGCTGCAAGGCCAGGGTCTCAATGTCCACAGCAAGTTCTTGCAGCTCTTTGCCACATGGAAGAGGGCTGGCACTGGAGAGACTCTGGTCTGTGTGATTGGTTCAAGATTTGTAGGGCTTTTTGTAGAACCTTTTTACTACTGGGCAGACACTCTGCATAAAATTCCTATTCAAGTTAGCCAGTATTGTACTGAGGAAGAGTAGGAAGAGGAAAAATAGATGGTTAAAAACTAAGAGTATGGGCAGGCTGAGGGTGATGCCTCAGCTAGACTGGCGAAAAAGGCAAAAATATTGAAACAGTAATATTCAATCCATTATTTTAGAGCTGCCTCAGGGAGCATTGCTTGTAATCAAATAATCCTTTCAGTCAGAAGAACAGTGTGAGTCATAATGTGTGAGAGTTTGCTACAGGACGTGAATGTATCCATGCCTACTCTGATGAAAAAAAACTTGTTCCACACATCCAGAAACCTGAATTTACAGTAATTAATTTTATTAGTGGACACAAGAAAGTTAAGTATTAAACACCTCACAGGCTGACTCAAAATGCATATGAAAGGTGGAGGAGTCCCTAACTCTACTGAGAGTTATTTCTTTGAAGTGCTGAATCTTGGGGAGTTTCACCTGGGCTGGGAACATTGCCCAGATCCAAGTGTAGCCTCCATCCTCACAGGGAAAACAGAAGTTAACATGTTTCTGACATTTCAGTGGAAACAACCTGAGTCACTTTGGTTCAGTTATGTTTGTTGTGCTACACTGGCTGCGTTATCAGCCCCCTTTGCTCCCTGGACCTGAAGTAAATTACAGAAATCTTCCAGATGTCTTCCCATAAGGGAGAGTGAATTTCTGTATGAAAGTATTTATGTAGGTCGGGGAAAATTCAGTGTAATGTAAAATAAGAGGTAATTAACTGCCTTAAACCTTGTTTAGGGAGCCTAAATTTTTATTTTTAAGGGGTTTTATCCTATTCGTACTATGTCCCATCTCTGGGCTTATGTGATCTCAATGTTTATCAAAACAAGTCTTCAGCTCAGCATCACCTACCATGCCTTGCCTATAAAAATAGTCATTAAACACTTTATTTTGTTTTCAGAAATAGTTGGGTTTTTTGAGGGAGGCCTTGTTCAACTAGTGGCTGCTTGATTAGTGAATGAAAAGTACATGTAGTAAATTACTGCAAGAAGGATGTTGGAGAAAGCAGGGCAAATTCTAACTTCAGCCTGCTCCTTTGGCAGTAACTGCATGCAATCTGTTTCTGTCCATGTGTGAGAGCTACCTGCATGCAGTATGCTGTCCAGTGAGCCATCGAGCTGTAAGCCTGCATTCTCATTCTGCTGTGCACCAGCAGCCAAACCTTTAATCAGTACCTTTTGAAAGAGATCGTGGTTAGTAAAAATCAGTTAAATTCACTTTTGTGATTATAGCAGCCAGTGTGCTGCAAATTCACTAGAGTCAATTTCAACCCCATTACAGTTTAGAAAATAAATCACTGCATGGCTAGATTTTTAGGTGTTCTAGTAAACAAACTTACCCATCTTACTCATGTCTCCCAGCTGTGTGTATTAAATGAGTAACTGGGGATATGAGAAATTTAGTGCCTGTCATAGCTATTAGACATCAATGAAAATATTCTAACTCAAAGGCTCTTTTGAATGAAATACTGATTTTCAAAGTCAAATCAGTCCTTCATCACATCATTTTTTTAGTGGTTAAAAAAAACAGTGCGGTATAAGAGAAGCATAAATGATAACCAGATTCTGTCTGTAAAACTTTTCTGTTTTGATACAGTCTCCATTATGACTGTTTTCCAAGAAACTTTAGTCTCAAATGATGTTAATTTCTTTCCTTTCAAGTAATTTTATTTTTACCAAAGCTTTTAACTGAAGAGGAAAAAAGGAGAAAAAACCCCATCACTTCTCAAATATTCCCATTTTCTGACTCTATTTCATACATAAAGTCACTTTCATCCTTTCTGCACCACCATGGGCTTATGCAGCACATCCTGAATATAAGTAGCTGCAGCTGGAGTTATGGGTAGTGTTGAACGGAGACCTATCCATGCACTGCCCATGTGTGCTGGACATTTGCACAAATACTTTCTCTAGTGTCCTTTACACATTCTTAGTTTCAGCCCTCACATTTTGTTGTGTAGACAACAGCACTCTGAACTTCACATCAGTAATATGTTTCTCATAATGTATCTGCTGGTCACAGTTAGAAAGATTTGAGTAAATGCTCTCTGTCTAAAAATATACTTTCTCAAGGTCTCTTGACTCACTTAAGCAAATGGCCTAATGTCTTAATAAGAGAAGGGTCTGATCTTTGGCCAGAAAATCCTCAGAGATTGATGCTTTATCAGAGATGGGTCCTTTATCAAAGGTCACTTTAAAAACAGAGCCAAATACAGAAGGGTAAGGCAGCTTCTTGCAAGACTGCCAGGCACTATGACCTGCCTCCCACAGAGCTTCTGGGAAAGCTCAAGATATAGGGATCACCCCTGTCCAGAGTGGGGACATTGCAATGAGCACACAGCTATTTCAGGTGCTTCCTTTCTTCTTGGCATCTTTTGGATGAGAAGCAGTAGTGGATGAGATGGCCTTTCACAGAAAAACTCCAAGCTTCAAACTGTTTGCTGCATCACAGGGAAATATTCTATCAGGGAAATACCAAATAATGCACTGTACACTCCCAGTAACATGTCCTGAGAACATCTATTAGACCAAGGGATTTTTAAACTCTGTTAGTGCTGAAGGGGCTGACTTACGTATCTGTGAGCTATGGGTGGCTTTGCCTCTGCTCAATACAAGAAAATGAGGCACTTAAGAGGATGGTGGTAACTAAGTGAGGGTTTTGAGATGAGGGTGAAGAGTGTTGGATGGAGCTCCAAGATACAGAAGATAAGAGGCAGAGATGTGAATTGGATTCAAACATCCTAAATCTCTCCTTGGAATCCTAACCCTCAGTATGGCCCAGGCCCTGAATAAAAAGTTAATGGATGTACTTCATCATCTAAAGGGTTCTGTTCTAGAAATGAGAAAGAAGTAGTTTTGGTATGGTATACCCCAAAACACTGAGTTCATATCTGCAAGCCTTGCTTACTGTGAAAAGCAGCTTTAACAGTAGTGTGGTCCTTGGCTGTCATGTTTTTTGAATGCATTGTGTCCATTGTCAGAGTATTTCAATTTCAGAATTCATGAAGGAACAGTAATGCTTTTCAACTCAGTCTTTCTCTCATCCCTTTTCATACTTTCTGAATGCAGTGATAATTGTTAAATCTGAGAAGTTCTGCTGTGTTTGTCATGGCTGTGATATAAAGGTCTTAGCCTAAAATCGAAGGGACAAGGCTAGAGCTCGAGAGCACAGGAGGCTTAGGGTATAGATCTCTCTGCAGAGTGATCTGTCAATGTCGTATACCCTGAGCATGGGAGAGTAGAAATAAATGCTCCTTTCAAAAAGTCACAAGGCTGTGGGATTTCCCAGCTAGTATAGAACATTTTTTACCTAATTACCAGGGAAAACAGTCAGGGTCACATCAGCACTTTATTGAGAGAACAATAAATACATAATAATTCCTTTGGTTATTGCTTAAATTTGGTTTTTGCACTGTCAAAGCACATGGTTTTCTCAAGCTATTCCCTATTTTCAGATAGTGGACTTGGCAAAATTCAAGTCAGTTCACATTCAGAGCTTTCACTTAAGATGATGGATGTAAA
This sequence comes from Rhipidura dahli, assembly GCA_013399225.1. Taxonomy (NCBI): domain Eukaryota; kingdom Metazoa; phylum Chordata; class Aves; order Passeriformes; family Rhipiduridae; genus Rhipidura; species Rhipidura dahli. The sequence continues at coordinate 1,237,330 of VXAC01008857.1, read as the reverse complement.
GAAGAGGACTAAATAGGAATCTAAAACTGATGCAGCTCTGAGAGTCTCTAGGTCAACATTACCATAACACTTTTTAAACTAAAAAACACCTGAACATAAACAGCAAAATGATTCTCTTTATCTGCTATTCCTTGTTCCTGTTTTATCTTCCTTTTTAGGGAGGAAGGAATACTAAATTCTTTTAATTCCTTTTTTTTCTTGCTTGTGTACTTTGTTTATAAAAACATATGAGCTGGAAATCATCACTATTCTTGCTTGGGAAAAACATCATTAGCTGCATGAGGAAAACATGTTTGCTAAGAAAGCACTTGAAAAATCCATGGAGATGTTAGCTACAAATACTGAAAAAAACCCTCCTGTAATTACTCTTAGGTACATTTTGAAGTGTTTTCCAAAATTTATGTTTAGAATTTTCTGTTCTTAATGGAGTTGGATTTCACATTCAGTTGTCTTTGTTCAACTAATTCTGCTGGACCTCTGAGCTGTTCAGAATGATAATTCACAAGACTTTGCTAGATTAAGAGTTGCGCATTTTAGATCTCGTGAATATTTTTGTTCTATGGCTCACAAATGCAGCACTTTGGACTGTTTGGGAGCAGGAAGCCAGATAGGGTCTAACTGATGTTGTGTGAGTATAAAATGGAATTGAATCAAAATCCTTCATAGATTAAAAGGATTATTTTATATTCCCCATGCATATAAAAGATACTAAACTCGTGTTATGAAACTTGTAATATTTTCTCAAAACAGTTTCATAGCTTTCTGTGATGTTAGCATTCTCAGCACAGAGGAAGACACAGCATCTGCTATAATGTTGGGATGAAATTTATTTGTCCATATAAACAGTAAATGCTTTAAGTCTTTGTGAAGAGGCACCTACAGGGATTTTCAAAGTTCTTTAGCAGTAAGTAAAGATACTGTGTATTTATGACAATCTTCAGTCACTGGTTAAAGCATGTGACATTATTCTCAAAGAAATTTTATATCCAAAAATTTGTGATTGAGAAAAATCATGCAATTTCAGGTATGCTTCTATTCTTAACAAACAGTAATATTAATTATAGCAAGAACATGATTAGCACAATTAAGAACTTAAAAGCAACTTAGACTGATGGCTGTACTTTGTCCACATATCAAACTGTTCTCTGATGCCCTGACAACATGATCAGTACCTCAGCTTTTCATATCATTCCCAGTCTCCTATTGATGTCTGTGTGCTGCATTTTCCAACCCAGGAGTGCCCAGGCTCCATTTCTAACGTGTTTTTTATGGGTCCTGCTAGATTTGTGGGGAACTGAACGTCTCATAGTCTTTTAATGTGTTATTTGTGACAGTCTTTGGGGTCATTGGGGAACAATTATCCCATATTTGCAGACAGAACTTGTTAGGTTCCTTTAAAAATACCGTGGTGACAGTTTGTTTCCTTTAAAACATAGGTACAGCATAAGGACACGTTCTCCATCAGTTCATCCCATTAATCCTATATTCTCTGTTCAGTGGCTTTCTGTGTCTTTTGATGTAGACAGTGTCTATATCTATGCCTTTGACAGTGTTTGATGTCTAATAATAGTCATTGTTTCCCATCCAACAGCAGTAACAAACTGAAATTTTCTTAGGAGAATGCCTCTCCTTATGGCAGGTCTCTAGGCTGTTTTTGTACACACACACACGTTTCAGTTCAATCTAGTCAATTTGGGTGTTGAACTGAACTGGCCTGAACCTCTGGATCTCCAGAGGTTCATCTATCCCTGAATAATGCAGCTGGACAGAGGGAGACAGTTGAACAGAGGTCAATATGGCAACTGTTCCTTCATTTATCCCTGCCATGTTAAGGAATTTGATAGAGTGGAGCTAATCCATCTGCTCATAATTTATTCCCTAGCAATAAGATACAGTTTCACTATTTCATGAGCTCACTCTTAGACTTATTTTATTAGAAGTCCTTCCATAGCATCATTTTTAATCACTTTTCATGCAGTTTTAGTTATGTATAAAATACTAGAAAAAGATGGACTGAAGAAACATGACAGGATTTCATGAGGAACTCAGGTCAGCTTAAAAAGAACCAGATTAAATAAAGTTCAGTCAGTGAGCCTAAAAAGACCAACAGAAAAGTGTTCTAAATGACCTCTTTCCCATGAAGCTTTATTCTGTCATGCCTAAAGGGCAATACCTAATTCCCCTAAAGGGAATAGCCCTGGCAGCACCATGAGAGGAGGCAGGGCTGCAGTGCCTGGAGGAGGGGGCTGGGTGAGCTGCCAGGCTGACGGGCACTGCTGGCCAAGGGACTGCATGGTCAGAACTGGCAGGGGCAGGGCTCTCCTGCCTTCTTTACTAAGAACACTCAGTGGGGTTTATCTCATCCTCTAGGTCTCAGCCATGCATGGGTTCTGGATGTTAAAAGGATGCAGAAATTTGGCTGCATGTTTGTTTTATGCAACACTAAAAGGGATTCCTTTAGTTTCCTTCTTTAGTTAGATCTTAGTTATATTTCTCTTGTTATTTAGTTTACAACAGTCTGATTCACTGATCCTTTATTAGACTGGTAGGGATAGCCTTCAATGAATTGGGCTGGGTACAATTTCAGAAATGAGTACTGAGGCAAAAATTGCCTTGTTTTCAGTGTTGAGCCCACCACTCCCATTGATTGTTAGGGGTTTTCATATAAATACAAGAACTTTTACTGAGCAAGCTGACTATACAGCCTGTATACAGGCATCCTGGATGGGAGTTTCCAAAGCATTCCATTCATTAACATAAGTCTACTTCCACCAAAAATTATGGCTTTAGCCATAATAATGGTGCTTTGTCACTGCTGGAGCATCAGTTGTTACAATTTTTAGGGATTTTTTTCCTCTACTGGTATGACTTCTCCCAGGAAAGTCAAGAGCTTCTTACCTTCTTTCCTTTTGCTGCAGTTTCAGAGTAATCATTTTTTCATTAGGGTGGAGGTGGTGAAAAGGTACAACAGCAATTAAAAATCCATTAATAGTTAAGTTAGATTCTTTAATCAAAAGCATCACTGCATCTACAATGGTCATTGCTGTATGACATTCGTGACATCAGCTGCATGAGTGAGTCATCTTTATAATGCTTTGTTTATCTCTCTATCTTTCTCTACCTGTCAGATTTTAAAACTGGTTGCGATTTTTTTTTTTTTTTTTGCTATTTATATACACCTGACTGAATCTGTACAACTATACATGTACATGATATGCATAAGTATATAACTGAGGGAAATATAGTGTGGTTATTGAATGGTGAACTAAACAAACAACATTCTTGTTAAATTAGGTGCACAGACTATAAATAAGCAAAATACCATGAACTAATAGCCCCAAATATTTTGAAGGTAATAATTGAGATATCTCAGTAAAGTAACCGACTTGAAAATCTGTTTCATCTCTTAAAGGCTTAAATGTTATGAAGAATCAGGTTCACTATAGTGTGATCTGAAAGAGACAAGGAAATTGTCATTTCACATAGCAGATGGACTCCAGGAATGTTCACTCTCTAAGTATCAACTGATGTTGATTAAAAGCTGTGTAGATGTACAGAAGAAAGCTTTATTCCTCTTTTATTTGGTAGTGTGCAGAAAATCTCCCATAAAGACAAAAGAAAGTTTACTTGCAAAATGCCACACTGATCTTATAGTCAAGGCTAAATGTGCACTAAAGTACATAATGCAGGGGAAATTTTCTTTTGATTCTAATCCAGACATTACAAGGGCTTTTTTATGTCTCCCTTCTAAAAATGAAGGTTTACAGGAAGAACAGACACAGAGCAACAACAATCATTTAAGTTTACATGTCTGGCTCTCATCTTTGCCATGAGTGATCTTTTGTAAACATACTTAAGATCACAAGATGTTTCATCTTTGGGCAAGGCAAGAAGGATGTCGTGTCACCACAGCACCTGAAGAAAACAATAAAAATTCTACATGCAGTTAGAAAAACCCTCAATGTGCTGTACATTTATGGAGCTGCAGTAAATCTATAGCTGTCACAGATTCATTTTGCATATTATATTAAATATGTCAATGATGGTAAAGGGTTGGTCTCCTACAAAGGTAAAAATGAAACAAATAAATCTTGTTCAGGGTTTCACAGTCTCTCATGGCATGATAGTTTAGATGTGAACTACAAATTAAATGCAAGCAGTACCCTTTACTTTGGAAACACAACAAAGTAAAAGGGAATCAGTTACATAGTTCCCTGGATATTGGTTGTAATTAGTAATAAACCAGCAACATTGTTTTTAATGGTATTGCCCAAGAAATGTGTTAAAAATAAAATTTTGTATGCTTAAACACATACCTTGGGCAGGTTGAACAAGAAAATCCCTGTTATTTTATGGCACTGTGTTGAGGGCAATAGCAGCACATCCAGGAATTTGGGGCTTTCTTGTAAAGTCCTGTGCAAATTATTTTACTGCAGGGTAGGAGCTTTCTGATGTTAATGTTAGTTGAAATTATACTGTCAAATAGCTGTACAGTTTGTCCAGACCCAGAGACTCCAAAACACCATTTAATACTGGAAGATGCTGTGCCATTCATTTTGTCACAACAGCTTTCCCTAGTTAGAGAGATTAAGCAGAGAACAGGAGAACCCACACATAACCACAGTTTTGTTGCCTATTAATGCATAGATATTACTGTAATCCTTTGAAGTCACTGGGAAGATTTTTTTTTTAGGTTTTTTTTTCACCACCATGGTCTGTAATGAGATCAGAATAATTGTGAGACAGCTATTTCACTTTGCTTTTTGATTGCATAATCAACAACCACCAGTATTTACAAAATTCCAACTTGTGTTCATATTGCTATCCATATCAGTGGCATATATTCTATTAACTGTCAGCACCTTGACCCTGTTAGGATTTAATTGTCTTTTGCTCATTGGTGCAATTTAGGCATAGCATCCTAGATGTGGCATAATTTCATGGCAACAGTGAGTGGTATTATGTAAGAGTTGTGAAATGAATTTTAATATAATTTTAGAAAATACAAATTTTTTTTTCCTTTAAGCACCTGTATATCCTGAAGTTGATTTGGGGCATTTCATCACAGAAATGGATCCCATATGACTGCAAAGAGGCATACAAAATTCCTAAGGGCAAATAGGTAGAGATCCTACCACATGTAGAGACCACATGATGTTACATGAAAGTTATATATGTTAGCTGTAATAAATTTTCTTATATCTTTAGCAAATGTAGTATCTTGTATATTTACTGTAGATTGGTATAATTTATTTCAAAACCTTTGTCTGACTGGAAAAAAGATTGTAAATTTCATATTAAACTATGTATTGAAGAGCTAAGGATGAATTAATTGCAGAACCACTCCAAATAACTTTTTTACTGTTGAAGAGGATTTCAAGGAGGTGTGGATGGACACAGTGATGTCATTTTCACAGATTCTATTTTAATTCAGGACTGCGGTTCCAAAATTCGCCCAGAAGAGTCCTGTGGCTTGCAGCCTCTCTCTCATGAATACCTCTCAGCAATTTCACAGACAGTGTTTAAGACCTGTGAAGCTGGAGACACAAAAGGTTTGTATTTTATACCCCTGTTTTCTGAAAATTGACTCATTCACCTCTTCAAAGAAAAACTAGTAACACTATTAACACTTTGCTATAGACGTGCACTAACCTATGCATCATAAATTGAACTAATCACTTGCAATAGTGACTGATTTTTAAAAGCAGGTTAATTTGTTTACGTGAGAATTTTTTGTTTAATAACTTTCTAATCAGTGAGCCACCACTGCATGTGCTGTTGTCATACAGTTTTAAAATGCATTGAAATATTCCATCAAAACCACTTAGAATAAGAATGCTTTATCCTAAGGAGAAGAGATTTTCTACTCAAAATAAAAATTAACTCTAGAAAAAGAGCACAACACTTAGATCCATTTGAATTTTATATTTCCACTGCTATATTAGAATACAAAACTAGTTTTTAATTTTACATATATTTATACCTTAAAAAACAAGGGGGACAAGTAAAAAATTATACAATAACCAGTACAATCCAGACATGTCTTTGGTTTAGTGAGAATTCAGATTACAACAGATTGTCAAACAGGCACTCATGTGAAAGTCACAGCTTCATAAAGATTTATTCAAGTGTACTTTAGCTGCTCAGGTATGGGGTCTTTTTCATATTTAAGTTGTTGCTATATTAGACAGTAAGTAATTTTGTTCAGTTCTTGATTAGAGAAATGAAATACAAACCAACAGTCCTCTATGGTCTACTGACACAACTGAATTCTTTATCTAGCCATAGACAGGAGCAGCCCCTCACAGCAGCAAATTTGCACAGACTTGTTGAATAATCAATAAAAAGTGACAGGAATGTGGGAACTGCCTGAATGCATCACTTCATGTGAGACAGAGGCATATAATAAATTTGTGTTACATGGAGGGAATGCACAAAAGAGATACTGTTATCCCTAGCACCATATTTTAATCACACAAGTTGTGAATCATTCTATGCAACAATATCAGGACATCAATTTGGAAACTGGAAAGCCCAAACCAAATCCACAGAGTCCTTTCTCGGGCAGACAATCTTCCTGATATACAACATAGTCCTTTTGAATACTGCACCTAGCTAAGTGAGGCTGAATATAGTATCTTTTGCAGCCTTATTGTGAATAGTAGATACAATTAAAATTCAAACAACCTTCAGGAGATGTATACTCAAAGGACAAGTATATTAAACAGGGAAGAATAATTTGTGCTTATAAAGTGAATATTGCCAGCAGGTGTTTAGTGAGCCTAGAACTGGGGTTTGCAGCATCTGGCAACAAGTGGCTGTATAGTTTTAATGTGTGTCTCAGCTCCCAGCTGGAACGGGAAAGCATCATTCCAAATTTGTAACTGATAAATGATATGCCAATCCTGGCAATGAGCAGTGGCAAATGGCAAATTCCCTGCTAAAGAGGGAGCATCTCTTAAATAAGTTAATTTTTCAGAGAAGCCAAGCAATGTCATTTCCCCTCAGAATTCAACTCAAAGCTTCTGCAGAAGTAAGGTGGTGTCATACACTGTTCGCCTGCTGGGAAACAGCTTAGTTTTATTAGGATACCGAGGTACTACTACAACAAAATGTATCTATGCTGAGGAAAGCTTGAGTTTGAGCATTCATGGACAGAGGCTGAGGTGGAGCACCAGAGACAAAGATGAAACCTTACTTTTTCTGACATTAATGGTAAAATTTAGGAGGCTGCTTTATGGCTTAGAACAACCAGCATTTCATGACTCATTTCTCATCTTTTGATGTAGAGCAGAGACAATAATTCAGGGTCTAACCATGACAGAAGTGACTTCCTCTTCACCTAGTCACCTTGGCACTATTCTTTGGAGGAAACTCAACACATTACCAAATATACACTTAATGTACACAATTTCCCTCCATCTCTCTTTTAATCAATAAATGCAAATATACAACAGGAGAAGTTTCTTCCCTTGGTGTTTACATCATGGAATGAAATTACAATTTTTGTACCAAAAAACTCTTTTTCTTTCAGAAATTCTTCTTTTATTCATGTGGCTTGAACCAGGCTATCATATGAAAATTAGCTCTTTGTTCAATATTTTTACATTATCAGTAATACAAAAGTCATCAAATTCTAACTGTGTGTTTGGCTTCTCAGAGGGAGAGAGAGAGAGAACTGATAGACACCATGAGAACCCCAACTTGTGCTAAATTCCTGCAGGTGAATCAGGTTACTGTAGTCTTTAGAAATGTGGTTTTAGACAGTTACAACATCTGGTGGGTAAGATATCAGAAATTCACTTCTAATCTTCTGTTGCTGTGACATGTATGTTTTAATTATATCCCACTTTCCATTCTTCCCACAACTGTATCCAGTCTAAAATAATTCTGTGTGATTTCTCTCTGCATTCAACAGCTATCTGGATTTGGATCCAGCAGAGACATAAATTGAAGTCCAACAAAATGAATTTGTCCTTTGGTTACAAGGAGTAGATGTCAGTTTGGACATAAGCCCATAGGCCTAAGACTATTTATTGTGTAGCAAGCCATGTCCTTTTAAAAACAGTTTTTACTTTTGTTTTTCATAGATGCAGCTAGGATGAAATTAAAAATATTTCCATAGCCTATTCACAGAAAAAAACCTTTCTAAAGGTCTTAGGGTACCAAATAAACACCAAATGCAAAAGTAAACTAGTCATAAATCAACAAATTAGCATCAGTGTAAGTTAAACATTTAGATTTTGAATTATCAAGCTAGAATATTATTTTTTCTTTCTGTGGGTGATTGTTCAGCACTATAGAAAAACCTAGATTTTAAATTTGAAAGCAAAATATGTGTAATTGTGGCTATGACCCTGTAAATGGATGAACAAAAATAAAAGAAACTTCAAGAAACAGGGAAACTATCAAGTTAAGTGTACAGCCGTTATTGGTTAAAATGTTCAACTTTAGGCTAATATTTTTTAAATAGAAATTAAACAATCCTAACTAATTATTTTGAAGGTCTATTTCTTTTCATGCCATTTTATGAGAACAGTTTTAGGGAGTACTGGCAATGTTTAATCTCGTATCTTAAGCAGAAGATTTATGTATGCAACTGATAACTACCCTAATGAGCCAAAAACCCAGCTTTCACTCTTCCTGTGGAAACCTCCTACTTACAGGTTTTCATAAAACTTTTGATTATGCCAATTTTTATTTTGTGAAGAAACTAACAGTGTGTCTTTCTTTCTTGCTCTTATTCTCTTAATTGTTGGTAAACTTGCCCTTGCCTGATAGAGCCAATGTTAATGTTTTTGCCCGAAGCACCACAAAATGCTGCCTGATTGAAATGGTGCTGAAAGCTGGATTATGTACTGCTAACTTATATAAGTGAGGAAAGAGCAACTTAAAATTGCTGTAGAATATAAGCCTAATTTCCAAAGTAATACTGTTTGCAATTTTTCACTGTTCTCTTCTTTTTTTTTTTTTTTTTGAGATTCATTTTATCTTTTAACACAGTCCTGTTTTTGAAGATTAAGAATTCATTGACCAACTGTTGTGAAATTGCAACAGGAAAAGTTCAAATTAGTTTGATTTAAAATGTAGAAATTTACACACATCATTTAAAAAAATCTATGTAAATATAAAACCAGGAATTATTCTGTTAGCATTAAATGCTTAGTGCTTCCTATAAATATGGATTTATCTGCATATATCTGTGTTCTCAAATATTTTTTACCTTTGCCACTAACCTTTAACATATGCCAGAAATTGATTTACTTTTTTCATTAATATGCCTGGGGAACTATTGAACATAAACCAAAACATTTAAAAGAAGCTTTTCAGAAGTTACTTTTCACCTTCAGTTGCCAAAGTTTAAACTTTTATTGTTCAGATATTTTGGCTCCTCAATATTCATTTTATATAGTTCTACTTTTCTAGTTTATTACCTAAAACCAGATCAGCTCGTAAAAATATGGAATGTTAAAAAGAAAATTCCATGAAATGAGGGATCTCATATATTGTAGACATTGCCAGAATTTTTATATATTTGGGCTGAAAGAAAAATTACAACATTGGGAAAAAAATAATGAGTTTTCATATAGTTTTAAAATGCAGGTCATTTCCTGAAACATCTTTCAGATCATTTATTGAGACCTCTATAGTAGTGACAGGGTCTGAGTCCAGCCTTCAAACCAACCATTCTGTCCCTTCTCTCAAAAGGTACAAAGCAGGGAAGGGTGTGTGCATGGCACCTATTGCTAGTTTACTGGAGACCTAGCACTTTTCAATCTCCTTGTGAGAATGCTGTGAAGCTGGGAATGACCATTTAGGCACAGATTGCAAAGTGGGAGTCAAAGGCAAGATCCAGGAGTGGCAAAAGAAATCTTGGAGGGTCAAAGTGTTCCGGGCCCCAGTGGTGGCCAGGAGATCACAGCCTGGAACAAGGGACCTCAAAGCCAAGGGAGGGCCAGCATGAGTAAGGGTTTCACAACAGACAGCACTGGGAGGCTACAGTTAGAGAAAAAGTCTAAATTCAGTCTCTGGTGTCCCAGCTCAGCAGGGTATTCATTTGGAAGAGGACTCCCTGCGCCAGAACCCAATTATCCACTTGGCAACTCCAGATAAAGAGTCAATTTAACGCCTTGATAAAAAATTACATAGGATCTTGCTCAGAGAACAAAGTTCAGATCTTTCTTTTCACACAAAAATTAACAGGTTACACTCATGCTATTTTCCTGTCCTAATGAATTTTGGACTTTAAAGTGGTTCTTAACTGAGTGGGGAATGCTTCTCCTAACAGCTGCGTGATTAGGATGCAGAAAATGCAAGTTTGAAACTCCTCTGAGCAAGAAGCACAGGGTATCTCCATCTTTCTGTTTGCACCCTCCCACCACAGTCCTGAGTGTTCCTCCTTCCTCCCTCCACACTGAACTGGGCTGCTTGCCCAGCACAGACTCCATGAGGCACCCATGCCCATGGGAACAGGGGAAGCTGGGGTATGCTTGCTGAACCACAGTGTGCTCAAAGCCAGTGTCCAGGGTTTTGTTCAGGATCAGTCTAATAATTTGCTCCAAATCATCTGCAAGTGCATCTGGGGGTGGTGTGAGCATGTTCTGCACAGGGCAGAAATAGGGGCAGCTGTGCAGGGTACACAGCAACTGGTATTGCATGGTCATGGCACTGTGGGATGTATTCGTCCTGTAGATGTACCTGTGCAGGCTCCCATGCAAAAAATCTTGATGGTTTTATTTAGAAGGACTTCTTTATCTGCTAAGACAACTCACCCTGCTACTTACCAAAACATAGTCACTTGGACTTTTGCCTAAGTGCAAGCACAGGCTGCCTCCCTGGAAATTCACTTGCTCCTGAGGTAGCAGCTGACTCTCCCAAGGCCGCTGGGATCCTTCAGGTTTCTTCATTCAGCCTCCCCCTCAGTCCCTGGCTAGATTAAATGTCAAAAGCCAGCCTTGGTATTTTTTGTTGTTGCTTCCTGTGCAATCCATCACACACAGGTGGCTGCTGAGCTGCTGCCTGGTAGCAGTGGTGGGGACAGACTCTGGGGCCAGGTCTGATCTCCAAACATTTGACTTTGGGGCTGTTTTCTGGGCTTTGGTGAGAAACCCATCTGTGGTGGCAATGCCTGATAGCACTGACACAAGGACCTCAGGCCTCTGTGCCCTGCTTTGTGTAGAGCCTTTAATAAGAACAGAAGCAGGTTTTGCTGGCACTTGCATAGGCACTGGGAGATACTGTCAGAACCGTGTCCTTACAACAGCTATAAAAAGTGTTTCTTTTGTTCATCTGGATATAAAGGCAACTCAAAAGTTTTCTGTCTTCCTTCAGAATATAAATTCCTCAAGCTTCCAGTAGGATTTTGGGAAATACAGTAGTTTTAGAAAACCAAAATAACAAAACCATTTAACCTTAGATAAGGGATTACTAAAACCCACTGATTTTTGTAATCCCACATTATGTTCCTAATCTTCATAATAATTCTTTTGAATAAGATCAGCCTCTCATAAATCATGTATGTTATTCATTTCACCTTACTGTCATCTTCTGAAATGTGTTTGTGTAGTCTGGGACAGTCCTCTGAATTCTCCTAAGTTAAAAAAAAATAGTGTTTTGGAAGGAAAGTCTTAATCTTGCTTCATACATATACCATACACCCAGCCTTTAGATGCTGAATTGTAGATGAGAATGAACCTTCAGACATGTCTGAATGTGCATATTTTCTTTTTGCATTCAACCTCCTCACCCATTTTCTCTTTTGCATACCCTTTCTGTTGGGAAAGGATAAGCTGCTACAAGAAAGGCAACAGGGACTGAGAAATGAACCCACAAACATCTGTCAAATTTGAGCATTTGCAGCTCTTTCAGGGAAAGGAAAAGATTCCCACCTTAGCTAAAGGAAAAGGGCATAACACAGTGAAACGAAATACTCTCTTCAAAGGGTTGGAGGTCATTTAATTTACAGGAAATTCCCATATGAGGTTTTTTTACTCATACATGGATAAAATACTCAAAAATATCTTACTTACTTCCTGTGTAATAAAACTACTCAGAATTATCCAGAGGAGGTGCTGACATTCATTGCTGTTTTCCAGGACAATGGATTGTCCCTTGCCTCAGCTGTTCTGACAACAGGACCTGTGACTGGAGAGAAATAACGTGGCAGCCCCACGGCTGCCAATACTCTGTGCTGGCCAAGCCCGAGCTCCAGCGCTGTGTGGAGGGCAGAAGGGTATGTAGCAGGCTTTATGTTTTAATTCATTCTTATTTACATGGATATTTAGTATCCTGAAGCTTTCAAAGTATTTTTATATTTGTGAGAAAAATCCCTTTTCATTATAACTAGAAAAATATTTGGGTGAAAAATTCCCAGGGAGGAAAACCAACCGCTGTCCATAATTTAGCCTCATATGCAGACACAGTTGTCTACTGCCATTTCACAGGGATCTTAGGTCACACCACTGGAGTTTCAAGACCTGTGGTGCATGTGATTATCAGTCAGACCTGCAGCCAGTACACAAGGACAGCAAATGGAGGATGTGTTTGTATTGTTGTCACAGTTTTGTCTCACATGCAAGTTGGTTTTCTTCTGCTGCATACCTAATGCATGGCATTGCTTGTGCACACTAATCTTACCAAGTCTTCTTGCACATTCTTTTCTTTTAGTGAAGCTTCTAAAGTGATTGCTTGGAAATACAAGGTCTCCTTAATAAGCATGCTATGACTGTTAAACTGTTGAGAGAGAGCTCTGATCTGAGGCTCAGGTACCTTACTGAGGATACAAGTATCCAGAAAGTAAGTAATTAATTGTTATAAAGCTCTTTAAAGTGTATTCCCTAGGTAAGAAAATAGTAACTAACAGTGGCATTTTGATAAAATCCAAGAGCATTTCCATATAGACAAATACAAAAATAATAGTCTTTCAATTAACATTTTCTTTTTCATTTCTGATAAATTTCTTGCCCTGCACAAAGGACTTTATTGCCATTTTGCTTTATTTCTGCCTGTGGTTTTCTCTGTTACTATAGACCTGTGGGTTACTCTTAGAATTTTTTTTTTTAATATTGCTTTTTATGACTGAGGAGAAGCTTGATTTGCTTCTCATGTACAAAACAAGCTCTTCTGGATTGACCACAGAAAAAAATATTCAAGAATTTGATAGCTTTGCTTTTGTCTTTGATTTCCATGGACTTCAGGTCTGCTTTGACAAGCAACCACCCTTTGGTCAGGCAATTGAAGGACAGTGGAGGAACAGTATGCCACTATGTAAGTGGATTGACAGGGTTTGCTGAGAGGATTTGCTGACATTTCCACATCCCCAGTCTGACCATTCACATTCACGAGTGTCAAAAACAGGACAGCATTTGTAAAGGGTCCATTAAAATCAAGTATATGAAATGAGTGTCTGTGAAGCCTAATTTCTTGATTCAAATTCCATGATGTACTAACTCTGAGGTCACTGATCTATTCTAGTGTCAGATGACAGCCAGATCCCATGGGAGCTACATTAACACCTTGAGAGAAAAGTCTCTGTAAAACTAACAGCACTTGTTTCTCATTCTGCATCTTTTACAGAAGTCTCCTGACAATGTCTGATAACCTTTGCTGCTCGGTAGAAATCTGCTGAATTACCCCTGTTGCCTTTGCAAAGATGTCCATTTAACTGGTTCATTCTTTTAAAGTCATCACTCTAAAGCATGCTCCCCTTTTGGTAGATTTCCCCTATCTCTTTCCCTCAGATGTTATTTTTGTCATAACTCTGTAGTGATTTTAATTTTGTGTGACATTTTGCAATAGCATTTTTGCTTCTTTTACCAAATAAATAAATGTAGAGCCTGGATCAACTCCTTTGTGTCAATACAGCTTAAGAACTAAGAGAGAGACTTTCTTCATACAAAAGTCAGATGAATAAAAATGGTTCCCTTCTTGCCTAAGATCCTGATTCTTCCTTTGATATGGCAAACTTTGAAATTAATTTACACCACCCAAGACATGTAGTAGAAATTTTTTTCATTTGCACACTGAAAAATACTTTTGTCTGTGTTATTTAGGTTTAAGCAACCTGGATCTTTTATAAAAGAGCTGTTGAGAAGGAAGAAGATAAAATTCTTGTGAACAAATGCATGTTTATTTCAAAATAGATTTTGATAACCATCTATAAATATTTTTATTTCATCAATTGTTATTTTAGACTTGATTTATCATATACGTTGTCTATAAATAATACAGAGATCACTGACATCTCAAACTGAGGACATCATAGTTTCCATAATAAAATAAGCAGGATGTTTCAATACTGGAAACAAAAGCAGATGTAAAAAAAAAGCACGAGTACCAAATGAAAGGGCAAAAGTCATCAACCCCAGTGAGGACACTGAGGTGATCTGGAATGCTGCTTGATTTACATGGTTGTTTGCTGAAGAGCAGAACTCATTCATGTGTCCACTCAAAATAGGCTCAGCTAACCTGGGTGCCTCTCTGTTCAGGGATTTTGAATATTCAGCTTGTGTAGCTCCAGTATCTGAAGAGGGTCTACGAGAGAGATTGAGAGGGACTTTTTACAAGGGCATGTAGTGCTAGGACAAGGAGGAATGGCCTGAAATAGGGTAGGTTTAGATATTAGGAAGAAATTCTTTATTCTAAGGATTGTGAAGCTCTGGCAGAGGTTGCCCAGAGAAGTTGTGAATTTGCCATCCTTAGAGGTCTTCAAAACCAGTCTGGATGGGGCTCTGAGCAGCCTGGACTAGTGGAAGGTTCCCTGCCCATGTCAGGGGATTGGAACCAGAGGATCTTTAAGGTTCCTTCCAACCCAAACCATTCCAGGATTGTATGATCTTGCTAAAACATAAACAGCATAAGTCTGTGATTGCATCTTTTAATTTAAATAGGAGGTGTTAATCTCTATACCATTGTCATATTTCAACTTTGGGTAGCTGGAGGCTGTTTTCACGTGTTTCTCTATTAGGTTTATATGGGGAAAAAAAAAAAAAAGATTTTAAAAAGCCTGCTTATCTTTCTACTTCTAATGAATATGAAGGGGAACATGCAAAAATTAACCAGTGCTGTGCTGTGTTCCTGACTGTGTTCACTTCAGCAAATGATGAATTCAGATGTAAAGTGAATGCTCTTTTTGGCTGGAATGCAGCACATGGAAGACAAACTGTGTTTTTAAGTGCAATCCTTCAATTTTTCTTGTGTTTCATAGAACAATGGCAAAATGCAGCAGATATCTCTTGGTCACTAACTTCTTGTATTCATTTGTCAGTGTTTATGAAATCTATTTATGGTCACCGAAACAGAGCACTTCTTTCCTACCTACATCATAGTTAAGCCTTCAAAAATGCTTTCTAATTTGCTTTCTAACTCCAGGCTGTGTTTATTTCTTATATTAAAATTTATTTGTTTTACAGAGCTCATCTGTTAAATTTTAATCTTTGTCTATAAGAGAAATCCATTTCCCTGGCTGAGTTCCAATTGATTTCACATCATCATTAAGTGCTATTTTAGTTTGTGTGCATATAAAACTGTTTGAACTAAATTGTTTCTGTGTGTTGTGGTTCAACCTGGCAGGCAGCTGAACACCACACAGCCATTTGCTCACTTGCCCACAGGGATGAGGGAGAGAATCTGAAAATAAGTAAAAGTTGTGGGTTCAGAAAAGACAGTTTAGCAGAATAGAACAGGAAGGGAAAATAGTAATGATAATAATAAGTGTACAAAGGAAATAATGCACAGTGCAATTTCTCAACATCCACTGACTGATGCCCATCCCACCCCAGAGCAGCAGCTGCTGCCCCCCACAGATTCCACCCAGTTTTATTGTTTAGCATGATGCCATATGGTTTGGAATATCCCTTTGGCCAGTTGGGGTCAGCTGTCCTGGCTGTGTCCCCTCACAGCTTCTTGTGCCCTCATCCTCTCTGGCAGGGAAGAATGAAAAGCTGAAAAGTTCTTGACTCAGTGTAAGTGCTGCTCAGCAACAACAAAACCATCAGTGTGTTACTAACATTATTCTTATCCTGAATCCAAACCACAGCACTGTACCAGCTACCGGGAAGAAAATTAATTCTATCCCACCCAAAACCAGGACATTTGGTTTCATAAAAACATAAGACCACCTGTAGTGAAACAGTAAGACTCAAGCTGGTGGAGACATGAGAAAGTATGTGCATGCACAAAAACAGTTTTATTTTGCTTTATGATGTGTTAGCAAGAAGAGTCAGTCATATCTTTGTATTTCATACACAGTAAACAGGAAAATTTTGAAATGCTGAGGTTAAGGTTGTTCTGGCTGAGTAGATTTTCTTTCAGTCCACTTTTAGTATCACCAGTCTTTTTTTCTCCTCCACTTTAAGGGAAATGAGATGCAGACTGTCTCATTCTTAGGGAACTCCATGTGTATGTCCTAATTGAATCAAATAAATTTTTCATCATAATGAAATATTATATCTCTATTTTTTGGCTCAAAATTCTCTGTAGCTGTGCTTAATGACTTTTTACTGTAAGACATATACAAGTGTTTTAAGACAATGCTTTGATTTTTGTACAAGATTGATTTTGTACTTTTAAAAATGGGGGAAGGAAAAAGGGTTCTAACAGGCTATTATTTATCCAATTAGCAGTATATAGAAAGTTGGCCTCAATAGCAGGAGGGATATATATTTTGCTTATCATTGAGAAATACTACCCAGACTTTAGTTGTAATATAAAGTACCATTGAGTCATGTGTAATGCAGAACAGGAAATATTAAAAGGCAATATTTGCTGAAGTACTTAAAATTCAGCTGTTAAAACAGGAATTTTAGCTTATAATTTCTTAATAATATTTTAGAGTTAAGTGGTGTTTTGAACTTACAGGTGTTTAAATTTCCCAAGTGTGGTTAATTTTTAATGATAGGTCTTGTTAAGAAGTGAATTCCACTATGCTTACACAATCTTTCAAAGCCTTTAAGCTTTAATGTAATTTTTCACACAAAATATTTGCAACAGAAGACAGGGAAAACATCTGTCTGCGTGGAAGTGTTGTTCTTTGTCTGGTAAAATTATAACCTTGTGTATGTCTGATCATTTAGTCATCCTGCAGACAAATGCCCCATCAACTTGAACAGTACATGACTAAGTCCTGTGCCAGACTTGTAAGAAAAATGAGATATGGCTTACTGTACACACCTAAGCCATCATGTTCCTCATTATTATCATAGAGATAAATACAGAATCATCCCTAGAGCCTTTTGTTCAAATCATATTAAATGCTACATGGCACATGCAACTACAATGAGTTCATCTAATTGCACACAAAAAAAATGTGACTATAGTTACCATGCATTCAATTACACTGAAAGATTATTTTAATTCATCAGAACTCTTGGGTTAGTTGAAGGACATAGGTTTTCTTCCTTGAGCTAAACACCACTTATTTTAGCTTTTGAGTCCACCAAGCATTTGCTGAAAATGAAGCTGACTTGCAAAGGTGGACTTTAAAAGGTGCTTTCTGATGGCTTGCATACCACAACAAAATGTGTTTGCCCAGCTCTGCACAAGGGCATGTGTGACAAGTATGTCAGGGCCTTAACAGTTGCCTGTTTCGTGATGCTGATTGCTCTAAAGGAATCTGCTCTGACCCCTGTCACCCACTTCACATGCTCAGAACATAAGGGCACCAACAATGGGAGTATGCTAAGGCCCACCTGATATTTTCATGTGGTGCCCAGCATCCTGGAATTTCCAGACTAGGGCTGCCACTTAAAGACATGATAGTATCTAACTTCTTTCTTCTGGTAGGGGTTTACTAAATGACTGCACATAGTGCCCCTCCATCTCCAGACCTGGCCAGCAAGGTACCCCAGGGCAGACTTGAAAATTTGGTCATGGGTCCACTGTTTATGTGTATGTACCTATGTAGGTGTAGAAAAATTGCAAAGCCCTGAAATGCTGAATCATTTGGGGTGTGTTGCTCTAATTTTGACATAACAAAAAAATGGGAAAGAGATCTTAATATTTGATGCTCTGCAGTGTTTGAGACTTTGGAAATGTTTGAATGACTCTTCACATTTAAATTTCTAGTGAATGCAGAGTGTTGGCAAAAAAGACATCTGTGCATCATGTTCATTGGCATTGGACATGGTTCTTTTATCCTTTTTTTTTTCCATGGAAGTTGTTGCCCTGATATTTGAAATCAGCAGTAGATGAGATTAGATCAAATATAGTTAGGAGAAAACAGCTATGAGAATTCTAGTCACACTAGAATGAGATAAAAATGTCCCATCTGCCAAATTAGTGTAATTAACAGCTGAATATGCTCCTTTGCAATTCCCACATCCTGTGATAACAAAATGGTGTCATACACTACTAGAAGAGAAGTAGTCTGTATTTTCTACCAATTGCTATGTGTGTGTAACTTGGTAGAGCCTGTTTGTTATTCTGCTAATGATGTGTTGGGTTTTTACAGAAGAGTTCTCACCCACATTGCAAATTAATGATGTCCTTACCTGTGAATATCTGAGAACTGCTTTTAAAATAGATATGCATCAAGATACTACAGTGATGGGCTCATGAAATGAAGATTAAAGAGACGTGGATATAGACAGGCTGGAGAGATTAAGAGATTTTGCAACCTAAAAGAATTGTTGCATAAAACCTCAAGTTAACCTATTTTAAAATTAGGACATATTCTAAGCATGGACTGTCTTCCTAATTGTAAATAATTTTATGCATGTGTGTGTCTTTCAGAGAGGGAAAGAGAGAATATCCAACCAGTCCTTCCATGGATCCAAGGATCCTTGACTTCTGGGAGTCATGTTATGCTTGATTTAAAGAGGTTTCTTTCAACACAATGTGAAAAGCTGGAAACCCCCTTGCGTGTGAGAGAAATGCTTATGCAGTACAAGCATGAACAGCAGCTGCTTAAGAATTTCCTCTGTGAAGCAGCTTTGAAAGGTCCAGGACAGGAATTAAAAGAGCCTCTACGGGCTCAGTGCTAGTTTTAATTTGTTTGCTACCATACATAATCTATCAAGGGCTCCTCTGCAGCCCACCTACGGGCAAGGCATAGGAAGTCAAAGGCACTGTCATGCCCGTTCTTGGCCCTAACATCGGGTGAGGGTATGCTCATCTGAGATTCCTTCTCTTCTGTGGAAAATATCATTGGTACACTGCTGGGGCTTATTTTTAATCTCAATAGGTTAATAGTGAGAAGTGGAATCAATTTTCAAAACTGTGACATTCCTGAAGAGAATGGATAAATAGATAAATAGATAAATGTGTTAGATGAGTGTAGTCCAAAATGCCTCTACTACATAAAATCTCCTAGAAAAGCTTTGGAAATACATCCTTACACGTCATCTTGTGCAGTCTGAATTTTATTTGCATAATCAAATAGTCAAGGTGGAAGTGGTAAAACATCAAACTCCAAATTGAATTAAGAAATGAAACAACAAAATCCCAGTTTACAGAATACCAACTACCCTGAGTGCCAGAGAAGTTTGGAGAAGCTGAGTATTTCTGTGCAGAGAACAGGGCTGTTACTGTGTGATGGCTCTATGGGGTTTCTTAATCCCAGTTTTCCATTTTTGCTCCACATTGGGGATTTCTGGCTGAGGTGATTGGGGTAATTGATTCTGCTCACAGTTTCATTGGCAAACCACAGTGGACGGGGTTCTCCTACTCTTTGGACTTTTCTTCTGTTGTGTGCTTCGTCAGAAGGAAATGTCAGTCCTATCCACTAAAAATAGGGCAATAGCATTAAAATAATCACACCACAGTTTAAGTTCTGTAGTCTCCCCATACAGAGATGTCTGGTTTTTCAGAGGAATCTACAGAATGAGAAAGAGCAAACCCAAATTTGACTTCTGTATTCATTTTCAAGTTCAGCGTAGCCCAGCAGACACTGCTATACTTACAGTATTTCTGTCATCCTGGCAGGATTTCTAACTTCTTTCAGGCCAGGGTGCTTCCTGGTGGTCACATCACACACAGCAGGACTCTATTCAGATTATCCTCCACCCAAATAAATCTCTTTTCTTTCCCCTCTGAAACTGCAGAAAGGCCATCTCTCTACAAATAAGGCAGCAGCTGCATCCTTCATGGGGGTTGTGTGCATGTCTGTGTGTGTGTGTGTGTGTGTGTGTGTGTGTGTGTGTGTGTGTTACTTTGGTGTAAATTCTAATGAATCCCATTTGTGGAAGAGCAATATGTGCTGTGTAGCAACAAACCACATGAAAAACTGAAGGAAAAACTGCAGGAAGCTGCAAGCAATCATGACAGCAAGTGTGTACTAGCAATTGGAAGTAAATATAAGCTTAAGCAAAAGAACTTATCACCAAGGATGAAAAATGCAGGGCTAATTTTGCAGCTATAGCCATCTATAACCTGTACTTTTTGTCTTCAAAATGCATAACATGGCTTTTTATCAAACAAATGGCACAGATTTTGCTAAAGGAGGAATTTAGTATTAAGATGCCAGGGTACTGGTGGTTCACAAAGATATTTCTGGAACATTATAAGAAGCATTTAAAAGCCTCCCAACTAGGTGTATTCTTTTCTTAGCTTTGGTTTCTGGATTGTACAACTTCTAAGTCATATCTTCTTTCTATCTGAAGATCCTTTTTATAGGTGACTCAACTAACAGAGGGATGATGTATTATCTAATAGAAAGAGTGAATAAGACTCTTCAGGAATGGCAGAAGACCCATGATGTTAAATGTTATGACAATATCAATGAGGGGAAAACTTTTATCAGTTACTCCTACTACCCCCAGTTCTGGATGAATGCAAACCAGAGACCAACTTTTGAAAAAGCACTTGAACAGCTGCTGCAGAGGTACTGTGCAAACTCTGTATCTCCCTTGTTTGTGTTACCCTTCTATTCACAAATGTGTTAAACACATTTTACAATTGAAATCAGTAAAAAAGAAAACATAACGTGCACAGACCATATTGTGTGGTTAAAAAATAGCTGAAAATTACATCAGGCCTCTGATCAGGGTGCCAGATACAGTTCAGTGAAATGCAAAGCAATGTAGTTAAAATGTTTGCCATCTGTTTAAAGCAACGTGTGTTGTTTTTCTTTTCTGGGTTTCAGGTCACGTCCCCTGGAGAATACAGACCAGACCGTATTAATTGTAGGTGGTGTTCAGTGGCTTAATTCCAATCACCTGCAAATTATCCAAAAGGTGTTGAACAGGTAATGTTATGTACTTTGTGTTATTCCAGCTTTTGATAGGATAAGTTATGAGAAACAACAAAAAATTTTAAAATACAAACTTTTAATTTGTTTTTTTCATAGATATGTACTTAAATGAGTTTGAACAAAAGAAAGCATGCATTGTCTTTTGATGTGTCTGTTAAGTAAAAAGTGTGTCCTTGTTCTTTTTTTCAATTCGCAAAACAGGGAAAATTTATCAAATATCCTTGTTATTGTGAAATCCATAGGGATGGGCTTTCACCTTCCAGTGGATGGAATCCATTCTCTATCACAGGTAAGCTACAATACATTTTGAGTTCATTTTCATGGAAGACGTGTAAGTTCAGCACTAATTTTGCTGTCTGGTCAAAATATGTTACAACCTCTGCTGAGCACATTTTAAGTGGATCAAGGAAGATTAACGTTTGTATTTGCTCATACTGCTTACTAATAGGGATTCAAACAGTTTTCCTTATTTCATGGATTCTGCTGCAATCAGAGAGCCATTTGAGATGCCATACTTGATCAGCTGTCCCAAGAACCAGAAGAAACTCCAATATTAATCCTGCTGCCAAAATTGAGAGGTTGTGCTGGGGATAAGCAGATTGCTCCTCAGGCCCTCCCCAGGCTTCCTGCATGGTTACTGCTGGATCCAAGTCACTTGTCTGGCTTGCACAACTCAATAAATCTGTCTTAACCCACCTATGAAGGCAGAACATCACAGAGCAGCTGGAATGTACCAGTGAATCCAGCCTGTTATTTGCATGTTAATTGGATGTTACAGTTGGTTTAAATCACATCCAAGGCTCTCAGAGTAACAAATGCACTCATTTCAACGCGCTCTGTAACTCAATCCATTCACTATTTTTATTTACAATTTGGACAGTGATTCTCTATTGAACACACATAAAATGCAAGGATGAGAAGCACTGGGAGGCAGAATGGAGTCAATGATGCCTACCAGTGCTGTGTGTCACGCTCCAGCTATTTGCAGGTGTTGAAAAGAGAAAATTATTACCTTTCACAGATTGCGCACAGCGCTGCCTGTGCGCTGGGGACGGGCGCCCACGTCTGTTTGCAACCACAGCACACTGCTGCATTCAGTGTCTCCCTGCTGCACTCACCCTGCTCTGTGCTACAGAGACTGCCCTGTCTGATTCTGCCCATTCTTTCTGTCTAAGTTCATACTGCCTATTTTCCTCGTCTCTACTGAATGTCTTCTTATTGATTCAAACAATTTTCTTAATTCATCTGGATGACCTAAGTAGAATAAAGTAAGGAAATTGTTGTCATCAACGTGAAGAAACATTCTCATAGCTCCTGTCATAGTTTTCAGCAAAGTTCAGTCCTAGGATAAAGAACTTCAGTCCAGGTACTTGAGGCAAGGATAGAGTATTAAAGGCTTCCCAGGATTACCTTTTTCTTTTTCTTATTCAATAAATTTTAAAAACTCCAGGAATCAACTACAGTGCATAACCAACATTCTTTTCCCTCTCGATATTGGAATCATATGCCAAATTACCAGTGTGGTTTGTATGCTATAGGCTTCAGGATTACCCCAGCTACTCTCAAAGGCCTTTTGTCTGCTCTGTCAAATCCACTCTCTTGCCAACTTTGTGGCTAACATTTTTTCTATTCTTAGTCTTCCAGAAGTATATTCAGAAACAATAATCTGTTCTTCAGTATAACCGTATTTAAGATACTCATGGCCCTGTACCCCCTTTTAAGCAACTACCTCAATGAATTTGATTCGAAGCTGAATTTTTCTTTAAAGGGGCAGATTCACCATTTGTTACAGACAACATTGTAACTGGAATTTTTTTTTCAGGATTACACCTCATATTAGCTAAGTACATGTTAAAAACCATTACCCAGGAATTATATTTTAAAACATCATGAAATCTTCCTATTAAGGAAGCTGCACATCTACTGAAAAGTAATTATAACCTCTGAAAAAAACCCTACATCAGTCTTGGAGTAGTATCTATTTTCAAGAGTGAATTTATAGTAATTCATGTCTGTAGTATAACATAATTGCTTATTCAAAATGCAGTTTTGCTATTTATTTTCATGACACAATAACCTTTAAACAGTCCTTCTGACAAGACATTGTAACATTTTATCTGGCATGCAGGCAGAAGTGCAAAACTTGTGGAATGAAAACTTGATTATTCTGGATACAGCAAAAAATTTGGGCTACGAAGTGGTTGACACCTTTGTCATCACCATGGGACGTTACAAAGAATTCCTCCAAGGGAAATGTGGCTGCCATTTCCATGAGGTAAATGGTTTACATTTATATCATTCCCAGGTATTTAAGAAATTTTAACAGTCAGATCTTAGGAACAAAAAGGCATGTGGTGATGTTAGCATCTGTCACTCAAAGTTGGGCCTGAATACGAATGGTGGGGAAAGCAGTTTGTACGGTGGTACTTGTCTCTCACTGCTCAGAGTGCAAGGCCACCCAAGGACATGATGAACTGCTGGCCTGGTGATACCTTGGAATAAAAATAAACCTGCCCTTCTGCAAAGGTAGCTCATATAAAAGGATGTTACACAGTTTCCAGGTTCTTGTATTGTTTATTATATGTTATGTATCTGTGCTGCTTCTGCATGGACTCAGTTTTTCTTTTTACTCAGTCTCACAGGTTTTTGACTGATGCTTTCCTAACTGAGCAGCTCAGCACACTCACATCAAACCATAAATACAATTAAAACAGAGCTTAAAATTGAAGGACCAATCTTACTGCTGTGTATCTCTTTTCCTATGTCTGAGAAAAAAAAAAATCTGGAATAGCTACAGTGAGCCACTGTACAAACAGAAGTGTAAATTCTTATTCCCACTCACACCCATTGTCCTGCTTTCTTGACTAAAATCTATAGAATTTTCTTGGGAGTGTTATCAGACTCATGTGAGCTCATGTGCTCGTGAACCCCACAGCTGATTTCCACCTCAGGCTCCACAGCAGCTCACTGTTTTCAGGCCAGTGCCACAGCCTCTATCCACTTTGGGGCCAACATCAGCAGGTGTGGTTGGTTAACCACTCCTTTAATCTGCTCTGCTCAATACTTGAGAGGTACAAACACAGCTCGGTCCAAATGAAGCTGGAAAAGAGGGAGTAAGTCACAGAGTAGATATTTATGTGATTGATAAAGAGCCCCTTGGAGCAAATCCCTCCTTCCATTTTACCCAGACAGTTGTACTGACCCTTTTTTATCTAGAACCCAGATATTGGTGTTTTTGTGGGTCATTGCTGATGGTTGCAATTTCCACAAATCTTATGAGTGAAACAGAGAGCTTCAAAATTGAATACTTCAAATGCTTTTTATGGAAGTGGGTGGATAAACAGCAGGGCGTGATCAGTCATCAGCATTTTTCATGTACTCCTCCATTATTTTGTATGAGCTCGTGTGCAGATTTGATCTTGCTTCTCTGCCCAAGGAATCTCAACAGAGTATGTGTTTCTGGGGAAGATCAGGGGAGAATTTGGCTCAGAGAGCTGTTATTAATGAGGCTTGAGAGGTCATTGTGCCTGAAAGGGCCCAGTAGAATCCATCATGCACAAAAAACCCAGACTTGATCCTTGAGGAAAGCAAAAAGAAAGTCCTTGAGTTCTTTTGATACTTCATTAGTTTTAATAGTTTTGTCATCAGCCTATTTCTGCATCCTGGCAAGTGGAGTTTCATTAGGTGCTGAAGCAGTTTGCACCAGGAAAATGGCAATTTGCCCCCAAGGACAGAGCCAAGAACACTGTGTAAAACCCCAGCACTTTTCATGTTTTCTGAAACCAGATGAGACAGATTAAATCTTCTGCTTTGAACTTTCACTTTCTTTCTCTTAAAAACTGACATTCCCAAAGTCTCAGAAGATGGCACCCCTCTGTAAATGCCATCTGGGCTAAAGCATGGCTGTGCTGGGATGGAGGACTGACCATTCTGTGCAGTCAGAAAACAAGAACAGAAACACCTTCAGCAGTTCTCCTTTAGTTCCCACTAGCTGGCTGAAGAGAAAGCTAATTCCTCTGAATGGCCTGAAAAATTGAGTTCCCACCAACCCATTTCAGAGGGTCTCAGGTGACCCTGATAGCACAGAAATCTCCACCTCTGTAGACTGTAAAATCTTTGGTCAGATTTCTAAGGGGTCTGGACTTTCAAAGGGATTATGCTGAGCTGGGACAAAATATCCTGCATAACCCTGGCACTTACTGCTCAAACGTATTTCTAGTTCTATGCACACATGAAAACTTGATTTCTTATTTGACTCATTCTTTGAAAATGCTTTTGGAGATTGTTCAGAACTATTAAATTATTATAGAAGCTATTTTTTAAATTCAGATTTATTTCCTATTTTAATGGCAGTGAAATCATAATCACATCATAGAAATTAGCAGCCTTGGAATTTTTGTATCTTAATCAGTGGCTGGCTGTTTGGCAAACATTAGATTGCATTCCTGGGAGATTATGCCTAACAGGAATGCAGTTTAGGTGATTGGTTCAAGGTGGCATCATTTTGAAATAGTTGTAAGATCTAAGGCACTAATTAAGAAAAATGAACCTACAGTAATTGCATGAAAACAAGTAATAGCCCTTGGCTTAGCTGTCTGAAATTGATCAGAGGATATATTAATTTTCTACATGGATAATTCCCAGTCTGTTTTCAGTTCAGACAGCTCCCTCATAGCCTCTCTGCTCAGTTTTTCAAGCCTTTGCATGTGTTATTTCTTCACTCACATTTAATTTCATATGATTTATTTCATTTATTATGAGCTTCACTGCATACGAACATTGATTCTAATTGTTCAGTGACAGTAAATATACATGGTATTTTTAAAAGCTAACATGGTTCTGCATAAATATGTACATCAGTAAATGAATTCTGAATTTTCAAGTGTCTACTGTGACTGATATAGCAGGAAAACTGATGGGCATCAGAGCTATCAAGTCAGCACACATATAATATTTTCAAAATAAGTTAACCACCTTTTCTGCTTTCTCTGGATTTGCCACTGCCTGGGCTGAGGTCCTCTGTCCTGCATATGTGCAAGGTTCTAAAGTTTTGTCTCTCCCAAAGCTGCTTCATTATCCATCAGTGATTGAGTATTCACAGAGGCAAGACCTTCAGCATTTCACAGGAGAACACCCACTCCCCCTCCAGTTATTAAGTTCCTGACCACTGTACCTTTCACTTTCTCACTCGTTAGTCCCATGAGCTTGGTTTTACTCCATACAAGTTGAACACGATAATCCCAGAGTTTATACATATTTCAGGGGCCAAGGTGGAGCATTCTTCAGCACAAAGTTACTGAATCATGTTGTGGCTATGTCAGTGTGGTGTCCTGGGGAGAGGGATGTTCAATTGCACCATAACTCCCTTCTTGGAGAAAAAAGGACACATGAAGGTTTTCATTTCAACATGGGGCTGGGCCAGGTTTGCATCAAGACCTTAGTGAGGCATTCTCACTGGGCTCATAGCTGAGACAAGTTATATGTGCCTCAAGTGCTTGGTATCAGAGCAAGATTTAAACCTTTCTGCAATTTGAAGCAGTCGTAAGTTTGTTTTTTCACATGCTAAAAATACAGAGATAAACTGTTGAGTGTGAATTTTGTTGTTTTAGGTAAATTGTCTCTAGTGAAGAGAACAGAGTCTAATACACAAAAGCATTACAGAGTCAAGCAACCCATGCATAATGGGCCTATGCATGTAGATTTCAAAACTTAAGATCTTGCCTTTTAGTTTTTAACACAAGTTTGCTATTAAAATATTGTTTATGAGCAACTTGCACTTCAAGGTAAGAGTATCAGTACCTGCTTCATGGACAACTGCCTCAGCATTTCTGCACACACAGCTGTGTGTCTGTCTTTTTAGGTTCAGGCAGAAAGCACTCACATATGTCATTTCTTTTACAGGTGGTGAAATCCAATCCCTCTGAAGAAAGGCCACACATAACAATGACGTTATCGAGGCACTACACACTGGGGAAATATTTCGGCACTCAAAGCAAACCGTCACAACTGCAGGACTATGCAGCAAATTCTCAGTCCCCGTATCATGTCCGAGGTCCAATAAATCAAGTTTATTCTGAAATCCTTCTCAGCAGGCTCTGTGCAAGGAAGAGGGAGTTTGTCAGCACATAGCCTCTCTTGGATATTGCACCGAGACTAGAGAAGTGCCACTGCCTGAGTGACAATTGAAGCACCACAGTGGATTTGTGATATGTTTCCTTGATTGACTGCACGCACACAAAGAGAGCTTGGGACATGTGGTATTTTTCCAAAAACCTTATGAAATTAAGATATGCCCTGGTGACCCTGCTGTGTGAAAATGGAAGATGGAGGGTTGCAAAGAAAAGAAGAGACGAAGTTGCTTGAACTGTTGCCAAAGACTAGAACAGCTGTAGTTCAAGCAAGTGTGTATTATTGATAGTAAAAAGAGACCTATATATTCACTTGAACATTTGGAAAGGGCTGCTTTAGGTCTTCAGCACTATCTAGTTTTCTATTTATAGAGACACTGTAAAATTTGAATGTATTTAGAAACTGACTACATTCCATTTTAAAGAGTTTTATTTTATGTGGGCAGGTTTCTCTTCCATATCAAACCTTTTCTGTTTAGACACTTGATTTATAGAATCTGAAAGTGTCTATTAGCATTTTACTGGTGATGCTGAGTTTTGAACTCTAGTGGTTTTAGTGAAAACACATCTCTTCTTTCTATCTTAGATGGAACAGATACCTACCTTATTTTTTTGCATGTTCTGAAGATAATGAGATAGGTTACCTCCACTTGAGACTGATTGTAACTGTCTCAATGTAACATGTAAATATAATGAATTTGTTAACATAACTTTATGGTCCCAGTTTAGGAGAGTGCCCATACGTGGGAAGAATGCTTAGATAAGTGCTTCAGTGTCTACCTTGGCCTGTAAGCCAAGCAAGTATTCTTCCTGCATGCAAGTGCCATTACTGTCATAATTTTTTATAAAATATTTGCCCATGTCTGAAGTCAGTACCACAAACTTAAAAAAAACCCAAAACCTTGCAAGCACATGTAAGAATTTCAGGATCTGGTAATTAATCTGTCATAGGAAGTGTGTGATGTGATGGCAGCACAATATACTGCCAGCATCTCTTGCTTGGCAGGGCCAAGACCTTCTCTGAATGCTGCTTTCAGTTCAAACCTTCTCTGAGCTGCAGATTCATGGTGTAGCCCAGCTACATCCCCAGGGTTTGCAGACCTTCTGGGGGTGACACCCCAGGCAGCAGCTGAGTGCTGTCAGCCCACTCCTCCATGGCTGTGGTGCCCAATGGGGAGCCACTCACAGCAGCTGGGTGACAGGTTAGTGGCAACCCATAAGACTGTTGTCCCTACAAATTATCCAGATATGGATTTTTATTCATCCAGTCATGCAGCAGGCAATCAAGGCCACTCTCCCACCATGCATTAGAGACAAGTGCATGTCTAGCAGAGGGTGTGCTGAGCTATGTGTCATGCTTCCCTGCCACAATTTTACATACAATCCTCCACTAGCTTCTGCTTTGTTAAAGGAAGCCACAAACAATGTCAGGGAATAAACAAATTATAGCAAGGAACTAATCCTCATCTTATTTGCCATAGTAGCACAAAGAGGGGCTACCCTCTATAGAAGTAGGGCTAGCAATTCATGACACAACATTTATTATTTGCCTAAGATCCTTTAACTCAACAGTCTATATGCCCCGCTATAGTTTTGTGAATTTGTGCTCCTTCAGGTACAATATGTAAAGATATAATAGGAAATTTTCATGCAATATGGAGTTTGGCATCCTAAGTGAGAGTCCTCCAAAACAGGATCTGGGACACCTAATTTAAAACACCTTTCACTCTATTGAAAAAGCTCCTAATTTAGACAGTGACTTAAAATTAGTGAGATGGTGTGATTATCTCTTTTTCTGTATAATATGCTGCTGATTGCTTGCAGCAAATATCCCCAAATTTCATTGTAAGATTTTCCCTGGCATGGAGATCTACGTGAAAGATGGGTCAGGAGCTGTGCATAAATACTGAAAATACCAGCATTTGGTTTTGAGCAGTATGATTATCTAAAGAGTGTAATTGTGTGCAAATGCTATAATATATTCTCTTGGGTCTGGAAATCCAGGGCTGCACAACCTTAAAGCTGAAGGATAGAATATCATCATTAATATTAGCAGATGCAAAATACAGCCAAATGTCTTTGGTATTAAGATGATCGATGAGAGGTGTATTACAGTTCTGCTTTTGATAAGACTTTTGTTGTAGCTCATTTAAATCCACATGCTGTTACTGTTATTGTTTTGTACACAAATATTTTTAAGGCATTAACTGGGTTTTTATGTTTGTTTTTTTTTTAGCCAAAACCTATAGCTGAAGCATCAGCTTAGTGATGAAAAGGAAAGAGCTGACTTTGTTATACTGTAGTGGATATCAGTGAATGTGCAATTCATCAGTTCTGGTTTCACCACGAAATGGTTTACATGTGCTGTACACCCAGATGTCTTAATGTTTTCCAAATCTTAAAATTTTTCAAATGTATTAAGTGTATATTTTCCTGTGTGTGTTCTATTTTTTACATGTCTATGTACATTAATATGTCTGTACAAAGTCATTGATACAATTTGCAAATTGATCTTTATTTAAATGAGGTCTTTGAATAAGCTTTTTCCGACACTATGTATGATCCACATAGTCTTAGGAATAAACAAAGGATACTAAGCTACATTTTTTTTATTTAACTTTAAAATACATCTAGTATCTCTAGGTATGTGAAAGGGGAGAGTTGAGATTGACGTGCAAGGATTACTTGCTCATATGCATTAAAATTTATGGATTAAGACAATAAAATAATTACTGTGTTTGAATTCCAGTGAGAGCACATGTGTTGCTATCTACAGTTTACTCTATATTTATTATATCTGCTGTGACATTTTGCCTGAATAAATATTGAAGTGTTCCTATAGTCCATATATTTACCTTGGTCCCATTACTTACTATTAGAATAGCAAAGGACTGAGTTCTCAAGTTGAGTTCCACCTCATAATGCAGACATGAGTGGCCCTGGAATTAGTGGGAAAATTGAAATATTCAGTCTGTGGAACAAGTACTCTGAGAAGTAAGAGTTTCCTGCTCAGTATCTGTCTGGCAGCATGGGGAGGTTAGAAGAGAACAAGGGTATAATTTAGGCTACAGGTAGAGAAAGAATGGGACTGTGTTGCAAAATAAATATTCTGATATACAGAGCAGTAGTCTCAGTTATTCTTGCATCCCTTTAGCTGAAGCATGTCAAATGAGTTGCAACTCCTCACCTCTCATATAACTCTAGATACTGAACAGTGAATTGGGTTAGAGCCTTGCACCTGGCCAGCATAATCAAGTCCATCCTAAAAAATATCTTCAGAATAACTGGCTGACTTCAGAATAAAAAATATTTTCCTTGATGTAGGGAAATGCCTTGACAAGTCATCTCTGTCATCAGAGTTGCTAGATTTCAGGATGCTGAAAGAATGAACTACAAATACAATATTTAGTCTTAGTATTAATTTGAAAATTATTATCTTTAGAATAATCTCTTTCACACTGTTAAATACAAGGCCTTTATTTTTCTCTTCTGTGACATATTAAAGGGACATCAAAGTAAGTTTATTTGCTTAGTGGGTGGGTTAGTGAGGCATCAAATTACCTCAAGGTTGAAACAACCACTAACAGTTATGCTTCTGTTGCTATGTTGAGCCAAAGAGAATGCTTTGAAGATGCAGATATGTGTGATATTAAGTTGACTGCAGTCCAGGGATCTTTCAGATTACTCTTTTAGAGTAAAGCAATTTTTAGAGGTGCAGTGAACTATTTGGCATAGACTTAAACTCCTAAACAAGTCTCTGTAGGGCCACATGAAAAATATGGTCTTACCTTCCTGTTTGCTTTGCATCTGGCTTGTTTTACCTCAATGGTTATCTGTACCTGCTCTACTCCACATCAGTCTTTCTTTCAGATGACCTTAAAAATTTGTGGTTTTTTCAGACTAGCAACTTCTGGAAATCTGAGACATAATTGTTGCAAATTCAGTCTGAATCTTCAAAATATGTTTTTGTCAATCCCAACAGCACTAGAGCACAGCAGAGGTAGAGTAAGCCTCTTATCTAGGGCAGTGATTTTCTCTGATGAATTTAAAACAGCTGTGTTAAGTAGTTAGTTTGTACTAGCACTTAGCTCTTCATGGAGCTTGCCTTTACCAAGCAAAAATCCATCTTTCAAACTCCACTGCCATCTTTACCTGTGTAAATTTTCAAAACATCAGAACAGTCTGTAAAATGCAGGCATACCTATTTATTGGTGCTGGTACATAAACTGAAGTATTTACTGGTGCCTTCACACAATCCATTGAATAGAAAAGTTCTGACAACACAATAAAAAGACACTTAAGCCTTTAGGCTTACTCACCTGTGATTAGATTGTACTAAAAATAGTTGTACCTCTCAGTCTAGGCCAGAACCTGGAGCTAAGCATCCTAGAAAACTACTCAAGTCATTAACTTCAATGGTCAAGTTGAGACTATAGGGTCACAAGAGGGTCTTCTGCAACACAAGTTTCTCTTGAGGTGGACTTCTCCCTTTTCTGTTTTTCCATCTGTTGTTTGGCCAACTCTCAGCACCTGTGGGTAGCCCTTCCTGCAATCCCTCAAGCATTTTCAACAGCCTTGGCAAGGGACACCACACTGAGCAGCCCTGAACTGAAGATCAAGCATATGTTTAAATGAAATGTGAACTGAGGTCATTATGAAACACAGTGTCTATTAAGCATCACCTTTCCTTCTTCTGTTACTGAACTTCCCTAATGAGGAGCAGGATTCACTCCCTTTCAGCTGAAACTCAGATACCAAAATGTTGTTGCAGTGTTTGGCAAACTTTTTTCCCACTGCTTGCTTGCATGAGATGAAGGGAGGGAACTGCTCTGCATGCTCCTGCCTAACACAGTGAGGTGTGTTCACACAGTCACTGCAGTGGGCATTTCCCTCCCATACCTCGTTGTGGGAACAACACTCCCACAGCAGATGGTGTTTCCAGTGTTGTGGGGGTTTTTTTTTATGCTTTCAGCAGTGACAGTCTCTGTGGTTCAAACACACAGATCAGTGCCTTGCCAGCCCCAGTGCTGCTCTAAGGATGCTGGGTAGGTTCTGGATGAGGACAAGACTGCAGAACTAAAATCCTTGAGTGAGGAATAAAAATGAGTCAGACCTCTTGACAAAGTCAGGGCAGTTATGAAGAGCTCACTGCAGATCAAGCAGGTGAAACTGAAGTTGTCAGGAGCCCTTTAAAGTTAGTAAATTATATGGATTATTGTCAGGGTCTGAAGACCTGCTCTGTCTTTGGCAGAGTTTCTCACTTGCCATGCTCCAAAAACATCTTATATATTTTCTTTTTTTTTTTCTTGTCATTATCAACTTCCATATTTCTGTTATGATTCTGTGGGACTAAGTAGTATTTCTGTTCTGCCTGATAATGATTGTGCAGCCTCCCCAGATGATGGTCAAACCATCTAACAGAGCAGGGGAGTTTTATTACTTCTGAATGGTATTTTTCCTTTACTTCATATGCCAGCTCCAAAGTTTCTTTACATTTACAGAAAGCTTTGGGTATGATAGCTCTAATGCCTTCAATGTAGTCAAAGAAACTTGCCAACCCCTGTTTATCCTAACAGGACAGAAAACACTTTAAGCCTTGAAAACCTGACCTTGCAAGCCATTAGACAATGCAGCACCCAGCATGATCTAGCACACAAATGGCTTCCATTGAAACAGAGAATCACAGTTGTGTTCTACTAAAGTTTTCACTGGGGTGATTACAATTTAAACATGATTTTTGTGGACTGATACGTGTGGTTTTTTTCAGCTCAGGGCCTTTGTTGAGCTCTCTTTGCAGCAAATGGTGTATATTAGCTACTGTAAAATCCCGTTTCAACATCCTCTGACACTGGGTCCTGCCCAGTTCTTATAAAACACATACATACATACATAGGGGATTTACTGCTGATGGTAAAAGGTTAAATCATAGCAAGTTTTGCTGCTCCACCCATTACTGTTCCCTAAATTCTACATTGCATCATTTCTGTGCAATAACAAGGAGTCAGGGTCTAGTAACCTCTTAATGCATGGCTCCTCAGTCTCTAGAGCAGTTCAGAACTGTAGCCCTGATGGAGCTGTCAAAATAACACACCTCCAGCTGTGAAATGCATACAGCAGAGCCTGCAGACATACTCAAAACTTACCTGTAGGATCAAGGCCAGCCAGGAAATCAAGGACAACAGCTTCTAGAGACTGTTTTGAGGCACCAAAACCTGGTTTCCTCCTTAACTCTACATACTTAACAGAGGCATTGTAATTATGATTGTGGTCACACTAGAGCTCTTTGTAATCATCACAGAAAGACCAAAATCTGAATTATTCTCTAGAGGTGTCTATTATTTCTACAATAGTGCTACTAAAGCAACTCAGATTTTTCTGATCAGTGCCTAAAATTTTGAGAGAAGAATGTCAGTTCAACATAGATGTGGCTCTGGGATTCACTATGCAGGTAAGATGTTTTTACGTCCCCCTCTTGCTCCTTTACTGCAGGATCTTGATCACAAGCCCACTCCTGCCATCAGCAGGACATGCTTTCCAGCATGGATATTGTGAAACATTCTCAGCATCTGCTCCTGGAGCTGCTTGTGTGTTTAACAGTGCACTGGATCAGAGGGAAGCCAGTCCTGCAGGTGAGCAGAACATTTCATGGTAGTATAGGACATACAGATTTAAGACCCTTCATTTGGGTAAATGAAGACCAAATCTCCACCTACTGCCTCACAAGAGGGCCAGGTGAGTGGCAGTGATTCTTTTCCCAGTTTAGAGGTCAAATCAGAGATAGGTACCTGGTTGGTATCTGAGGGCTCCAGCTTCTAGCACTTTCTTCTGTACCAGAAGTTCATGGTCCCCAAGTAACTTAGGGACTGCTGACCACTATGCAGGGAAAAATGTCTGATAGGCATCAAAAAAAAAATGGACCTAACCTTGGCTACATTCCCAATTTTGGGTCTGTGAAGAATTTAGTGCCCTGAGCATCTCTCTGCACCTCACACACAAATACACCCCCACCGCTACCGCTCAGTGTGTGGCTCATAGCTGTTTGTGAAATTGCTCTCTACCTCACTTGGTTCAAAACAATGCAGTATAGAAGAGACCTCTGTGAATTGTAGCGTGCAAACTAACTTGTGCAATTTCAGATGGTTTCAGTGGGGCAGCTGTGAGACAGCAGTTATGACAGAGCATGGGTGGCAGCATCCCTGAAGACATAGAGGGGAAAAGCAAATGGAGACCTGGAGCCAGGAGGGAGCTGACAATACCTCCACAAGTCAGATGCAGACAAACTACATCCTTCCCCACTGAAGTGCTGTTGGTGGACTTGTCCTCAGCTCCCTGGCTTCAAAGTCATATTCTTAATGTGAATAAATACCTGCCACAAACACAAGTTAGTAAATGAGATGAAAAGGGTCAGAAGCAGGAACTTCTAAATGTTTGGTAACTATATCTAACTGTGTCTAGGGAGCCCGAGGGACTGTAATGAATCTATAAAACAAGTTAACACCTGCTACTCACACTTCTGTTAATTAGAATTCAGTAAAGATGCAAGTAATAGAAATGAGTGATCTATCACTCCACAGGAGCCAGTCTGGAGCAGAGCATCTGTCTAGACAATGCTGCAATTACCACATTCTGTACCTGGAATGCCATCTTCCATGCTCCTTCAGCCTGGGCACTTGGGTTATTTCCTAGGATGTGAAGGACAGAATATCAGCCCTCAAGTTCACAGTCATTTCTAGTTTTGACTAGACAAACTCTAGCCAATATTTTGATCGTAGAGAGGTCTGATTGTGGTTCTGAGCTTCCTGCAAGCTCTCAACCCCCAAAAACCAGCACCACCATCTCCACACTACAGAGTATGGTCCTGCAGATACTGGAAGAGAGTCAATGTGATTGACTCAGATACAGTGCAGTATCACAACCCAATTTTTGGCAAGCAAAGTGACTGCCATATGGCAGACAAGGGCAGCACTTGTACATCTAGCAAGACTTCTCTTGTTCAGAGATGCCACCTGACACGGATTTACTTCAGTTTATTCCACTTGGGAATGTAAGATCGAGCCTTGCTCTGTCCACCATAACAAGGTCTCTGCCTCTTTTTGGGGCCTGGGGAAACTGGGATGGTCCTGTCCCTTTCTATCATCCTGACCCCACATTTTCTGGGATGTTTGTAAGTGAAAACACCACACTGACTATTTGTTGCCTGGTTCAAGGATGCCGTTGCCTCTGCTGAGCAAAGGCTTTCTACACAGCGTGAAGATCTGAGGAGAAAAGTCCTGTGGAGCATTTAAGGGTTTAACTAATTCAGCCCCAGACAAGTTGCTGAAGTGAAAAGTATGGCTAATGTCCAAGTGGCAGCACACTGCCCTATAAAATGAAAGAAAAATCAAGGCCTCATTTACAAGGGCTCTGGTAAAAATGCTATGACACAACACTGGTGGATTTTAAATAGGGATTTGTGTCTTCAAACCTTTCGCCAAATAATATTGAAGGACCTAGACTCTCTTGTTGTTGTTTCAGATGAAATATTTGTGGGTTTCTTCTCACCACCCAACAATTTTGATAGCAGTGCAAGCTGAAATAAGCATCTGAGGCCCAAACCCGGCTTGTTTATGCATTACTTTTGAAGAAAATATAGATACTCAGGAGAAATTCTCAGTATTTTCCAGGTTATTTTTGGCAGATTTAGAGAGAACTGCTATGAAAGTACCTAAGAAAATGCCCTGTTACAGTTACCTATTCAACTGCAATCAATGCATCTGCTTCCTGCATCCATGAATACTTTAATGACCATCAAGCCAAGAGCAAAGCTAATTCTGTTTCTTGCACATTGGTACAATATGTGGACCTGTTCATGTCTAGACTCCTCTCTCCAACTGGTTACATTTTTTTTTGAAAAGATCCCCAAAAAAGGTCCTCCAGATGGCCAGAAAATTACAAGCCTCTGAAGCCCAAAGTTCTTCAGATTTGCTCATGCTTTACTTAGGTGCACATACTTTATGAACTTGACTGCATGCAAGGAATTCTTGGGTTCTCCTGGCACATCTTGACATGTCCTGCAAACAAGTGATGCTCATCCTCTTACAAAAGCATTCCCAGTCTTTTCCTGCCTTTCTTTGAATATTCCTTACTAAAACCTTCCAGCCTTTCCTTTCCACCTCCATCATTTTTCCTTACTTCTTCATCTCCCCTTCCACCTCCCCAGTCTATGAACAAGTGACCAACTTCGTTTTTCCAGCCTCCACACATCACCTTAGCCTGCTGACTAGTGTCCAGTTCTCAGTTTTATTTTGGACAAGTGGTGAAGGCTTTATGAGCAAGACAATGTGCTTTTGTTTACACAGGCCCACTGCAAAACTAAAACCTGTTAGAAGCAAAAGTTATAAGAAGTAGAAAATTAAAATAAGGTGGGAATGTATTTCAGTTTTTCATCTTCTAAGATCCATCTCTTCCTTCATCTCATTTTATTCTCCAGCTAATTAATTTCATCAAATGCCTATTTTCACAGAAATGTGTGTCCCATCTATTTATCTTCCATCCCCTGTGCTTGTATAAGCAAAATTAAATGGCGTATTTACAGTCATGTCCTCCTTTTTAGCTGGTTCTAATACAGTGACAGTGTACTAAAGGAAGGAAAGTTTTGTTTTGTTGAGGTGGAGACCCCTGATTTAAATAGGTGGAGCTGTATTCCCGTAACAGGGCAGATTTGGGATTTGGTGAGTAAATTGCACCAACTCTCACACTCACACATGCATAAGTGATCTCAGGAGTCACGCTGTAAAGCAGTCCCCCTTGTAACACATCACCTCAGCATACAGCTTTAAGGGTCTTAAAGCTTACTTCTATAAAAAAGTTGTTTCCATAGTTCCTGGGCACTTTGTGAAAGTGACAGATTCTGCAGCTAGGGAGTAGTTTTACATCTGTTTATATATATATATATATTTTAAGCTCATTTGCTTATTTTTGTGAGGCAGGTAAATTTAGAGTTACTATATAGCCCTTCTAGAGCCACAAGTAATACAATGAATCTTTGTCCTCCAAAATTGCAGCAGGGATCTGAACCAGTAGACACTTACTGTTAAGTTTATATCATGTAAATACAGTCTGATATAGCTTGGTTCAGCAGACATTTATTTTTCTGCTTTACTTATTGTCATGGGTTAACCCATGACACTTATACTGTACAGATAGTGACATTTATTCCTTGAAAGTAGCAACAGGTATAAAATAGAGACCATTTGGAATATTTGCAAGCTCTGAAGATTTTTATCATCAGATCTGAGAATATGTTTCTTCCCACTTTTAATATATATGATTCACTTAATATTTTGTTTTTAGGCTTCCTTTTGAGATATGCTGCATTAGTTTTTGCCACCACCAGTTTCTAAGACAGTACAAGTAATTTTAATTGGTAAAGTGATCAGTATTTACTCTGTCCTTAAATTCAGCTTATATTTTTCTTTTGCCTTTGCAGTATATTTTTAATTCTCAGTTTCTGCATTTACTACAAGAAGACATTAGTGTTGACACTGCTAACAATATCATCTTCAATCTCAAATGTAAAAATAAAAATACTACATCAGGTTCTTCATAACACTGATAATATAAAAATTGTGACAGCTGCAATAAAACAATTTATATTGAGTTCTCTTTCATGTATTTTTGCACCTGAATCACACACTAAAGCTCCATCTACAATCATGAAAGCTTTTCATCACATGTGCCCATTAAGTTGAACTTCAAAGCATAAGTCAAGTACCACCAAGTCAGTCTAAAAATCTTTCCTGTTGAATCCGCTCCATTATTGGCCAGCATGCTATGGTATCCCATATAGCCTGAGGATGAGATAAACAGGGAGTGCACAGAGATACTGCATTTGCATGCTAACCAAGTCATCTGTGTGATAACAAAAATAGAAAGCCCCTATGGTTTTCTTCCCCCTTGTTCCAACAGATACTAAAGTGTAACAAGCCTTGGGAAACACAAGATGATGTAAAGATCTAAAGATAGCCATTTCTGGAAAACAGGCTTATTTTCCCTTTTTTTGGTGTGGACCAGGCCTGGTGTGGACCAGGCCTGTTGTGTATCATCATGATGTTTGTCCATGACCAAATGGCCTCTCTTGGATCCTTGCAGATAACACCTCCCAGAGTACAGCTGAAGAGGATGTATGTTCCATTAAAACACAGATAATGGGATGTCTGGCACTGGAAAACAATTTTGAGGAGTAACACATAGCTTACACTCCAAGTTCATTATCCAAAAATATTTCCTGACCACTTTTTTTTTTTTGTAGAAATAGCCACAGATACTAAAAAACAGATCAGCAGCAGCAGTGAAGCACCTGTCAGACTCTCACATGCAAAAGTATCGAGCACAGCTGGCACAGAGCAATGAGCCTGAGCAAATTCTAATTCCACTGCTGAGGATAACTACAAAATAAAACAGATTATATTTACAAAAATGAGAAATTAAAGGACTTGATGGTACTGCCTGTTGTCCTTCACTACATAAAAGGGAGGAAAATTTTGAATCACAACATAATTAATTTTTCTGAGCAATAACAAAGGTTGAAAGCATTTGCTGTGAGTGTATCGAAACTATAGAAATATGCTTATTTCCAGACAGAAGATGTCATTAACTTGGTTTTGAGACTGTAAATAATTTGTTCATTCAGGAGAGAAACTTAATACTGTGTGCACTATTAAAACAGATATTTATGGCACCGTGGCACTTTATTTTACAGCTGTGTTTGTGAGCTCTTTACACTTCGTCTGGGGAATCTTTCACATTCCCTAGGAACTGCAACAAGCAAGAGATTCCAGGCATCTGGGCAGCAGCCCTGTCTCTGCAGGATGGTGAGGAAAGGCAGAGGGAGTGACAAATTGCCCAGCTCCACTCTCAGAGTCAGGATTAACCGCTGCACTTTTAAGGCACTTAGACGTTTCCGTCAGAGGTGTTTATGGAGTCCTGGCATCACCTGGATGCTCCAGGGCAATAATGGGCCATGTACTTCATGCTTGCCTCTTCCAGCAAAGGCTACCTGGCTGTACTATCTCCTGAAAGCGGCTGGGGTGGAGGCTGCCTTGCCCCACTCTGCAGAA
Organism: Rhipidura dahli; assembly: GCA_013399225.1. NCBI lineage: Eukaryota > Metazoa > Chordata > Aves > Passeriformes > Rhipiduridae > Rhipidura > Rhipidura dahli. Next base: position 1,197,917 of record VXAC01008857.1, on the reverse strand, counting down.
TGAATCCCAAGGTGTGATTATACCACCTGTGCCATGCTAAGGAATATTGATCTCTCCTCACAAGAGTAGGGGAAATGGTAGATGCTCAAGCTCCACACTGACCTCATTTTCACTGGTGGTGACTGGAGGTTTTTGTGTTTGTTGAGCTCCTCAAACATCTCGAAACACAGGAGTAAAAGGAAGTTTTCAAACAAGTTATTATAAGCACAGTAGGAAACTACCAGTGAGAAAGGCATAAAAATACAAAAAATCCCCAAATAACTCAAATTATTCCCTTTTATGCCCGTGGCCTTAACTTTTGCATGATTTAGATCAATGCTGTAACAAGGTTGCTGAGATGTCAAACCCCAGCTACTCTGATAACTTGCCAGTTTAGCAGAGTTCAATTAGTTGGGGACAGCCTAAACCCTGTAGACTTTGGCATCTTGCCCACAGCTACACACATTTTAAACCGCATTTTAAACCACCCTGCCTTGTTCAACAGTGGAGAAATTTCACAGCTGCAGGAATATAATAAGGGTAAGGTTTCCAAAGCTGAAAGACTTTCTTTGACAACAGTGTTAGAAAGTTTAAGTGGGTTCAGATATTCCAGGGCCAGGGCTAGTCAAAAAAATATTGCTAGAAAGAAAGAAGGCGGCGATCACTGAGGAGAGGAAATAAGGAAGTGGCTCAGGAAACAGACAACATGTAACACTGACTTAGCAAGATGTAGTAAGATTCAAAGAAGGATTTGATGTTTATCAGCTAACTCAATCAAAATTTTTGACAGTCCTATAAACCTGCTAGTGCAAGGCATCCTGTAGTCATTTGACATTAAATGAACATTTATGAAGGTGCAGGTAGCCTTCTTACTAGAGAGTTTCTTGCAGCTTGAGTTTTAAGATCTGCTGTGCTGATATAGTGAAGAGATATAATTGTACATGGGCCTTGGATCATCCACAATGTCACTAAATAAGATTTTAAATTTTTAATATTTTTTCTTTTTATCAAACAAAAGGTGCTAAGTGGGAAGGGGGCAAGATGTGAAGCAAGGATTATTTGGGATATAAAGAAAAAAGGATGAGAGACAAAAGATTAAATTGGTGCACTGAAAAAGAAGAGATCATTGAAATTGCTGGGGGCGGGGAAGGGGAAGTGTGTAATGAATTATTTGAATTTGGAATGTTTTAAATGTTGTCCTATAATTTAAATGGCTCTTAACTTGGAAAAGTAGGCAGTTTCTTTTTTCCCATTACCACCAAACCATGGGTAGAAAGGGACTGCTTCTGTGGTTGTTGTCACAATACCATTCTTTCACATTTTTTCCCAAGCTTCCTCTGTTTAAACTGTCCTTGGAGTTAAATTCACATGTGTGGAGCAAGTAGTCTGATCACTGGACCAAATGCTTTGAAAATTAGGCACACATCCATACCTCAATGAATTAGAAGATAAAGAAAAGAGCTTTGTATTACGACAGTTACAGAGTAGATTCTTCTGTTTCTATCATTATCCTCACTCAAATGATGAGTAGCTCATTAGAAGTTGAATTAGCAATGAGAAACCAAGGACCTGATAGTGATTTTCCTGATGATGCCCCATCTGACACCAGAAGATTAAATAGGTCTCTGAATGTCAGTTATCTCATCACAGGATGGCAACAGTTCTGTGTGAGTGAATCATGTCTATTAGGAGATGTAATAAAATCATCTATGAAAGAGTCCTGTGGAAAGTGTTAATGCAAATTATCATTTGGGACAGGAATTTAAATTGAATTGTAGACAGCACTGCTCCTAGGGGAGCAGTTCCCCCTCCTTCCTCTACCTGTATTAAATCTAAAATTCTGTGACCTCCTTGGTAGCAAGCGTGATGCTTCTGGGCACACCAGGAACACACATGAGCACACACACACAGTCCCTTACCCTGCTTATCCCACAGTCTTCTGTATAAAGCTCACACATGCATCAACAAAGCAGTGGTGTTACATCCTCAGGAGAGTCTGATTTAAAACTGAATAAGGAATACCTCCAGATGTCCCCTCTGCACTGAAGTAATCTGGATTGTTCCATGCACTTGAGTCACTCTTTTCACCAAACTCCACAGTTTCTGCAACACCAGCCAGCAGCACCAATGCTAATCTTATACATTTTATCTGAAAAACAACAACAAAAAAATTAAATTCTTCTAATTTAAGTATGAAGAAAACATTAAGTAAACTTAAAGTCAGTGAAAAATTCCTTTTTTTCACTATCTGGTCTCCAAGAGCATTTCTGACCATCCTCAAAACAACCAGGGAAATTCATGGATGGCATAAAGGTGCACTGTTATCAAATACAATTTTACTACTTATTGTAGCTTTTAATGGTAAGTAAGGTCTGGTGAATCAGAATTAATAAGTGAATTTTATTCCCACATCTTTTGCACTAGGTTTTGAAGCCTTTACAGCATTCCCTTAATGAATTTTACTTAATATTGGTATGCTGAAAATATTTCTCTGGAGTAACTCTAGAAAATACCTACATTTTGACTGTCCATGTCAGAGAACAGAATTTGTCAGCAGCACTTCAGAAGAAACCCATACCTACTGCCAGGATCCCCCCAGGAATGAGCAATTCTCAAGCACTTGTGTAAATTTTGGTAAGCCCAGGACACTACCTCCAGATTTGTGACCACAGGAAACAGCAGACTCTGAAGTCAGACTGAGTCCCCTCTTCCTAAACCCCAGCTTTCTGGCAGCACATCACCAGTAGATGTAGATTGCCAGAAGACCTGCTCAGCAATTGATTCAGCAACTATCTGGAGTTACGGGCTCCAGAAAGGTTAGTGTTCTTCTGGATCCTTTGGCAAAGACAGAAGGGATTGTGAGAAGCATGCATGCTCTTTCCTCATCTTCTGGGCACTATTTCTCCCTTTTTTTTATATATCCATGCACATAGAAAATGTGGTTCTGTATACTGTGTTGTGCAGCTACTATAAACATAATATTCAGGGGTTGCTTTGGAACCATTACATGTTTGTGAGGTCTGTTTATGAAGTCTCCATGTGACAACATGCTGCTACTGGATGCACTTTAACTGCTGTCCCAGTCATTTGTGAGCTCAGCATGCTGGGTCTGAGTCAGCAGCATTATGTACTTTCAGGTATAAATATCAAAATTATATTGATAGTGATATTTATACTAATAACAGCAATGATGTTAAACCTCTGGACAAGAGGCAGAAGGATCTTGGAGGGCTATGTAGGGGAGAAGGGACATCTCTGTTTTCCCCTCCTAACTTCCCTTCTACTGCCAGCCTGATCTTATTGAACTCCTGAGACTTGTCTACAGACCTGCCCTGACAGAGAGATGCTGCACTGTGAGGCAGCACTGCCCCAAGAGCACGAGGACCCCTGCCCCAAAGCCCAGGTACCCACTGCACATCTCTCCTCACACCTCTTCCCACTGAGGGTACAGCACTCTCACAACCCCCGAGGTGCAATGGCTCTGCCTGGGTACCACTATTTTATTAACAAGGTTCCAGTTCCTTCCATGCAAAGACTCGGCACATCTGCAGCTCCCAGAGTGGTGGCACATCATGCAGCCAAGCACTGAGGAGGATTGAAAGCACGCTTTTGGTGTTGAAAGTACAGATTTTGAGCTTGGTGACCACATGTGATAAATGTCATAGCTAAAGAGATAACCTGATACAGGTTTTCCTCCACTCATTTTTATATGATAAGGAGATAATGACCCAGTTGTATGGATGGATAGGATAGTGCAGTTTGTTCTGTCATATTCATGCCTCTGATGGGCATCAGAATTTCCAGGAGAAGGAAAATAATTTGAACAAAGCTTTCAAAAGCAGTGATTTGTTTAGGAGAAATTAACTTTATATGTACTTACATCTAATAAGATGACAAACCTTGATTATAGTGAAAGCACTAACCACTGTCTTTTTAAAGAGATAATTGACCTATCTCTGAAGCACATTATCTGTGAAGTGAAACTTATTCACACAGATTCTGTGCAACAGAGTACTTCTTTACATAACAGTGAATCATATATATATATATATATATATATATACACATATATATATGTAATTGACTCTGTCAGGATCACATTAATGTTCATTAAATATAAAATTAATAAATGTCTCGTCAGGAAATACAAATCTGCTTAGACACATTTCCTTTCTTTTTTTTTTTTTAAATCAACATTTTATTATCTTCTTTTTAAAATATAAAAATGTGGTCATTTTAGTATGAAGGGCCACAGATAGCTCTACCATGGCCAGAGAAAGCAAGATAAGCAGTAAGTCAAATTTATCTTCCCTGATTTATAGTAGATTTTGTTCACTGAAGCTCGGCACTTGATCTTGGCTTGGATTCCTCTTCACTGTCTCTGAATCCCACTTGTGTTGCTATTTGTGATGGAGTGAATGGTCTTCCATCACAGAGGGCTCTGAAGAATCATTTAATTAGAATTGGACTTCAGAAACATTTGGCAAATTACAATAAATTTTGGTAGATCAGCAAGGCATTTCTGAACTGTTCTCCTTTTCAGGTTTGCAAAGCACGTAATGTCCTTCCATTTTCAGCTGACCTGCAGGCAGACACAGAGCTCTAGGCCAACAGAAATACTACTGCACGTGCTGCCTTTGCCTGGGGAAGACAGTATTGCTGGAGGGAATAAAGCAGAGGGATGGTGTAAATAGCAGGCAGGAAGCTAAAAGGCAGGAGAAGGGCAGAGGATGGGGATCCGGTGGGGAATCCAGCTGTGACAGCAACTGGGGAGTGGCTGTAAGGGAAGCAGATGGGAAGAAAGGCAGATGGGAGATTAGGATTCAAACACATAGTAATCCAAACTTCTTGAAATCAGACGGTCATGGAAAAATGTAGTTTGCTTCCAGCCACTGCTAGAGATTGACCTGGATGATCTCAAGAAGTCCTTCACAATTAATATTATTTACTGTTTAGCGCCAGCCCTCCAAATTGCAAGTATTTCACTTTACAGTATATGCAGTCAAAGGGTTTCCCTGACTAGATAAAGATGATTGTAGCAAAAAATGTACACAAAATCAGATCCCCATGGGAACCCAACAGAACGGTAATTATTTATTTATGGGACTGGGCATGAAATTATACAAATAGGATTGGAATTTTTGAAATCGATATTTTTCTAATATGAATCTTACGTTGCTATTAGCATGTAAGATTCTGTAGCTACTACAGAAAAATTCACACAAGAGAATTTAGGACCAAAAGATCCATATTAACTTTAAAAAGTTTAAAAAAACCCTGCAAAGACAAAATCAAAGCAAACAAACAACCACAGAGAAGTTTAAAGAAGCTGCAGGAAAAAAATAATTTCAGAGTGGATGATAAATGCAAAAAAAAATAATTTCAGAGTGGATGATAAATGCATAGAGCATTTAGGAGCACATAAGGAATCCACGTCTGCTAGACCAAGGCTTTGAGTTAACTTTAGAAGATGGAGTCAGGAAGCAGCAATGATGATAAAACAAACCATGTGTCCTGGAATAATTAGATAATTCTCTGACACAACCCACACATTTTGGCTGCTTCAGGTCTGTTTCATGGCTGGTTGTCTGTGTTCCAATGTCCTTTGTCCATTTCCCTCACTCTGGTCTAAGTTCCTCTGCAACCACAAGCAGATGTTCTCTAGACTAAAATTCAGAACAGAGAAAACAAGTTATATCGAAAAGCTTAAATAACTAGTGGGGTCATTAGCAATCTGCCCACAGTTGGTGATGCTTTGGAGACTCTTTGAGAGCAGATACATGAGCATGAAGTAGGAAGGAAACATCATTTTATAGATCTAAATATACCCCAGACTGTGCTCTTAAAATATCTCAGCACATTCGTGGGGAAGAAAGGCAGGGAGAAAAAGCCAATCTACGTGATGATTTCCCAACATGTTGTACTCTTAAAAATGTTCATTTGTCATTGAGATGATTGATTGTGCTCTTCATTTGAAGCTATTGTCAGTCAACAAGAGCTATTTCACTAATTTACAACTGTGTCAAATCAAAGTTTTACAGATCTGCCATGTTACTCAGATTATTTTTAGTGCAGGTGTTTTGCTTACACAGAAGGAAGCAGCAATATATTGTGATCAAAGAGGACTTGAAAGTCCAGAGTGCCAACGCCAGCTCTCCATCAGGTGCTAGCTGACTCATTGGCTTTTAATGTGTAACTAACGACTAACAATCGAGATAGCTGTTGATAAGATTCTCACTGAAGTTAACAGGAACGAGCAAACGCTGTCCTAGTGAACACTGATGCTGACTCGGTTAATACTGCTTAAGCATTATAAAATTTAAATTAAAAGTGTGGGGAATGTTATGATCTATTGACACCCTTTTCCTCATTTCGCAAACCTAGGGGTTCCTCTGCCCGCAGTTCTGCTCTGCCGCAGCCAGACCCCGCTACACCCCTCGCAGCCGCTCTCGGCGCCTCGCAGCCCAAGAGGCAGTACCGCAGAGGCGCGGCTGGGCGCAGCGGTGCGGGGCCGTGCGGGGCCGTGCTTTGTGCAGCGGAGCCCCCTCCGCGCCCCCGCCCAGCCCGCCCCG
>VXAC01008857.1:1149138-1190827 GCA_013399225.1 Rhipidura dahli | reverse complement strand
CCCTTGTCTCTGCAACGTTGTTGTTGCTTCCTGTAATTTTTGCACACTTCGTCCGTGGATGACACTGCCCGTAGGTAAATCCACTTAACTGTGTTGAAATATTGTTGTTCTTAGATTTAGGTTGGGTTTATCCCCTTGTGTCATAGTTACTAAATGAGTGGGCTTACGACATTGTATTTCGAAAAGGTCACTTGCAGGTAAAAAAGTCTGCTCAAGGCACCAAATACAATGTGAAATGCCTTTAAAGGTATCATGTGTGCCAAGTTATGTGGTACTGATCAGCACAGCGAAACCAAAGCTGCTTTTTTTTTTTTTTTTTTTTTTCCCCCCATAAAATTATTACGGAATTGCTGAAATTTCCACTGAAACAAGGATGGGGGTTTTGTATCAAATGTCAACCAAAGCTTTCCTGCAAGTTGCAAGGATTCTGCAACTTTTCTTTAGCTCCCTGGTCACTGATTGTGTGATGGATATGACTTTAAGTATTGTGGTACTTCACTTGGTGTTCACACAATCTTCACTTTGTACTAAAACAGTGTAAACCCCCCAAGTATTAATCGTGAGAACATAAAGTGAGGAATAAAAAGTGATGCATATTCTAAAGAGGAAAGGGGGAAAAAAAGAAAATGAGAGAAGTTCTCCCCACTGTGTGGAGCCATATGTCCTGTATGTTAGTCCTTCTGTTCAACAGGAAGGACTGTTCCTGAAGACCCATAAATGAGTGGCACTGCTCACCCGCAAAGCTTCAGTAGAGTGTGCTGTGGAAGCCTTTTATGATGGTACCAGCACCACAGACTAGGAAACACACAGGAGCTTTCCTGGACACGAGCAGGAACCTGGGAGACTGGAAATAAATCGTTATCACAACAGTGAAAATTGGCCCATTTCAGTAAAATTTCAGCTACATTTATTGACCACTCACTGATTTTCAATTTTCTTAGAGTACACCTTGCTTAACACAGTTTAAAGCTGTGTGCCACATTATGCCAGATGTTTCAGGGAATGGGACAAGCGTAAGAAGCCCAGGAAGGTCCCTCCATGATTCTTCTGAGATATAGTCTAACAAGTAAAGGCCTTTCATGCTGCTGTCTTTCCCATGGCCAGCTCATTCTAGGAAAAACACGTGGCCTAAATCTTTGTGCCAGCCTGATTTCTGCCCGGTTTAAGATTTTTGGGGCCCTTTGCAACCTTTGTGAATTAGAACAACATCAATGTTTACTAAATTTAGCATGAGGTAAGTTTTGGCCCTATACCAAAGTAACCTGGGATCATGACAGCTTCTCTGAGATTTAAACTAACCTTTTCTTCTTGAAATTAATATGAATAGTGAAAAGCAGAGTGGAGAGTAAGGGGTTTGGAATGCGGCTAGTTTGGAGTTTGATTTTTTATTTATTATTAAAACTTAATTGACTTGAAAATTTCTGGGGCAAATGAAGTTCCTAATCAGATTTAGAAAGAAGTTATCAAAATTTTCATGGCATAAGTAGCGAGAAACAGCCCCATTAATAGCACGGTCATATGAAGAGGCCCTGAAGTCATTTTGGGATGTGAACATCCGCTGCTTTGAACAAGTTAACGCTACAGACCAAGCCGCGATGACTTTAAACTTGTAACTGTTGCCTTTTAATAACCTCCTGGCTTGTGAAGCCCCTGTCTATGGCGCAGGCAGGCAGGTGAATCGGATGGAGGGACAGAGTAACGCTGCCCCGCCTTGCTCCGCAGGCACGAAGGAGACCGCGTTCGTCTCGGCGGTGACGGCGGCGGGGCTCGTGCACTCGGTGACGCGCTCGTGCAGCGCGGGGAACATGACCGAGTGCTCCTGCGATGTCACCCTGCGGCACGGCGGCTCGGCCAGCGAGGGCTGGCACTGGGGCGGCTGCTCCGATGACATCCACTACGGAATGGCCTTCAGCAGGAAGTTCCTGGACGCGCCTTACAAGAACATCACAGGCAAGAGCGGGAGCGGGCTGGCGGCGATGAACCTGCACAACAACGAGGCTGGGAGGCAGGTGGGTGTCATTCAGATGTGGCGGCAACTGCTCGCTCACCTTCATTGGCAAAATCTTCATTGGCATCAGCCAGAGGAGGCGGGTCCTTGGCTGCAGGTATTCATGGGGCCAAGTGCCAAGAGCAGCAGTAACATCACCAAAGAAAGCATGTGCAAACTCTGAATGGTTTTAACCAAACTCTGCTGGTTTTAACCAACTAAATCCCTAAATGTTAAAATAAATGTTAAAATAAAATCAGCGAAACAAGTAATAGATCTGCAGTGCTTAAATAATATATTTGTCTTAATTTGATATTTATTGCAAACTTGAAATAGTCCTGTTATCAGCATAATACTATATGACTTTTGGCACTGATTATTGTTACTATCATGACCTGCATACTTAATTCTCTCTAATACTAAATGAGAAAGCCAGCTGGACACAGGGCCTCATTGCTCATCCATAGTCTGCAGTCCACACCTGAGAGTGCAAGGTTAACATTGTTCAGAGAGGAAATAAAGAGTTAATACTTTCTTCAAAAACACGGGATAGAAATGACACCTCCAAAGTAGCTCATTGGTTAGGACATGCATCAAAGAAGTGAAAGGAGACTGGCTTTGGATGGCTTTTCTTCAGCTCAAAGAACTTCCAAACCAGGGTTGCTGAGGGAAAATATGTGTTTGGCTGTGTGACACTGGATTCTCCTTCCTGTCCTGCAGAGGATTTAAAATGGGGGCAGAAATAACCTATACAGGGAGATGTGAACCCGTAATCCAGTGCTTGGAGCTTACATCTGGAATGGCAGAGATTTGGATTCTGATTTTTCCTTTACCTTGGAGATTTTAACTTTACCTTTAATGGCTCTCTCTGGGCCCATAATAGTTTTAATCTGTTCTGCTCAGTGACACAGCTTTAACTAAAGAGAAAAAAAAAGGGAAAACCTCTAGTTTGGTATTGATGAACTCCATTGTTACTCCAAAATTTCCTGTAGCTAGAAGCAGCATCAATGGGTTTAACTGTAATCAGCTTTCCTTTCTGCCATAGAAAAGGAATAGCCATAGTAAGCCATCATAAGAGCTATAGTGGTATAATTGAAAATTACTTAAATTTGAATTTTTATAGGTAATATGTGTTATTTCATTTAAGCCATGTAATTGGAAAAGCAGAAAATCTTTCGGACCTCTTCCAACCCAAACCAGTCCTTGATTCTATGGTACTATGACAGAGACACCTTTCATAACTGAAGTAGATGAAGCATGCTTTAAACCTAAGTAAAAGCTGAGAACAGTTACTGTGAGTTTAATTCGGTGCCAGTCAGCTAAATCATCTCCAAGGAAAGGTGATTTGTATCTTGTAGTAGGAAATGATAGTAAGAGGAACAGAAGATGAAATTATTATTTCCTTAAAGAAAGACTGAAGGGTTGTTTATCATGTTTGTAGAGTTTCTCAGTTTGAGAAAGCCATAGATTGACAGCAGTTAATATTTGTGAAGGCTGTGGAATAAGCAAAGGCTTAGGATGAAATTTAGTAAACACTGTGTAGTTGGGGTATTGGGGTTTTTTTTTGTTTTCCCCATGTTTTGCTAAACAGTCATTCCTCCAGAGAGGATTAATTTGAATATGCATTGGCCTTGGTGCATGAGAAGTTTCAAGACAAACTTATTATGAGTTAATTTAAAATCCATACTTATTGTTAAATTTCCCAACTGCTTTGATTGTGGAAATTAAATGTGGGGGGAAAGGTTAGTAAAATGGAGGATGGTGACATGGACTTTCCACACTATTAACCAATGGCCACTACGAGTCTACAGGATGGCTCCAGAAGGTACATTAATAGAAATGTAAAACAAACCAAAAATTATGATATCTTGTCCTTGTGCTTCATCTGTATGTGTGTGATTTTTCAGTGCCTTTTCCAAACTCCAAAGTGAGGGTTGTCACAAGACTAACTGTATGATTTTATGCTATGACTATTAGATGTTAGAGAAGGAAGTATTGTATTGATTGTCCGCTGAGTGTTGGAGTCAGTCTCAGATAAAGGAAGTTACTGCTTGTTTACAGATTTCAGTTATTTGAGGCTTGATCTACTATAAACTAAGCCAAAATTGTTGTGTGTTACAAAAGCTTAACACAGGCTTCAGATTCCCATTGCTGGTCAGTTATTGTTCAGCCCAGCCCTTGCTTCTGCATGGGCATAGAAAAGTAAATCATCTAAGAGTATTTTAGTGTTGGCAGTAACTGTGGGAACCTTGCTAAAACATTGACGATTATAGAAGTAATATGAATGCAACTATTTAACTGTGTTACATAGAGCCATTATGAAACTGGAAACACTAGAAATCCATACTAGGACTAGTATGCCTAAATTAAAAGAACAGGGCTTAAGACTATAAGTGAGAAGCACCTGAGATTTACTACAGAATACCTGAGTTGAAGACACCTCTGCTAAGCCATGGTGGGTCTTTCGACAGACTTTCTGTGAAGCTCAGAGATGTGGGCATCCTCCTGCTCTTCCAACGGAGCTTGCCCTGAGGTGGCTCCAGGCTTCGCTGCTTCGGGGGCTGAGCCACAGTGGTTGCCCAGGCACTGTCGTGTGACCTCAGCCATTCCTGTGGCCTTAGTTACAGACTGGGTTGTGAATGTTCAGTGATCTTCTTGATAGCTGTAAAGTACCATTAAAAGGCAACAAAACTGGGCACTTCCTTGCCCAGTAAGTGTTTTCCAGCCTAGGAAGGGGGCCGTGATCTGCCCTATCCCTGCTTTCCCCTTCTGCTATTCCCTACTAGACCCTTTCACCCATGAGAGCCTTTAGCACTCCAGCAGTGGGAGGAGCAACACAGCATGTGTCATTTCAGGTATTTAGGATCTCCAGAATGAAAAGCCATCCAGAAATCACAGCTTTCATTGTTGTGATTCAATGTTGCTACATTATGGCCATTGCAAACTGCAAATGAAGAGCAGTCTGAAGATCGTGCCGCTCACAGTTGGGGGTCCAGGACTGAAAATCTGGTTCCTAGCACGTGCTCTGACTTCCCTGTTACGGAAATGGCAATGGCAGCTGAAATATTAAATGCTCTGAGACCTCTGTGTTACCGATGTCAGGCAGCATTCCTAATGAATGAAAGACCGCATCCAAATGTTGTTCTCCCTTTGCTTTCAGGCTGTAGCAAAGCTGATGTCTGTGGACTGCCGTTGTCATGGCGTTTCTGGGTCCTGTGCTGTGAAAACCTGCTGGAAAACCATGTCGTCCTTTGAAAAGATTGGCCGGTTTTTAAAGGATAAGTATGAAAACAGCATACAAATATCAGACAGACTGAAAAAAAAGCTACGCAGGAAAGAGAAAAGCCAGAGAAAAATACCGATTGGGAAAGAGGACCTGCTTTATGTGAACAAATCACCCAATTATTGTGTCGAAGACCAAAAACTGGGGATCCCTGGAACGCAGGGCAGAGAGTGTAACCGCACCTCGCAGGGGCCCGACGGCTGTAACCTGCTGTGCTGCGGGCGCGGGTACAACACCCACGTTGTCCGGCACGTGGAGAGGTGCGAGTGCAAGTTCGTCTGGTGCTGCTACGTGCGCTGCAGGAGGTGCGAGACCATGACCGACGTACACACCTGCAAGTAAGAAGAAGGACAGGAAACACGGCCAAACCATCCGCCCTGCGAGGTGCACACAGCGGCCGCAGGGGCAGCCATCGCTGCTGCCGTCTGGGATTGCAGAGGGATCGGCTCGGGGGAACAGGTACTGCCACACATCGGGGAGCCCAAGCACGCGGTGACTGAAACGACAGCTGAGCAAACATCAGGCTGCACGCAGGGACAGCTTAAACAGCAAAAAGGACTCCTGGTGACATGTTTGTACGTGTTACTCCATGAGCAGGGACAGATGCTAAACTTTTCAAGTATTTAAGAGCCACAGCATCCTGGAGATCCACGTGGTGGGTAGGTACAGTGGAGAAATCTCAAAATCTCGGTAGCCAGAGACTGAAGAGTTAAGAGACTTTGTAAGACACATTAGACAGAGTCCTTATGTCTGTGCTTTTAAAACTGGGACTAGATGGATCCAGTAGATAGTTCACTTCTGCTGACTTCAGAAAAACCCACAAAGATAGGGAAAGAGTTCAGCTGTTGACCACGAAGCATTTGCTTTGCAGCCGTTCGGAAAACTGTGTCCGGATCTGAGGAACGTGTGTGACTGCAGAGAGCTCAGCAGTGTCTGCCTGGAAAAGGAGGGTCAAGCTGTGCCCAGGGGAGAGAGGCAGGAGCACAGCTTGGTGAATGTAAATAGGGTGCCAAATAGCAGCCTTGGGATTTTTAACAGGCTGTCCTTCAAACACAGAAGGGACAGGTCTGAGAAGGGACAGCAACAGAGTTTAATATTTGAAGGATATAAAATGCCCTTCAGGCATTTCCTCAGTATCTGAGCACACATTTTTTGAGTCAGCTGGTCATCACCCCACTCTTGAATTCTATGCAATAACCTGCCACATCCAATCATCTCACTGGTGGTTCACCATCATTATCAAAATTAACCACATGAGATTTAGCCCAAAGGAATCTGCCATAAAGCAAAGGATTTTTGAAAACATATTTTCTTTATAGAATCAGCAGCTAGAATTTTTCATTAGACTGCATCCTCAGTAAGTTCAATGCACAATGTAATTTATGGATTGGCTCACACCACTAAAATATTTAAACTGTTAATGATAACATTTTCTCTGCCTCCATATGTTGGCTTAATTTTACTTTACATCTGTGAAAGGTTGTTTATTTTTATGCAGTGATTTAATGCCTGGCTTAAAAAGCATCATGTGAAAGGATTACTGTTGTTTAATTGTGCAAAGAACTAAAAGAACTATTTTTGATAAGACAAGAAAGTTTATATTTTGTAAATATTTAAATTATGCAAGCTATGTTAAAGGTTTCCAAAACTAATGTGGTAAGACTACAGCCCTTGAGATTTGTTGGTTAGATATTTGTTAATATTGTAGTAGCCTTTAATTGATTTTTATTTGCATGTGCTGGGGGAAATTAGTCAGAGAACTGCATAAATGTTGGGGGTTTTTACCATCAGGGTGGTTATAATTAATGCAGTTAATATACACTGATGAGAAACACTTACTATGATGTTCCAAATGGTCAGTTAATTAGTATTCTGCATACNTTTTATTCTCTTAAATGCATTTTACAAACACTGAAATCCCGGCTGCAGCAGTAAGTACTCCCACTGAAATCAAGGGAACTTGGAAGAGTTTGCAATCCCTTAACTTCTTCCATACTAACAGCCAGTTTTTAGAAACTTGGACAGTTTGGCTGAGGCTTTCAAAGTTACTTTGAAGAATTCATTTCCTAGTTGTCACTTATTTTCCCAGGAAAGATGGTGACCAGATTCTGAACTGTCACTCTTTATTGAATGTGTAGGTCAGGAAGAAGGAAACAAAATCTTCTGTGTTGTGGTATTTCATTGCCTTATGTGGATTCTCTTAGGAACATCAGTTCAGCAACAATGAAGTCTTTTATCTGCTGGTTCTTTTTGGACCTTTACTCCACATTTGGCCAGTCCATCTCCATTGGCCTGACCAAATTATTATCTAGAGACCACACAATCTGCTCTCTGTGGGAAGGGTACTCAGCATACCAGTAAGGCACTATCACAGGATGTTTCAACACCGTCTATGTGAAAACTTGGATAGGGAGGACACATTATGGTGGAAGACCCTGAAGAGACAGCTGTGACCCCAGGCTGTTTCAGACTTCCAGCAGTGAAGGTAAACCCATAAGTTCCTCAGGCTGTGCCACAGGACTGATTGGCAGCATGGATGGGAGACGACTAAACAGCACTAAGTTCTGACAGAACAGTATCATACACTCTGCTGAGACCACACTTGGGATAATACAACTTTGACCACTTGAATAACCTTGAAATATTCCTTGAGCTCAGCAGTTTGTTGTTTTTTCGGTTTTTTTTCCTGTTCACTGATTGTTCCACAAATACAATGCTAAGAAACTAAACCTCTTGCACTGTAGTGCAAGATCAGCAAGAGGAACAGAATTAATTATCTGGTTTGACTGCTTCCAGGGATCAGAAACTTCCCAGAGGATGGAGTGATTTCTGTGCATTTTACATAGTAGACAATTAGTTAGACTATTACAGTGCCCTGTACTGATCCCTACCTCTCTCCATATATATTCCAATGCCGTGAAACAGAGTTTTCATATCTGCATAGTTCAAATGGTAATAAACAGACTATGTTCATTTCATTAACTAATATGCTACAAAACCTAACACAAGGTGTAGTTATCTATGTGGTGGGTTAGGTCCTTTTGAGGCATCCATGAGGACTAAGATGTAAAAGTAGTAAATCAAGACCTCCACCAAGTTTTTCAATGGGATGATTCAGCTGCCAAGATCTGGGAACTTGAGGCTGTGCTGATAAAAACAGTGCCAAAATATTCAAGGCTGAAAAGGATAATTAGAGAAGATGGCTGTAGCATTTGGTAGGAAAAAACATTTGCAAGCTATGTTTGTTCCACAGAAGACAGCACTCTCTTCCATCAAGCTCAAAGAGGAGACAATTCCTCCTCTGCTTGGAGTGTCTTTTTTCATGTTTTTGCATGAGCCTGTAGCTATATTACACTATGGACTACACCATAAGAAAGGAACAGACCTTTCTGAGGCAACAGGTGATTACAGATTTAGAGATTACAGCAATTGAAATGCAAGATTAAATAACTGGTTTGCATGTTCTAGAGAGGGGAACACAGGGCCAGGAAGAATGTAAAAAGATACCCAAGTGGAGAGTCATCCATTTTTAACTTGCAGAAAAGTCATTGTTAATTTTCAGCTAAGGTTTGGATGGCACATGACCCAACCTACCTAGATGGACAGTTAAGCATAGGAAGAGATATCTGAGGAATCTGTTTCAACCTGAGTCTCTGAAGGATGCCTTAGATCTTTGTAACATTGAAAGAGCTAACTACAGAGCCAGCAAGGAGGAACTAAGAGTGGCTCTAAACTAATGTTATCAGAAATGCAAAGAAACATCTCAAATAGAGCATGTTCTCTCTTGCCCTTATTTACTTTTCACCCCCTGGGAGGCAAGAGCAGGATATGGCTGAACTCAGGTGTTTGTGCCCTGTTGGCCTGCTGCTCAGAGGGTGAGAAACAGGGTCCCTTGTATTTGTATTCCTTGTACAGCATCAGGGGCCACTGACACCCCATGACATCACTGAACAGGTCAAGAGCTATTCTCACACCTTCCTACTTCAGCCCCAAAGTTCCCATCTAGCCTTAAAGGTTTCTTCCAGTTTCTTTAGCAGGCCACTTGGATTAAGATAAGGCTATGGCCTTACAGCCTTAAAACTAAAGAGGATTTAATCAATAAAAAGTCCTTTGCTTAGTATCCACCTTAGCCATGACCCAAGTCAGTTAGGGAATGACTGCAGCCCTTCCCATCCTTACACAGGCAAGTCAGTCAGCACGTATGGTGGCAGTATTATTTCCCCTTCTGAAATTACCCACCTGGCCTCTAATTTTATTAATACACCTATTCTTGAAAAACACTCAGACTGCAGAAAACCCAAACAGTTCAGGAGACATTACATACACATCAAGTATTTAGCAGTCACATCAATGTTTGAGGAAACTAAGTGCCACAGTAAGACATCTGGAAAGCAAAACATGCTGAGCAAAATAAAAGCTTTTTCCAAACCGGCAATCAGGAAACTAAGGTTGTAAAAGGGTCTGTTTTTTCCAGAGGAAAAAAGAGTAAGTTGGATCATGAAAGACACTAGGAAAATCTGAAGAGTCCTGTTCCAGTTTCTTTCTTAAGACTTCTGTTAATCCTTATAAAGCACCACTAGTAAAGCAATTGAGAGCTGTGGTTTACATTGAAGTCACCTCCAGCTGGGTGTTCCTTGGTCAAAATTAAGTTGAAACCTCCTTGTGCCCTTCCCCTTCTCACAGCTTTGCATTTTGAGGCAGACATACCCCCATAACCTTTCTCGTCCCTTCCCTTGCTGCTTGGTTCTCACAGAGTCTGCAAGATGCTACAAATGTTCCCATCACCTTATAAAGGAAAATACGGATCCTGGAGCTTTGTCACACACAGGTATTGATGCACCTCTACACATGCCTTCATCATTGCAACTGATTTCCTACCACCAGCTAGAGAGGCCAGAATAGTCCTCTTTGTGCTTGGCAACTCAAATAAAATGCAGATGGATTACCAGAAAGTCTTGCTGGTAAGATTCAGAGTTCACCTCAGCAGCAGGATACTGTAACCTGCCCACTCAAGGCAGAGAGGGCAACACCAGATCTTGCAGCAAGTCAATACACCATGATGATGGAAAACAGCAAGGAGACCCCATTTGTGTGGCCACTCCAGTACAGCTTTTAAATATTTGACACAAGTCTTATTTAATATGATACCATAACAGCTGTGAGGACATGGCTTAGAGAATAAGAGGAAGAGGAAGACTTCCACCAAAATTTTAAGAATCAAGTTATTTAAGATGCAACAAAAATAATCCTACCATTTTATTGTTTTAAATATGTTTAAAAGGTTTGTTGCAGGTACAACTTTAAGGGGTTAAGAGAACCATAATACGTTTAATCAACCTGTATAGCTAATAAAGGCACACATTGTCCATTTAATTTTGTAGAGGAACTACAAACATTTTGATTTAAAGATGAAATATTCACTGGCATTCAAAGCCAAAAGAATGAAGACAAGTGTAGTCCAGGGAAACTACTAATGCAGCCAAATATGGTTTCTTCCTTTAAAGCCCCTGCTGAGTGACTTCAAAATTATTTTGATGTTATTCTGGGTAGCAGCATAGCCAATACTGGCATTTACACCAATAGAACTATATTTCTGTGAAAATTCCAGGACTTACACAGTTAGTTTTTCACAACAGCCTTAAGTAATGAAATAGAATTTCAAACTGATTAGAAAAGGGGATTTTACTTCAGTGAAAAAATACATATGATTTTAACACATCCTCCTACACAGGAAAATCGGAAAGATTTAACAAAAGTAGTTTCACTGTTTCAGGTGCATTTTATAGCTGTTTTACATTAATATTGAGGGAAACCCACATTATATAAAAAGCTAGTTAAACATAGAGAACAACTCAGAATCCAGTCTTACTCTGATATCAGAGATTATTTA
Organism: Rhipidura dahli; assembly: GCA_013399225.1. Taxonomy (NCBI): domain Eukaryota; kingdom Metazoa; phylum Chordata; class Aves; order Passeriformes; family Rhipiduridae; genus Rhipidura; species Rhipidura dahli. The sequence continues at coordinate 1,179,667 of VXAC01008857.1, read as the reverse complement.
TTTTTCTAACAACATAATTCTCAATATTGCTTGAAACTTTTAGTGCAATGAATATGTCTAAGAAAACATCAACAATAATACTATTTTTAACACCTCTGTGTTAAACTCACTGTGGGTTCCTGAAAAATCCTTTTTGGCTTTTGCCCCATAGCACTAGCTTGAAGATTTTTAAGAATATACCAGAACTCATGACACAAAGCTCCAACAGATTACAGCCAGTTCTGTGTCAGCCTTAATTTTGTGAATATGGACATGGTCAGTTATATCATACTTAGTTTCAGGAAAAGTTCAAGCTGGCCCTACTTAAAAGAAATACAAGTTTAGAAAGAAAGCAAGGTCTTCTCGTACCTCTGATACAAGCTAAAGAATAAGGCCACTTAAACTTGGTCCTTTTTCTCCCATTAAAAAAAGGGATGAAGGAAATATCATCATTTAGGTTTACAAGTCACATATTGCATAACCCAGGACACTTTGCTCTCTCTAACATTCCACTGAAGAAGAGATTGCCTCAGCTCATGAGAAGTAATGTAGCAGTAAAGGTCCACAACTGTGTACCCTGAAACAACTTTCACTAGAAGGCAGACTGCTTTCTAACAGGCTCTTTGTGATGGGAAATTTATTCCTGATGTCAGAACTAAAAGAGGAAGCTCTTCCATTATGCACATTCGCTGCGTGACCAGCCACTGCAGCTGAACAGCCACAGGGAGAATCAACAGTTAAGCAGTAGTACAAAAACTGCAATAAAAAATGAACAAATTAGCCATAGCACTGCTGCTTAACATGCCAAGTCCCTTCTACAAACACTTTCAAGTAAAGTACAAATTCTTCCAAGCTGCTTTTAAATATCACACACACTATTCATATAATTACCTTAGTTCATCCCCAAAAGATAAAAAAAAAAATTTTATTGTGCTTTTCATGGCATATTATCATGCAGTCTTCCTTTGCTGATTATTCAGTTTTGATAGGGAACTACAAAATAAATTTTTGGAGCACTTGGTATTAGAATAACCAAATAGCTTTAATAAAAATTGATGCTGCCATTAAAAAGGCAGAGGATAAAAAAAATTAAAGCTCCTTATTAACATATTACTAAAATCTACAATATTCCACTAAGTTTACGTAGTCACAGCAACATTGCACTGTTAAGAAGACAGTACATTTGTCAGGATTTGTTTATTGTCCACATACGTAATTCATTAGCCAGTTACCTACAAGTATTATTTACCACAGGCAAACTAAATACTGTGCTTTTAAGAAACCTGCATAGAAATGATTGGATGTTTATTTTATTTTGGACATATTTACAAAAAGAATTTCTATGTGTTAGCAATAAATAATCCCAATATTCAAAATGTCAGTGCTCATGCACACACTGACAAGATGGCTGCATGCTTCAAAAATAATTTTTACAGTACAGTCTCCTTCATAGCCCTCTCTCTAATAATAGCAGAAAGTGCATTTTCTTTCATATTCTTTCTCCTTTTCTTCTGTTTTCATTTAGTCTTGCTTCTGAGGGATACAGCCTTCCATCTCAACAACTTCTGGCCAGCCTTCATACTTGTTTGTGTCCTTGTTATTCTTTATGTGCTATAAATGGAAAATATCAATCTGCCGTTAACGTGAAGTCATTTATCCTTTTGCTCTAACTCACAGCTTTAAGATATGTACTTACTTTCAGTCCATGGGCTGAATCAAATATATTTGAATCAAATATAACAATCTCTCACTATTCACCACTTAAAGTAACTTGCTCAAACAAGTGTATGGTAAAAACACTTAAGCCATACTGGGAAAATATTTTTAAATTTTATTATAGAGTTTGCTTAGGAAATAAGAAGCAAGGAAATTACTAACTGCATTAAAGCATAAACCACTAGGTACAAATAAATAAGGCTACTAAATTTACAAGGCAATGAAAACAAATAGTGAGACTCTAAAGAACATTTTATTTTTCCACCAAGCAACCATCTGCAGTCAGGTAAGACATGATCGCCTCCAAGAGTCTGACACTGTTTCTGCACTTAGTTTCCCCTCCCTTGCAAAGCTGGCAGAAGAAAACACATCTTCCTTACTCTCCTAGTGCAAAGCTACTTCTACCAGTAATTAAAGGCAACATTGACACGTGCCAAGTTGTAATGGCTACAGTATAGGAATATACTCTATTTCAAAATTTGGCTATGGCAGCAATTTGAGAGAAGAGCAACGCTAACAGCTGGGAACACCAATGCCTTAACTACCCACTTACTTCTTGGAAGTTCACCATTCACAGTGCATCTAATATACAACTCAGGGAGAAAGTTTTGAATTCTTCAGTTTAATTTGATCCATTAAAAAGATAAATAATCTAGTTACTGGCATAACAGGATTTACACCATATATTTTTTTTCTTTGTGAGTCACCAGAGAATCTTTTTTGTATATTTAAAAGGAGGAGGCTACTCAAGGAAAAAGACTGAAAATAACACTGTGTGCCAGTACTGCAAGAGATACCCATCTTGAATAAATGCAAGGCATTTATAAAACATGCTATGCCTCTATTCATGCAAGCTGGTAAATTCCAGGGAGCTACAGAATCACAAACCTGTTCAAATGGACTTTTAGTCTTAATTCCTTTCCCACCGCAGAACACCCAGTTGTCTCTGAAGCCAAGGTTAGTAATAGACGTGCTCCCTAATTCAGCGATCAGCTTCCGTGCTTCCTCATTAAGCCTTGAAAAACCAGAGAAACTCAGTGTGTGAATAAAATACATGCCCTAAGAGCTTTCATTGCTCAGTGCACCAGTCTGCTTTGATCTTATTTAATATAGTTTAAGTCAGTCAATATTGGGCAAGATCTATCTTTCAGAATCAGATAAGGCTGGTTCTGAAATCACCTGATGCAATGAGCACTGCTTTTCATACTATAATCTCAAGGAACCAGGATATAAACCTATCCCTGCACCAACAAAAGCCAAGAACCCTCTCCTGGGAGAATTTATACATACATCTCAAGTCCTGTTAGCAATTCTTCAGGCAACTAAAAACCTCAGCCTTTAAAGTAAACATTGTTTGCAGGCTCAAGCTGAAGTCTAGATAAAGTAAAAGCTATTTTAGATTAGAAGAATGAAATTAATATCTGAAAGAAGTTCTCATCTGCTTGGGGCAGTTAATTCAAAATTCAGAATGCTGCCTCACAGCATGGTTCAGTGCCTGTAAACCAAAGTAGGATAATTTTAATATCAAAAGGAAAACAATTCTGTAGAATAATTTATCATTCCATAATCTCCAAATAACAGCTCTTAATTTTTTCCTTAAAGTTACTAAATGTACCTGATTACCAAACAAGACACAACTGATCACTACCACCTATTGAGATATAGCTGTATGACTCACTTCAGCCAAAATTATGAAAATTATTAAACACTGTGGAGGTTCTTTGCCCAATCCATACTCCAACTTTCTCAAGCATCAGGACAGCTTGATTCTTCACAATTTTGTTTCCAAGAACTGACCTTTATAGTTACTGTCAACTACCAGTGGTAGTTGTAGTATTTTCAGTAGGCAGTAGTTCCTGTCTGTCAGCATAACAGGGCCAAACTCAACTTCATGTTTAGCTGTACTCTGTCTACACACAAACTTTCAGAAACAAGACTACTGAAGCTAAACTAGCCCTTCTTATTATCTAAAACATCAAAGAAGAAAGGGAAAAGGGTAAAATGTAAAGTAACAAAACAAGTGAACAGAACAACAGAGAGAAGATCCAACCTTGGATAAAACCCCAGTAAATTACTTTCTTCTTTCCTAAAAGCAGTGAAATGTAAACACACTTGACTTTTTACTGTAAAGCTTGCACACTGCAAAGTCAGGACTTAGTCACAGGAAAGCTGCTTGTATATCAAAAGTACAGACAAGTTGTGGATAACAAATTGAACCAAAAAAGGTAAGTAAAAGAATATATTAGTAAAACAACAGAGGAAAAGGAAAGAAGTTTCAGTTTTCACTGTGAAAAGCAATCCTTTAGATAGGATGACTTAAGTGAGGAGTAGATTACAACACATATTCTACAGTAATTTTAAGTATCTATTGAAACTGACCCAAGTTGTGAAAGTTGGAAGATAATGTTTCAAGAGACCTAAACCCTCTTAGGCTACATTTAGATTAAAAAACTGAATAGCTTTATGGTGGAACAGTAAAACACTGAGTCCAAAAAGTAAAAGGCTCCTGCAAGTAACCTCTGAGACTTCAAATGTAAGGATACAAGGCACACTGGGAATGGTCTCTGCCATCCTGTAACCACCAAACTCCATCTTGGAGGTGATCTGAAGAAGAAAGTTCTGGATGGAACAGACTACTTTCCACCAAAGTAGTGGAAGCCATGTTCCCATGTCTGCACCTATCTGAATTTACTAGCCTAAGACAGAATGAGCTATCAGCAAAAAAAAAAAAAATCAGTACACCTGTATCTGCTTAGTTCTAGTTTGATCTTTGTTGTGCCCAAATCACATCTGCATTAAAGAACTAACAAACTGAAAGTATAGTTTCAAATCTGTCAACTTGGAAAAACAAAACCTTGTTAAAAGTGATTGCATGGTAATGTATTTTTTCAGTATAAAACAGCATGTAAAAGTTTAAGCAACATTTCCTGTTTGCAATTAATTACATACTTGGTTGCACCATCATCGTATGTTGCCATCAACACAATTGTTCCATCCTGGATGGTCTTCAGAAATTCAATAAGTGGTGCCACATCTGAGAAGAAAGAGAACATAAAGCTGTTTAATAATAAGCAACAATTCTGTATTTAAACATCTGCAATGTCTTTCTGCAAAGACATTACTTTTAAGAATATTTGTAAAGATAATATACATAATATTTATATATAAAATATATATAATATTTGTAAATATATCTTTATAAAAAGATGCTGAGTGAGAGAAAGCTAAAATGCATCAGAGAACTCTTATTTTATAGAAAGAGTTTAATCCATATTGTGTAAAGACATAACCAATAGTGAGAACTACTCTGGAGAACAAGTCTGTTTGATTAACCACACCATTCCCTCCCACCTCAGCTACCTGAATTTCTTTAAAGTTGCACTCTCCTCACAACTGCAAAGGTAGAGGTGAACCACTCCCTTAACTATCACCTCAAATCTTCACAACAAATGGTGTCTGGACAAGAAGGAATAAAAAAAGCACTTTTGTTTCTTCTCTCTGACCACTGTAGTTGCACCTACCTCCTCCCCACATGTCAAAGAACTTAGTATCTAATAATTCTCCCGTTTTACCTGAAGGAAAAGAGAAAAAGAGACATTTGGTACCATCAAATACAGCCAAAATTATTTTACAGAAAACATGCCCAAGTGCTGCAGAAGACACTAGATAAATGAATTACGATAACTTTTCTCTTATGAAAACAGTGTAATGGTTTGTGAAAAAGTGCAGGAAAAGGTAAGAGGAAAAAAGTGAGAAGATCCATGGAAGTGTCAGAGGCCAGGCTGGATGTGGCTTTAAGCAACCTGGTCTAGTAAAAGGTGTGCCCATAGCAGCAGGGCTGGAACTGCTGATCCTTAAGGCCCCTTCAAGCACAGACCATTCTATGATTCTAGGCAGAATTCTCATTTTGCTTCAAGTGGAATCTAAAATAAATGAAAACCATTGACAGGCTCTAAAACCAACACAGAGTATTCAGTTCATATATCTGCCTTTTATTAAAGGTGGTCTTGCAGAAACAGACAGTACAGCTATAGACTGCCTTTCGTGCCACATGGAAAGCCAGAAAGATTAAAATTAGACTGCATGTTTTACTATAGACTGGAAATTGTAAGTAGATTTGAACATCCAGAATAAATAGAAAAAACTGGACAATATAGTACATCTCATTACCTTTTTTTATTATACTGTCTACAAAGGAATATTTGATGGAAGGTGGAGGCTTTTTTAATATATACATTCATTTAAAGTTTGGAAGACAGAGAGAAAGACTGGAGCTATAAAATACAAAGATAGGTATTTTGGTTTTGAATAGATTGAGACAATTTAGGAAAGCAACATAGGATTAGGAAGCATTGTTGAAGTTATGCCTTAGATGATGTAAATCTGAGTACAATCCACAAATAACAACAATTTATATTGCAGTGAAATGGCGAAATGCTATCTTAATCATTTCCTACACATTAAGGACAAATGTGTCAGTACTGACATTTAGTGCAGCTTTCAAGGTAACACACAGTTAAATTTGTTTGGTTTTAATGAAAACTATAAACCCTGAACACAATTACCTAACATGATGTATTTAGATAAGATCTATAGACCAAATACACTGATTCAAGTGAAGAAATAATGAACTGGTCTTTCTGTGTAGAAACTGTTAAAGACGCTAAAAATTTTCACTGAAAACAGAGCAATTGAAGAATACAGTCTACAGTTTAATTAGTGGTGGCAACACACAAGGTCAAAAGAAGTAGCATGCATCTCATGCCTTTTTCCATTTTTCTGCACATTAGGAATTTACATGATGTATCAATAAGACAGTCACCACAGCACTCCATGCTACTATTTTTACAACTCATTTTTAGAAACAAAAAAGCACTGAGTTTTTCTACTTTGTAACAACAAGGCATCAGTGCCAATATCTGACATTATCTCAGTATAAATAAGCTGAATTCCTCCTTTTGTCTTTGGTGCTTGCCTTTCACCACCTCATAGTATTTCATTTTAAGTTTCAGAAACAATTTAAAAATGAAGACAATCTGCCCACTTAAAATGTCACTTACCATTGACCAAGGCCACATTTATTCCTCTGCCAACATTATTTTTAACTCCACTCATTAAACTGAAACAAAATAAATATTATTTTTAATAGGACAATCTTCTGATGTGAAATATTTCTGATTTTTAAATAGGATCAAATTCTAAGAGACATATAGTTAAAAGACTGCATGTTCATCAGTACTTAAATTAAGCAAAATCTTCTTGAACTAATCTGTGTTCTTATAGCACCACTGAATCAATAATAAATACTACCTCAAGTATCCCCAGTTGTAGTGATTTAATTTGATTGCTTAATCATAGTTTCAAAGTATGCCTGTATATTAAGAGTGTCACAAAAAATAGTGTTATTTATTAATAGTTACATTATTAATGTATTAAAAAATAACCAGGTATTAATTTGTGGAGCTCAGCACAGTCACATAACCAACATTTTAAGCCTTTTTTTGTAAGCACATAATGAACAAAAATGTGTTAATAAATTTCAAAGCTAACTGAACAGAAGCACTTAAAATTCACATTAAGAAACAAGAAAGGCAAAGCACTTAGCTACTCATACACACAACAGGAAACCTAACTGCAAGAGAAATATTTAGCACACTGATGGGACTTTAAGCAAAAAGTTGCATACAGTCTTGGACTACAATCACACGACCCCAAAAAAATGTCACAGTCTATGAGAGTAATTTATTGACCAAACTCAGAGGGGCAAAGGGGCTGAAGAGTCCCATTGTGAAATGGAAACCATTCAGAGAGGTAAAGAAGAGGAAACAAGAATGTTAAGATTTAGGGAGGATGCTGTGCTGCCTTAGACCATGGTGGCTGTACCACTCCAGTGAGAGGAAGCTTCCAGACCTCCTCATCCCTGTTCACTGGCTCTGTGTGAAGAACTCTCTTCTGCCTTCAGACGTCAAATATTCCAGCATTAACATTTTGAAGCTCGGATTAAAAGAGGCAACATAAACAGGACAAACAGAAGTCTGGAACAATTACATAATTTAAGATAATGAAGAAGCCTTCAGCTGAGAATAAGGAAAGCATCTTAGCAAAAGCATGTAGGTGCACACATGTCCTTAGTTACAAACACACTCTAACAGATGCTTTAATCCCATCCTGATCAGAATTTCTCTAACCTCTCCAGCTGGCTTTAGGAAGGGGCTGCACGTGTGTACGATCCTGTTATGTTCAAAATTTTTTTCACATATCTTCTGCAGCAATATGATTTTCAGGTCATGTCTGAACACCTGTTCTAAGCAAAGCATCTTTACACACACAGCTTCCATGTCAGCTTTCTCATGCCAACCTCTTAGTGATAGACTAGAAACACGAGATGGTCTATCATACAAGTATGTCAAATATCGTCCTCTCTGGTGCTATCTTTTGCACCCAGAATGAAGACAGAAGCCAACATATAGAGGAATGTTAACTGAATAGACAAGTATCAGAAACAGACTCAGTATTCAGAGAGGCCATGAAAGACTACCAGATAATGGCAACTCTTGGCACAGTGAATTTAAAAGGTTTTAAAGACCTAGTAATCAGAGATGATAGAGTTCATACTCTTCTGTTAGTCCCTTAAAAGTTATACTATCTGCCAAAAACTGTTATTTAAATTAAGACTCTAAATCAGTAAATTCTGAAAGAAAATACTTTAAATTTTCTGCTGAAATGGAGAATTCAGTTCTGGTTAGTAGGAAACTCTACAAGTATTTTAGCCACTGGAGGATCATTTCTGCTCTGATCATCTGATTTTCATGTCATCTGAGCATCCATTCCAAACAAGATAAACACGGCAAATAAAGACTGGAACATAAATGAATAAAGGCAATGTAGTTCTGAACACATTCCTTTACTCCTCCAAAATTTAGTGGGCATTTCATTTACCAAAAAGAATAAGAACTTCCTTTCATTTTAACTAAAAAATTCTCTGTAAATAAAAACAGTTCAAAAATATCTAATATTGAGGTGACTAGACACTGAAATTCCACACATGCATAAAGTTATAATGGATTCAGGTAACAAAAGCTGCAACTGTGAATACAAGAATTATTTGTTACTAAAGGAATGTAGTACAACACTCTATTATTTGGTCACTGTGGCACAATCATGCAACTGGCTTCTTAATAAAGTAAAACTGCATGGAGAAGTTGCTGGTAAGTAAAAAAGTAAATATAGCCCTTTCTAAAAAGTCCATGAAATAGCAACTACAATATTTAATATCTTAATGCTAAGTCCAGCATGTTTTTGTAACTCTGATTATGGCCTCCCAATATAGAACAAGGTTACAATTGGACTTGTATACAGAAGAAATCATGTTTCACATTAAAACATATAATTAAAAAGAAAAATTGAGAAATTACTTGCATTCTGAATTGTATCAGCACCCTTCAGTGCTTTCACAAGTCAAGTGACATCCTTACATTTAATACACGGGAAAAATACTCTATTCTGCAAATATCATTTACAAATTATAAAAATTTGTTCCTGCTGTCTTGTCTTGGAAGTATGAAGAACACAGAGTAATCAGAAAAAAGAAAAAGAACAATGCTTTTGCAGGTGTGAGTTAACAAAACAGCTCTAAAAAAAGAGATACTCAAGAGGAAATGAGGTTTTTTCAGAACTCTGATATATTACTTTATACAGTTAAGACAGCTTCTGCACCATCACGAATACAATCAGCTGCAATGCAACAGCTCCTCACAGGAGGGCAGCCCTTCAACAGTTTTAGAATCTTTCCAAGAATTTACAGTAAACAAGTTGAGAGCTTTTAAAAGAGAAATAAAACCTCTTATGAGCAAAGCAGGAGATCATATAAAATCAACCAAATATTCTGGTGGACACTTAAATAGACGTGACCAGTTTCCCTCTGAAGGAATTCAGAAAGACATTTGCCAAGGAAAGCTGGACTTTAGAATCCAATAGCTGTGCATCAAAGTGCCCACTTAGAGGACTTTCTCCAGCAACTACTTTCTCTTCATCCCTTTCTTCAGCAAAATATCTTGTAAAGGATTTTTTTTTGACAGAAATAACAAAACTCTTCATAATTAATCAATCAGCAAGAACAAAAAACAGTCAGAAGTCCCAAAGTAAACAACCCTACAATCCTGAAATTAAAATATTACTTGCATTTCCACAACTTTTAATCATTGAATCAGCTTAAGTCTTCACAGATATTAAGCCTCCTATATTAAGCAACCAGAATGAGATAGTGGCACGTTTTAGAACACCAGCAGCAACACCATGCTGAGAGATTAGATAAGCCTGCCCAAGGTCACCAAGCAAGTCACCAGCAAGACTGGAAAGCAGAAGGAGCAGCCTGTAGTCCCTACACGCCAAGGTGAACTCCCGCTGAGCACGTGCTCCCCAATTACACTGGGATGCTTTGCTGCAAACTGACTCCCACACAAGCCAGCTTTACAGAGAATGCTAGCCAGTGCTAAAAATAGTCTTCTCTTTAAGATTACTTGAGACTGGTCTTACAGTTAGAGAGTAAAGCAATGGAAAAAGCTACCAATACATTTTTTTCTCTTATACATGAATTATCCTATTTATTATGTGGGGTTCTGTTGTTCACAGAGAAGTTGCCATTGGCTCTAGAATTCATTAGCACCAGCTGCTGTACGTGCTGTCTGTACTAATATGGTGTGAGCTGAGAAACAGCTGAACTGGAGTAGTTTAAATGCAAGTAAAAAGCAAAGTCTTTAAGTGTGACTGATATTAAAAAATTCTAACAACACTAACATTTATGTCTTTTCTGACATGGCACCTGCAAAATCAAGTGGATAGATTATGTTGTAGGAAGCTGCATATTCTAGGTGATGATGAGCAGGAAGAATATTAAGAGGAAAAACACAGTCTAAAAATATTAATATTCCCATTATGAGCATTACTGAAAAGTATTCAGTTAAATACTCTATGCACAGTATTACTGATAATACCGTATCAAAAGTATTATTATTAAAAAGAGGACTTAAAACCAAACTGTGTCTCAAGAAGTTCTTTTCCTCATTTCACAATTATTTTAAGTTTATTAACTTCAGTTACCACCAGCACAGTTAAATAACTACTGATCATTAAAATACTATTTTTCCCTTTTGAAGTCAACCTTTGAAGTAGAGAATACATTCTGACATTGGTACTGAGGAAATACAGTTTAAAAGATTACTAGCAAAAGACAGTACAATTATTCACTGAATTACTATTAGAGGCACAAGTTACTTAGAGATAAGCGTGCATCTGACTTGACAAAGTCTAACTAACCCTTCAGTCTGTAAACCTGAAACAAAGTGCAAGCTATCTTGCATGCATTAAAATACCATACGTTTCTGCATTTACTGCAGAGCATTAAGTGTGCTTCATCCAGAGATAAGGTTATAAAGCAACATGATTTTTCATAGAGTCAAACTGTTTGCAAAAAACCCCTAATTTAAATTGCTGATTTTATGTGCAAAGTGATCTAAGGTTTTGAAAGAGACACTTAGAAACAGGTGAAAATACTTACACATTATCCTCTACACAAATTTTAGGTCCAACAACATTTGCTGCTCCACTTGACATTTTGAATGCAAAATGCTTTTCAGGACAAGCTTTAGAGATCCCACACTTGTATCTTGGAGGTTTTGTAGCTTTCAAAGGAAATAAACCAAGATTTTAGAGAGAACACCATAGGTAGGCTAACAGACAAGTATCAGTTACTTTTCTGAAGGAATTCAAGGAAGAGAGCAAACACAAACACTATCGCAACTGTAGTTACACAGCAGCTTAAAATAATCTAAATTCCTGAAGCACCTCATTATTCCAACTTCTTGCTGTCACCCTGCTGCTTGTTCTGGCACTGTCATCAAAAGCCACAAGCCAAAATTACAAAACATCCTTTACCAGAAATTTAGGAAAATCAGGAAAAGAGGAAATTAGTTTCTGATTGCATCTCAAGTGTAATTAAGACTTTCTTAACTATGAAAATTCATCAGTCTTTCTGTTATTAGTAAAAGAAAGTCACAGCAGTAATACATGCATATGAATACTCACAGTGTGCAGCTGCATCCAGTGCTGATCTAGCTAAAATGAAAACAGAAAGTTTCACAAGATGTTACTATTAAAGTGTCATCTGCTGTATAATATCCTATAAATGTAAAATCTTTCTGTACCCCTATAAAAACAGACTGGCTGAAATGAAGTATCAAATACACCTGAATGTCAAACTCCAATAAAAAACAACTTTTATGGATTAGAAGAATGAAAGAGATTGGGAATGCCACTCAGAAGCACTGCCTTAATTTATGACTGAGAGCCATGGTGAGTCATGGAGTCAAAAACTCACAGAGATCCAAAACATCCGAGAATTTATGCAGTTCTGGGCAATAAAGTTAAATTAATTCCCTCCTTACAGCTTCATTGGGATGGGGTTCCTTTCACCTAAACTGGAAGCCTGCAGCTCAGGTGTATTTCAACCCAACCACTCATGACTCCCTTTCTCAGGATACAAAGAGACACGAGTGCCCCCATCATGCCCACGTCTGAATGACACCTCTGTCTCTTCAGTGATTACTAAAAATGTTGACAGGTTCAGATGGCAGCTCATACTGCAGTAATCCAGAGTTAAAGAACACAAACTCCACCCATGAACAAAAAATTGTTGAGTTTTTTTGGTCATGAAAGCACCTCAAAAGATAATTCTGGTTCAAAATAGGCTCTGAATTTTGAGACACCTCAACTGCTGATCTAGCTCTGTGTAGACCCTGGGCATATCTGAAATGTTTTGATTACTGCACATTCAACTTAACACGGTCCCCGCACAAGAGAAAAAGGCCACCCAAAACAAATTCTGAATCTCTTTAGCAGTAGTAAGGCAGAGCACAGATCTCCAGAAACATGGTTCAAGTCACCTAGTTTATTACTCCACACTAAGAATGCATTTCCACTAAACAAAGAAAAAGCAGGCAAAATTATGTATCCTTGGCAGACAAAAGAATCAAACTCATTACGAGCGTAGGTTAAATATTTCACACAGAAAATAATTTAATACACACAATATATATAAAAAATAACAAGCACACATAGTAAACGCAGAATTCTTAGGTTGAAGAACCTAAGGCAAAACAAATGCAATATTCTTGATAAAGGCTCAAGTAAGTATTAAATAGATGTCCAGTGAAAACTAAGTCATCACTTACCAAATATGTGTCCTAAGTTTGCATCCATTTTTATTTCAAACACTTGAGATATGACATAAAACGTCAATAAAAAGATTGCTATAACTACTACCAACTTTGCAGCACCTGTTAAGAAACAAAAAAAAATTTCAAAAAATTATCTGGAAATGGTAACATTAGTTTACCAAAATAAGCAACATGAGAAATGTGTACCAGATTACATTCTGGGGAACTCAGAAATAGGATGATCATTTGCAGACCTACTGAACAGAATAAATTTGAGAAAGGTATCGATATTATGGATGTACATTATAATGCAGGGTGGATATTATAGTGTAGGATGTAACTGCACTCATCCATCAGGTTATCATACCAAATGCACACTCTGGTCTTAACTTTCTCCACCTTCCTGCTTGTCTGACACCATAGTACACCAACTCAGCTGAGCAGTCAGGAGAAACCAGACTTTTCCACGAAAATCCAGCTTAACCAAACGAACGAAGATGATCTACCTGACTGTTGTCCAAAGGCAAAATTCCCACCTTCCCCATGCCACTTCCCTATTCTTAGCCTTGAAAACCTGGTTCCTCACTGTTCACAAATACTGTGTTTCCCCCGCCCTCAAACTGAGCTACCTCTGTTTAAATGAGACACCCAGACTGAGTGATTAGAGATCTGTTTATATACTGCAGCTTGGCCCCTATGGTCAGTCAGCTTTGAGTATTACATTAAAAACAAACAAACAAACATCAAAAAACCCCAAACTTGAAACCACCAGTCAACCAGAAACAAGCATTCTCACCTACTTTTCAAGAAATTCATATTCATGACCTTCAAAAAGCACTTTGATGACTCAAAGTCTATTTTAAAATAAGTGAGAAAAAGCAGTTCCTCTCCCCTCCCCCTTTTAATATATTGAAGTCGCAGTTAGTTTGAAGTTTTACAAGCCTAAGTTCCTCCAGTGCTGAGTGCCCAAGCTACTTCCTGGGAGAAGAGCTGTATGCATACAACCACAGCAACTTACATCTGAAATGGAAATGTATGTGACACTGCCACAAACCTCACCATTTTTTAGCATAATTTGCAATACATTCTTACAGAATACTCCACTCCTAACTGACTGTAAAATACTGACTGAGAGTAGAAGTCAGGTGAGGAGGCATCTGGTCAACATCCTGTCTTCCTATCTCATTGCAGTATGGCAAACTGGTTGGAAGAATCAACCTTAAACCATGCTCCTTTTTCTCAGATTGCCAGCCAAATACATCCTCTAAAAAAACCCAAACTTATATATTCCTGCAGATCTCAGACTGCTGCTGTGATGGGCTGTTCAGAAAATCTTTAAATAGACAGATTACTCAGCCTCCAGAAGGATGAGAGATGCTAATCAATCCTCCCAAAAGGCTAAAAAAAGATAAGGGAGTAGAAAAAAGCAAAGAAAGATTAAGAAAGACACAAGGGTTTTTTGTTTGTTGTTTGGTCTTTTTCATGTGTGAGCACATACATACTATGATGTAAGAAAACATAGGTGCAAAACTAAATTAAAAATATTATGCTGGAACTCCAAAGATCACTGCAGTTGAAGGGAACCAAGCGTTAGCACTGGAGAAACAGATGATCTGAACATACGTTAAAAAGTGAGGTAAAGGTTTTCCAAGCAACAGTGCTTAAAACCACAAGGTGGTACCAGATTTTGGAATGTGTCACCTAGCAAGTGACATTTGGAGAGCATGTTGTTCTAGTATATAGTATGTGAGAGCAACGAGAACTTAGTCTGGGGACTAACCATTCCCTCTACTCTGTATTCTGAGCTTTTCAACTGAACTGCAAGTGTTCCCTTCAAAAGAAGAGTAGGAAATCTCCTAGAAGATTCTTCAAGCATTTGAACCAAAACTGGCATGTTTGCTACATGTGAAACATTCTAAAGGAACTGCTGTATCTTCTTTGTGGCTTTAGCAAAAAAAAAATAGTTTGACAGAAGGGAAAAAAACCCTAAACATGTTTAGCAAACAATTTTCCAGGTGAATCAGGCACCTAAAAATTGGAGCATTTTCCAGTTTGTTATCAGATTTACTTTAGCAAGTTGCTCCCAGTTATACATGCTGGGGTTAATAAAGCAAATTTAGGAGTAGTGACAGAAATTGACTAATTTTACGCATTAACAAGGTCTTGGAAGAAGTGTCATTTTCTCCTAGAAGAGGCAACAGTTTCTCCTTCTGCAAAATAACACTGTAACTATTGATAAAAGTGCAATGCACTCAACTGAAATCAAAAATGTTCCATTACACAGGCTATTCTACTTGACAAAATGTCTAAAATAATGTTTTCTTTTAACGTTGTATTGTCAAAGATCTTATTTTTACAACCACTAGACCTTCTGTCAAGTAGAATTAGTTTCTCAAAGCCTGTACCACAGTAACTTACCTCTATGGAAAGGCTTTTATAGTTTTCAAACTCCTAGCAACAATTCAGAAAGTTTCAGACGCTTAAAACAGCACATAGCAATTTTAGTTAGGGTGCGAGGCAAGGAAGAAATGGCTTAAGACAACTATTTCCCACTTCCTTATTCTTTCATCACCTTAGAGAATTAGCAGCCAAAATACATCAAGTCATGGCACCTTAAGCAATCACTGCAGATCAGCTACAGCATTTTAACAAGGTGATTGTTCCTTGACCATACGAAATTCCAAAATGAGTTTCATTAAACATCAATAAAGTACCACAGCAGTGCCTATTACGCCAGTTAAGTGAAGCATATCCTGACAAAGTTTGATGAGGATATGAAACTGAGTGAGGAAGTGGGCACGTCTAAAGGGAGAGGCAACCTGCAGGAACACCTGGACAGGCTGGAAGAGTGGGCCAATGCTAATAGTGAACTTCAAGGAGAAGCGTAAGGTCTTCCACTGCAGAAATCATAATCCTGGAGCAAAGAACAGACTGGAATCTACCCAGCTGGGGAGCAGCTCTATGGAAAGGGACCAGGGGATCCTGATGGACAATAAGCTCAATACAAATGGAGGGTGCTGACAAAGAAGCCAACAGGATGTTAGGCTGTGTCAACAAGGGCATCACCAGCAGAGAGAGATAAAGTTATTATCCCTCTCTGCACAGCACTTGCCAGGCCACACTTGTTATACTCCCTTCAGTTTAAAAAAAGAAGAAGAAGAAGACAGACCAACACAAAGATGATCAAAGGACTGGGAAGCCTGCCCGATGAGGAAAGGCTGAGACTGCTGGCTTTGTTCAGCCTTGCAAAAAGACTTACAGGAGAACTTAGTACCATGTTGCAGTATTTCAAGGGTGGCTACAAAGAAGATGGAGATTCCCTTTCTGCAAGGAGTCCCACTGAAAACAAGAGGCGTAGTGGGTACAAGTTATTCTGGGGAAGATTTCAGTTGGACACGGAAAATTTTTCACAATGAGAAAAATCAGACATTGGAATAATCTCCCCAGGGAAGTGGTGGACTCCCCAGCATAGGCCATTTTAAAACCAGCTTGAACAGAATGCTGGGCCATTGTAGAAAGATGGCTAGGGTCCAAATTAGAGCAAGTTACAGCAGTATGAAAATTATAGGGCAAGATACAGCTGCTACTCCCTGGATGGAATGCTGTGAGCATGCTCCAAACCTACCCCACAATGATTCTCCCCACACACAGTCTGCAACCTCAAGCACAAGCTAATGGGGAACAGAGAGCCAGGCTCTGTTGAAACCAAACGGTACTTTGTAGCTGATAAACCTGCACAGCAGCTCCTGTCAACCAAGGGAGACAGGAGCAGATATCTTGCTGCTGAATCAGCAACTGTGGGAAAAATCACTCCCCTGAGATGAACCTGGTTCTCTGTATCATAAATGTAATATCAACTCACACCATCATCCCAAAATTACCACCCTCCAGGGTACGACCACCCCTCACTGAGCATGTACTCTGTATTTTATTGACTATATCTGTAAGAGCGAAGCAAGACCATTTTCCACCAATGAGTAACAAAAGTATGTATTACTAGAGTCACTCAAGATCTACCCAAATGAAAAGGAAATTCACTGAAGGATCCCCATGATAGGACACTGACAGACTTGTCAGGCACAAAGACTTTGGATTTCTAGGTGGGCTGACAGACTAATCAGAAACTAAAGGTTTCAGGAAATCTCCACTTTTCACAAGAAAACCATCTTATCTAGACCAGGCTTTTGCCCAGAAATGTTGGACCAGATGCTTCTTGAGGTCCCTTTTAACCTGCTATTCTATCATTCTGTGACTGTAAAACCTTATTGTCACAACTTGTTATTGTTGTCCATAGCAGTTGTTTCACAAATGACCAAAGTCTGATTTTACTGAGCGTACTTACCTGCTATTCTCATGTTTAGTCTTCAGCCAGCTAATGACACTATTGCATTAAAACAGCCACCTACGGGGAAAGAAAAAAAAAACAAAACAAAAACTAAGAACCAAAAACTAAGAACTACTTCACTGTAATTACAGCCAAAAAACCCACAGATGAGTAAAAACCCCACAGATTTTCTAGTTAATAAAATTAATGATGATTATTCTGAATACCTATTTCTTAACACTCACAGTTAAAGAAAGATTTAAGATGGATTTCTGATAACCTGCTTTCATTTGTTTCTCCACAAAACAAGTGTTCAGAAAAAACATTAATTTCATTTAATCCACTACTAATTCAGTTTAACTTTCAATTAAATTCAGTTTAGTCTTTCAATATGTGACCTAAGTACTTATCAGTGCTCTATCTAAGTAGTCTTTAGTTTCCTAAAGCTATGTGGTAAAAGTCAGCAACTCCACCTGCACCCATTCAAAACCCTACCTGCTTCTGTGTGCAAGTTATTTGGCAACATTTTCTTTCTTTGAAGACAAAAGATTTAAGCATTTTGGCCTTTAGGATACTAGGTAAACTGCATTCAGTGGAACTAAAAGAAGGCCAACACTTTAACCTATGCATTACAGAAAGGTAACAACACATTTGTCACTCACAGGTACAGCCAGAGGAATAACATGGTCAACAATGACGAAACACCAACCTTAGTACTCCCATTATTTCAGAATAAACTGAAAACCACTCTAAGCAAACAGCATCTAAGTATCCACAAGCTTTGCCACACAAAGTCAAAGTGGGCCACAAACTCCACAGGCTTTGCACAAAAGCTCCCCCACCTCCTCCTCCTCAAGCAATGCAGGGTCCAGGGGTCATACCAAATCTTCTGCCCTCTACCTGCAGAGCCAGGGCTGCTCCTGGCTCCGCACCATGCTCATGCTCAGTCCTGGTGGGCCCACGTTGCACTGAGCCTGGACATCTGGAACAACTTTCCCCCGATTCAGGGATCTTGTTGAATCATCTACACTAAGGCCACATTTGAAAACATGTAATCAGCTATCACTCCAATCCAAGTAGATGTCCCAGACCCCCCATCACAAAAGCATCCCTAACCCTCTGCATTCCTATGCCATGATTTTGAAAATCATCAAACACATTATCTTAAGAAATTATTAGAGAAACTGCTGTTATTAGAAATACAAATTATTTGGAGACAAGCACCAAAACACCCACATAGTTCCCATGGTCTATACTAGGGAGAAAAAACTGGTATCATGCAGACAATCTTTTGCCTTCACTTAGTTCAGTATCTTCAAGTTCAGTGATTTGTGTCCAGATCTTCTTTGCCAGACTCAGTCATTCTGCTTGATCCCTTCAAGTTTACAAGAAAATAGTCAGCAGAGAAATCAACAGGGGAAAAAAACTGCAAATACAGAAATATTTATTTCTATTCTATTGGAATTTGAAAATACTTATCACCAAAGCTTAAAAGCGACAAATGTAGCTGAGTGCTAATGTTGTACTGTAAGGGAAATCTCACAGCACATTACAGACCATAATATATCCATTTAGTTGTAGCCACATGCATTATATCCTCATATAATAACTTCTTTCAGTGAAAGGCTAGTATTTATCTGTCTTGTAAAAAAGGCAAAAGAAAATCCGTTAGGGCAGATAAACCCATTTTATTTCAAAGTCTTTGAACAGAATTATTTTAGGCTTCTTCCTCTCCACACACCCAAAAATAGATCAGTGTTACAATAAACACTGCACTTAGAACAACTACAAGCTTCTTTTAAGTCTACACTGAAAAAAGAAGTTCCTTTTTTTGTTTCACTCTAAACAAAAACACATCATGAATTCAAAGCATGAGAACAAGAATATGAACAAAACCAGAAAAAGAATCTAAGTGAAACAATCAAATGATCTAACCTTGACTGCTTTTATCCCAACATCTCCTTTCACCCATCTCAGGGAACATTATTTGTTGCAATCAACAAATAAGAGTATGCAGTCTTTTTTAAGCGTAGAATGTTTTTTTTTTTATTTAGAAAAAGGAAAAATGAGTGTGCTATGCCTCAACTTGAAAGGAATTTACAAAATTTAGTGATTATTCTTCTAAATTACAGTATCCTGAAAAATCATGGGGGTTGATTTGCAGAATAGTACAGTAGTGCTACAGTACAGACAAGTGCTGCACAGCACTTTCCAGCTGCAGGAAAATAATTTATGGACATCAAATCTTTTTCCTACACAGCATTACCTTAGATTTTTTTTTTTAAAATAATTCAAGACAGAACACAAATAAAACAGGACAAGCCATGAACCCTTATGAACACTTATAGACCATTACTCCACATCTTTGGTATTAGACCTCATAACTGAAATCAGAGAACCGACTAGAAAATAGATTTGGAATTTTTACTAGTGCACATTTTAGGATCATTTAAAAACAAACAAAGAACACAGGACCACAACTACGCTTGCTTAGATTCAGATGCACAAAATCAGTACCAACAACATTCCTTTGACTGCTTTAGAAATGGGCCAAAATAACCCAAACACTGTTTTTCTCTTCTTTGATGTAAGATTCCATCAAGCAGAGGCAGCAGAATTAGAACCTTAGTATCCTCATGACTTACGAATGTCAAGTAATGCAAACAATCCTTTATTACCACACTGTTTTCTGTCAGGCAGTACAAAAATTCTCCCAAGTGTCACTTATTAGAGACTGAGGCAGGAGGTGCAGCCCATAGCAGGGTTGAGAGGCAGGGTCCCGATGAGTACAGCAGAACCCTATGGAGATGCAAAGGCCAAGGAAAACAACACAAAACAGAAGTGATCAACATCTCCAAGGTGAAAAGTAAACTGGCTGGTTTTGGGAAGCATTATGTGACTCAAAGACAGACTTTCTTTTACTTCAGACTGTTTTCTTAGCACAAAACCTAGGAAGTTTGTCAGTCAAGGTCTATGACTTGGCTAGCAGAAAGAAACCAGAAATTCTAATGTGCAGCAGAGCTTTGAAATGAAAAGCTATCCACAAAAGAACCTGAACAGGAGAAGAAAAGAAGTTCCAGGTTATAAATCCTTCTTGAATGCTGGTATGTCATTGTCCAGTTCTCTACATGGAGTTGCACAACTATCCATGCAAAAAAGATTATTCTGGATACAAACTGGTAGGGAGAGGATAGATGGAAAGAGTTGGGAGCTGAGGTTACTGGTTGCTTTTTTTCTGCATCTTTGTGCATCCCAAACAACCCCCACAACACTCTGAAATGCTCTGCATAGGTCATAGAAAACAGTAGCATACAAAAAAGATACTCAACACAAATACAAAAAATTTAATACATTAATCCACAGAACAACTGCATATATTTTTATTCATACCTAAACTAGTTTCAATAAGTGGATCAGCAGATGCTTGCTTTTAAAAGTAACCTGTGTCTCTTGAGGGAACCCTGCTAGGTCCTTCCCAGAGGAAGCTTATAGTATAACTTTGTTTAGGAAAATTACAAACCTATAATCCTTCCAAGTAAATCATCATCATCATCATATTTTGTTAGATGATATCAAGTTTCTAACACAACGAGTTCTTTCTACTTTCATGTATTAGACAGACTTGTCAACAAGTAAGTTTTCCTCCTAGAATCATTGGGCAAGAAACTGCACGGAGACAACTGACAAATTAACAGCTTGTATTAATACTGCCTCACTGACATAACACTGAATGAAGAGCAGATTTCAGTCCCAAGCTGAATGCAATTCAATTTGGTTAATTCTTCATCAGGCTTTTATTGACACTTATCCAGAGATGGTGCCATGAGGCACACGTCACTAGGACAGGAGCTCAGCCTCTGTCCTATTTACTGTGCAGAAAGCTGTGGCCACTTGCCACAAACTTCGGTTTAAAAGGTGTTTCAAGCACGATTGTAACTAATGTTTCAAAGGATAATAATGAAACATGTAGATTAGTCTATTTCATTCCCAGGATAATAGTATTTCATTAGCAACTTGGTAACATGAGTGGATTACACTTACAAAACAGGCACACAAAAAAACAAGTAAAGATGAGAGACAAGAATTTAGAAGGTCAAGATAATTTTGAATTCTAACCTTAGCTGATTAGGCAGAGGTCCCAAAAATCAACAATACTTAATAAAACAGAAAGTAATACACTTCAAAATGGACATCAAGTGCAGCAAAACAAGCAGCAGAAATGGAAAAGGAGATTACAGCAGCACTCTAATATTGGGGTCAACAATGTACTGCCACAAAAGTGTAACTGCTGTGAACTGCACTGACAGGACTGCTGTGTATGGAAAAAAAAAGCAATTACTCTCCTCTGCCTAAATAAACAAAAAATACCCTGCTATCTTGACTTTTAACTGAGACCCATGTGCAGTTTTTTCCTAAGTCTATCTTAATGCATAATCCCCAAATGGAAGAATCTAGATAAGGATTACATGACCTAAATAAACCAACTAAGGGATAAAAGAATCAAGTCTGATTTGCAAGGAACTGTGAAAGGGAGAAGTAAGGATCAGACATCTCTATCTCTTACCTTCAAGGTGTTATTTTAAGATTTTTTAGAAATACATTTAATTTTTTAAAATACTATTATTTCTAAGAAATATAAAATATTTATTAAATACATCATTATTTTAAATATATATTTTAAAAACATATTTTTTTGGTAAAAAAATGCTGAGAATAACCATTCTCATTATTCTCTGGCTGCTGCTTTCCTATTTGTAGTTATAATATTGAAGAAAACCAACCTTCGGGTTACAAGGATAAACAAAAAATATAAAAGAAGGCTGTAAATCATCATGGAAGTCTGGAAACAGAGACAGTTTTTCTTAACGGAGATAGCCTACAAGGTGTGAGCTAATGTCCCCTTCAATATTAAGCCCACATTTTTATACTATTATATGCAAATCTGTACCTAGGTTATATAATATTAAAATCTGTGGCAGCCTGAGATGCTTTGCATTCAATTCAGGGGGAAATTTTTCCTCTAGACCAGGACTTAAGTGACTGTATAATACTTTCTAGCAAGGTCAAATAATGTTATAACTGGTTTTGTATATGTAAGTTATTTGTTAATATGAATAGCATACACTGTACTAGAACTAAACAAGTATTTAAAATCACTTTGTACCAAAAGAAAAGAAAGAAAAAAGCTTGAGCTTTAGTGTTTATTTCCAAGACTTTAGTAGATTAGGATGTTGTCTCTTGTTTTGGTTTTTTTTGCAGCATGAACTGCATTTCTCTATGATTAGCAGATGCATTTTCTTCCTATCAGAGAACAGCAAAAAATCTTCCAAACAAAAAAAATGAGCTTTTCATACCTGGTAAAATACAATTGATGAAACAACATTGTGTTTAATCCAGCCTCTGTTGATAAGATATTTCAGTGTGTTGTGTTCAAGCAGTTCAGAGTAGTGGTGGTATTATTACTCAAAATTACACAGTGAATTAGATATGTCAAGGACAGCATCAGCTATTCTTATATGATTTCTGGTTTTAAACCAGTGGTTGTGCCAACTTGAATTACATGCCATGGACAAAACAGCAGACACATTCAAAATCATTCAAGACTATTTCATTAAAATGCAGGATGCATTTTCTTATTCACATGATTGCTTACTTTTCTGCTAGGCTACGAATAGTTTTTCCAATATGTTTACAAAATTATTTTAATTTGAAATTATTAATTTAATTTGAAATTAGTGAAGGACACATATAGAAAAGAATTATACCTTTAAAAAAGTAAATAGTATAACTCAATTTTATTGTCCAATCATGTGCCACTGGTGTCTTCTGGAAACACAGGCTATGACCCCAGTAGTTGCTCCCTATGGGCAGCACTCCTACATCCATAGAAATTCTTTGAGGTTCTGGCAGAACTCCATATAGGGAAAAGGTTTGTCTGCACAGAACAATTTAGAGCCTCAGGAATACCTATTTTCTTTTCTCCTTTGTGACAAATGGCATCATGAAGTAAAATTATTAATTTCATATAAAAATGAGAACACCAAAATTGTGTTCTTCCATATACATATTAAGGTTCATCTTGGCATTCCAGACAACTGAATCAGACATAAAGTGTTTGCTTGTAAAAACAAGATTATATTTTAAATTATATCAAATTATATCTACAACAAATAAATACAGATAAATTTAGGAATGAAACCCGAGCTTATTCCAAAATTAAAAATAGATAATTCAGCTACTGTTGCATATCCTATGTTGTGAATACCAATTATGGGGTTTCACTTTTAAGAAAGGAAATACACATGAGAAGCAGCATTGTGCCTGAGTGTTTTGATACTGGATGTGCAAAACAAACCTTTCCCAAATGGCATGTCAAATCACTGACCATGCAAGCTTTTGCTAGTGGCATCAAGCCAGTACTTTCACCTTAGGCAACACACAAACTAGCCAGTCTCAAACACTGAAAAATTCTTCTGAATCCCGAGAAGCCGAGATAAAACTACTAAGGCATTCATTCTTCCCACAGAGAATGAAACTCAACCCACATTCTTTTTGCAATTAAAAAAACAAAACAAAACCAATCCAAGAAAAAAAAGGCAACATAACTAATCAACAACAAAAAAAGAATCTGGTCTTATACGCACTCAATCCATACTTTGAAGACTCTTCTCAATTATTACACAAAATTTACTGGTCCATATAGGTAAGAAGGTGATTTATGTTCCCTAAAACTCACACTATTTATATGTGATAAATTAAATCTTACCATTGCTGCTGACATACCTACTGAAGAGAATCTTAGCTCTGTGTTTCATGGGCTTGGATAATATCACATATTGAAGATCAGATAGATAAAATCCTCAAGGACAAATTGCTGAACCTCATTCATCAACTTACTTCCCCACTTCATCACAGCAAACTACATAAATCTCACAATAAGGATTTAAGAGAATGAGGTACCTCAAACTATTTTGTAAATGAAACACTGCTGTAATTACCACCTGTTCAAAAGCTCAAAACTAATTTTTTTCTTCTATCATACTTTTAAGACAAAAATTACCACCTTGGCTTTGTAAGACAGCAAAGTCTGTACAGTTTTTCTACAACAGGAAGTAAATAAAATGTGTTGCAAAGCTTTATCTGTGGGATCACCAAGTCCCACCTGAAGGTGTTACCAGAATCTAGTGGATGCTTCAAATATACAAGAACTTTCACATCTTTATATCAGTAAAAAAAACACCAAGCCTCTTATTAGAATATTGCATCACTATCAACAATATTATCCTGCCCTATAGAGCAATTCTCATCAGACCTACCATACCAAGGGATATGTGCCTGAAGAACAATAAGTGTACACATAATTACTGTGATGTCTCAGAATGGCTCAGAATGGAAGGGACCCCAGTGGATCTTCTGTTTGAGCTGGGTCATCCCAGAGCTCATTGCACAGGATTGTGTCCAGACAGTTCTGGAATATCTTCAGTGAGAGAGACACCACAGCCTCTCTGTGCAACCTGTTCCAGTGCATGATCACTGCACAATGAAGTTCTTCCTCAGAAGAACTCTATTTAGGTGGAACTTCCCAGGCATCAGTTGCTGCCCACTGCCTTGTGTCCTACTGCTCAGCCCCACCGAGCAGAGCCTGACTCCATCCTCTTGACACCCTTCCTTCAGATACTGACAGACATTGATGAGGTCCTCTCTCAGTCATCTCTTCTCATGGCTGAACAGGCCCAGTTCTCTCAGCCCTTCCTTGTAAGAAAGATACTCCATGCCTTAACTATCACTGCTGGACCTGCCCCATGAGCTCCATGTGTCTCATGTACTGAGGACTTAACAGAAGAACATATGACCACCACATAAATTTACTTGAGAGTATGGTTAAAGAACATCATTTTACACTGAGGGCCATTTAAAATAAATTTATCAAGCAAGCAAGGAGAAGAGGCAAGGAGCATTACAAATACTTCCTCAACAGTTCCAGCTTTATTGCAAGAAAACCAGTTGGCTCCTCTGCACTACTCTTCTCCCCAATCACAGTAAGACTCTAGATAGTAGCTTTAAGGTGTCAGAATGAGATGATCATCCTTTGAATGAGATTCATTTACTGCACAGACCACCACAACAACCTCATCCCAGAGATGCCTACCAAGACTACAAACACAGCAAGACATGGAGTTTGCATACACTTTGCAAGGCAGAGAGGATTAAGGCTACTAATAGTAACAAGGGACATCTCCACACACTAATGGAAATAAAACCAAGTCTATACTACCTACCAAGCATTTAAACTTCTTTAACAAAAGCTCAGCATGATCTGAGACTGAATGCTGGAGAGGAGTTTTAACCTTTTCTCCATAGCAAGCTGATCTCACCAGGAAGCTGGGGGAAAGTACTCCCCAGTGACAGTCACTGCTCACAGCACTGCTGGCATCCTAGTTCCTCTTGTTCCAAGGGGCACTGAAATCCATGCTCCACTGCAGTGCCCCTTGTCATCTACTCATCCCCCACGTGAGGCAGCATTTGGATGGGCTTCGGCCCTTTGCAGGATTAAAAGAGCACATCACTGGCTGAACAGAGCACCCAGCAGAAAAAGCACTGCACATCAGCTCTGGGAAGGAGGACAGCAGCAGGCTCAGCACACAGAAGGGCCATGCTATGCCTACAGAATACTGCTAATGGGATCCCACTGCATGGATGAAACTGCTGCTGGTACCCAATAACATCCATATGCATGAGGCACCCAGAACCAAAGTGCTTCTGTGGTGCAGGCAAGTCATTGCTACCAGTCTGTATTAGCACTGGACAGGCCATCATTTGTGAGTGATGATGTGAAAGATGCTTGAAAATGGAAAAGAAGTCAGTCAGTGACATGATTCTCAACAGCTCTACAGTGACTCACTTCTTCCTACTGAAGATGCACAAGACAGTCCCAAAACTTGTAGTTTCTAGATTGGTTTCTGAGCATGATGATATCAAAAAGATCCACAACCTACATCTTGGCTAGGTGCAATCTTACAGCAACCACTACCAAAACCATAAGCCATGTCTGAGAGGAATAATTTCACAAAAAAAAAAAAAAATCTAGGGACAATGTATTCTTTTTATTTATTATATTTAGATAATTTGTACACTTTAATATTTAGTTAACAACTGGTATACATCCACTAACTAAAATCCAACACAGCCATTTTCCATCCTTTGATATGTTATAACCTAAGCATCATCATGGGTGGGGAATTCTAAAGTTTTGCTGCATAGGAATTTACTGTTTGTCATTACCTATGTAGAAATTTGCCACATCAGGAACATAAAACCTCCTCTGAGGAACAGCATCCCTCAGTGACAGAAAGGTGCTTATTGCAGTGAGCTTACCACTGAAACTCTATATGCACAGGTGACACGAAGATGCTGATATGAAACCACTGCAAACTCTAACAACTTCTGATGCCAACCCCTCTGGATCATGCTGCTCTAAGAGAAATACCCTAATTGTTACAGGAACTCCTTTAATAAATTCCTGCCTGAATCTACTCAAATGAAATTCCAAAACCATTCATGTGCCATTGACATTCAGCTGACCAACAAGCACATGAGCAGTCAGGGCAGTTCCATCATCAACCACCTCCCCTAGAAAGTGCAAGAGTCTCAAGGCTGATCCAAAAGCAGAATTAAGTGTCTGGAAGCAGGTCAGCAGCTTTCTAGCAGCAGCAATACTAGCAAACATTTGTGAAGTGATGACTCAGCTAACTGGTGAGACTCACAACAGATCAAAACAAAAAACAAAATAAATTTTTTTACTACTAGGAGATGGTTACTTTCTCCTCAGACAAAAGACAGCTGGAGAGAGGGTGGGAGAAGGGAAGGAAGCCAGCCAGTCACAAGAAAGCAAGTCTTATGAATAGGGGGGAGACTCTCATGTATTTCAATATTAAGATTTTAACTGGACTGTCATGAGAACTAGCACATGTTTGTACATATAAACACATCGTGCAACTTTCTGCCACTAATACTGACTCAATAGTCACATTAAATGCAGCAGAGAGTTTATTCCTGTAGCTCCCCCTGTCCTGTTAGTCTTCCAAAGTTTCTCCTCTCTTCCACTAAGTTTGTTCCACATTCTCTTGGCACTGAAGATATGAGGCCAAGGCTGGAAAATTCTAAGGTGCAGCTCAGTCTGCAAATAAAGATACAAACTATTTTTATATTATAAAGATGCAGTACTGTATATGGAGAGCACAAATAATTTAATAACTCCAAAAGACCAACTTTTGTTAATGCCCTGTGAAAACTTTGGTGTGATTGAGTTTCAGGAACCCTGGGTGAAATACCATTTAATATAGTCATCCACCATTTATTATAAACATCAACAAACTACTGAAGAAGGATAAGATTTTTAAATTTGTGGATAACACCAAAATGGAAGCAGATAGAAACAAATTACAGGGTGGAATAAGAGCTACAAATTACCCAGAAAATATTTATTTATTTTAACAAAAAAAATTCCTTAAGTCCTCTCAGGATGCATATACCCTTAACAAAGTATGAGGAGGCTATGCTTGGATTCATGGTTAGACAGAGAATTTTAGATGATGAAGCAGGAAGTCAGGAGCACCTATTTATAGGTTACAGATGCTTAAGCTAAGAAGTGCTAAGAAATGAAATTTCAAGCAGCAATACCAGTTTAAAGTTACTTCCTCATCACACTTCTGCTGTGTTCTCATGCCACGACCTCAGGCCTATATTGTAATAGGAAGCATGAAAATTTATGAGATAGGTGAGCTCACCTGCCAGGCTGCTCCAACCCACGTGATTTTGCTCACTAAGGAAATTCAATGTAGAAAGAGAATGTAACTTAAGACAGATTAGAGGACAACTTTCAATAGTGTTGAGATGCCAAGAGCAGCAGCATCGGGCTGCTAGTTTTGCTCGCCTATATCATGGTCTCACTTCAAGACTATCAGATTTCTGATATCAATGAAAATTACATTTTTTCTAAGAATTTATGTACAATCTTGGTTTCAGACCATTGTGAGACTTCTCAGACAAATCTTTCCAAACTGCAAAACGATTACAATAATTAGTTTTGTTGACAGCAAAACAATTGTCACAGGGTTATACAGCTGGACATTGGCAGGTAAAACATGGAGGTTTACAATAATCATGTCTGAAGTTCTACACAGACTCAGCAAATTTTAGTGAAAAACTCAGAACTGAACATACATATCACTTTTATAATGACTCATAGACATACTGATTACCAATATAAGTAGAAAGACCTGCAGCCATTACACTCACATGTCAATCCCTTGACTTCACTGGAACTTTAAAAACCAGAACCTAAGTTCTATTTGAACAACAAGTTCTCTTTGACCAATCTAAATATTTAAGAACAGGTTCTCTGTATCTGCTGTGGATTCATTTTATGGACACCTAATCTTTAGCCTACAAAATAATCTGTAAGCAGACAGGTATTTTTGCATAGAACCAATCCATCTTATGATCTTATTAAAAAAAAAAAACAGTTTTTTGTATGTTAGTATTTCCCCCCCAAACTTGAAAACTAAACATTCAGAATTCGCTTTTTAAATATTAATTCTCCAAAGTTCCACTAAAATTTTAAACTCTTTCTACATTACCCCTCTCTTCTTAAAGCACTAAGAGTTCTCATAAATGTGGGTGGTGACTGGATAGCTGAACTGAAAGAGTTGTGGTCAGTGCCCAGGGTCCAAGGGAGGAGCGCAGTGACAAATGGTGTGCCTCAGAGGTTGGTATTGGGATGATGACTAGACACTGACACAGGTTTGCCAGAGAGGAGGTAGGTAACCCATCCCTGGAAGCACTCAAGGCTAGGTCTGGATGGGGCTTTAAGCAACCTGGTCTAGTGGAAGGTGTCCCTGCCCATGGCACGGGGCTGGAATTAGATTGTCTTTAAGGTCCCTTCCAAGCCAAACCATTCTATGATTCTATGTAGAGCACATATGCCCTGAAGCACTCGGGCTGCACTTAGGCTGGGCAGGAACTCGCGGTTCTGTGAAGCACCTATTATTATTTATTTACTCTGCACTCTTACTGGGTGAAATGGTCGGGACTTTTACAAAGAGATGGAAGCAACGGCCTGCAACAAACAGGTGCTTCCTCCACCCTGAAGTGATTAGATGTCATTACATGACACCAGCAAGCTATTAGCTTGTGAAGAGCCTACCTGCAGGCTTAAAGCAAGTCACACAACTTGTTTTGCCACACAAACAACTATGCAAACCAACAGTTGAGAAAGATTTCTTCATATTTAAAAGAAACTCTGGAGGGAAAATGTGCTGATGAAGACACTCACACCTTGAGAAGTTTTGAAAGCTCTAAAAGAGAGAAAACAACACCACTGTTTTACAGTCACAAACCAGCCATTTCTGCTGTGGGTTTGTGGTTTTGACTCTTTGTCTAAATAACTCCCCAATTAGTATTAAATAAATACTTTGATAAAAGAGAGGAGCAGTCAGTTGGGTTTGCCAGCAAAGAGTCACCACGGGCTCCAAGCCTGTGGAGCATTATAGGCCACGCAGAATATTAAAAATAACTGGTATATGCAAAGATCACACAAGTCCGGAGTTACTACATTGTCTTTTAACCTCTTTTAAATGTGAGAAAATGGGAAGATAAACAAGTCAGGCGAGTTACATAGCCTCTTAGTGGCTCAAGCAAACACGTGGTTTAACATATGGTAGCATTTACCTAAGAGGAAAAAAGCCATAAATATAATTTCTATATTTTTCCTACTTCAGCAACTCAGAGGCTAGTAACCAAAGGCACACAGGTTGCTTCGACAAGTATCTCTCTGCAAACAGCACATTCAACTTCCTTATGAGTTCAGGGCTGCTCTCCATAACGATGCCTTTAGCGTTTTAGTTAAACTAAGGGCTGAGCCCTATAACCCATCTGCCAACAGCGTCCGCGGCCCCGTACTCCACAGAGAAAGCCAAGGGAGCACCACCAGCGAGCAGCAGCACTATCTCGTTTTCAGCGAGCTGACTTTGTTTCAGCAGGAAGGGGCTGCCACGCTGCCAGCGTTTCACTCATTTCCCTGGACCGGGGCGTCCTGCCGGCCCGACCGCCGCCACCCGGAGCCTCTTCCTCCTCCGCCTCCTCCTCCTCCTCCCCCTGCACGGCCGCCAGCGGCAGCTCCGGGCGCTCGCTCCCTGCCCCACCGCCGCCTCCAGGCTGGCCTGACCCCTGGCCGGGCCGGGCCGGCGGCGGAGCGGAGGACGGGCGGGAGACCCCCGCCCAGCGCACCGCCCGCCTC